>CAJQUW010004188.1:0-95318 GCA_907163375.1 Prostheceraeus crozeri | reverse complement strand
AAGTTAATAAGAAGAGCACTCTCACAAGAAAAGCCATAGTCTTGCAGAAGATGTCAGATTAAGTCCATGAATGTGTTTTCTCGCCCTATTGATCAAACTTGAGGGATTGCAGTTGGCATGTTGATGATAGACACTGACAATCTGGATAATGTCCAATTGTTCATAAAAATAGCACTGAGCTCCTGTACAGGTTCACCCTCACAATCCATAAAAATGATGATAGAAGCCTAAACGGAAATTTACACATCTTATGAAACGTTCTCATAACATATTACAAAATGAAGAATTACATCGTTGCTTTTCACGACAAAATACACAAATGATATGATGGCAACGAAGAAGTAAAATGTATCTAATAAGACCACGTCTACGACACTCAAAGCACATAAGCGAATTGTCATAGGGTAGAGTTAGGAAAGGACTAGTAATTTCTCCTTCTTTGATTTGCGTTTTGATGCAGCATTCTCCTACCCGACTTGTCGCTTTCGTACCACTGCTGTTAAGGATTTGATCAATTATGTCGACCACGTTGGGTGGTTTTGGACTATATAGGATTGATTCCATATGCATGGAGAGAGAGGGCTATTTGATTTATTTCCTTATGCCGACCCAAATAATATAGCCCATTCACTTTGAAAAGGATATCCCAAGTACCTTCTCCGAGCTCGTCGCATGTGATGGGTGTTGAATGATCTCCCTCCTTCTTATAGTAAGTGCACCAATGTGATACCGGTAGGCAAATGTGATTACCATCCCAAATCTTTCTATAGGGAGTATCCTTGTCATCTCTCGCCTTCCACTCTTGAGCAAGAGGAGTAGGGAAATGTCCATTATTCTAATGTCACGTACTCCTCAATTAATATCAAGTTGTGGCGAATGTACGGCTCACGGGGTTCAGTATGTAGTCCCCAATACTGATTGTGCATTATCTTGACATCCGTGGAAGGGAGCATTCCCGTTTGGAGTACTACACCATGATCGTCATAACGCAAGACTTGTTTAAATTTACGCTGTAGTGGTGTAGGATTATGTACCTTGGTTGTTTCTTCCACTGGCCTCAGTTGTAGATGATCTGATCGTAGCGAACCTTGTAACGTTTGACCACCATTTTGTCCTACTAGTGCAGCAGATGGTGTAGATGCCTGAAAATGGAAAAGATTGTATTAAGTTTACGTTCAAGGGAGGAGGAAAGTAGCGACTTACCATTTTAGTTGGATAATAGAATAGGGAACTAGAGAGAGAGAAAATGTGCGTCCGTCACTCGTGCAATTCAACGATGGAATGATTCTCACTGTGGAAGGCTCGCTATTTATATAGAAATGCTTGATTCTCATTGGATGATGATCCTCACTGGACAATAACATCAAGCTGATTCCAAATCTGGCCTCCGTTTACCAATCGGAGCCTTCGTTCGCCCGCTGGAGCTGTTTCTTGGGAAATTCTAACTCTGGCGTTTTTCGTCAATCTCCCAAAATCTTAAATGGCGTCTCACATCTAAACGAAGACAGATATGAACAAGCCGTTTCTTTCACTGAATTTGTCTCACTCTTAGCTTTCAAACGAGCTATTGCACGACAAAATCCGTCCACTAGAAGCCAAGATAGAAGCTAGCTGTCCAGAGGGGGGGGGAGGTCAGTGAAATTTGATGAAAAATGTTTTGGTGAAGGTCCCAGGTCGAAATTACACACTTTGGAAAATTTTCAAAATTTTACCCATACAAAGCCACTCTGACACTTAGGATTTTTTCAGGTGAGCTCCGACTTAAAATCTTGTAACAGCTCTAACTTTTGAACGAAGACAGATATGAACAAGCCGTTTCTTTCACTGAATTTGTCTCACTCTTAGCTTTCAAACGAGCTATTGCACGACAAAATCCGTCCACTAGAAGCCAAGATCGAAGCTAGCTGTCCAGAGGGGGGGGGAGGTCAGTGAAATTTGATGAAAAATGTTTTGGTGACGGTCCCAGGTCGAAATTCCACACTTTGGAAAATTTTCAAAATTTTACCCATACAAAGCCACTCTGACACTTAGGATTTTTTCAGGTGAGCGAGCTCCGACCTAAAATCTTGTAACAGCTCTAACTTTTGAACGAAGACAGATATGAACAAGCCGTTTCTTTCACTGAATTTGTCTCACTCTTAGCTTTCAAACGAGCTATTGCACGACAAAATCCGTCCACTAGAAGCCAAGATCGAAGCTAGCTGTCCAGAGGGGGGGGGAGGTCAGTGAAATTTGATGAAAAATGTTTTGATGAAGGTCCCAGGTCGAAATTCCACACTTTGGAAAATTTTCAAAATTTTACCCATACAAAGCCACTCTGACACTTAGGATTTTTTCAGGTGAGCGAACTCCGACCTAAAATCTTGTAACCGCTCTAACTTGTGAACGGCTGGTCCGATTGACTCGCAACAAAAAATGTTGTCGAGCAGTTTTTTCTCCTCTTTCAAACGAGTAGCTGTAAGACAAAATCCGTCCACTAGAACCAAAGTTAGAAGATCGCTGTCGGGGTGGGGGGGTCAGTGAAATTTGATGAAAAATGTTTGGGTGACGGTCCCAGGTCGAAATTCCACACTTTGGAAAATTTTCAAAATTTTACCCATACAAAGCCACTCTGACACTTAGGATTTTTTCAGGTGAGCTACGACAGACCACCCTCCAACCTGGCCGGCACAAATCTTCCACGCCAACCTGGCCGGCACAAAAACCACACCACGCCAACCTAGACACCACATCACCTCACCGCGCGCTATACGACGGTCGGCCAGAGGGGGGGACGTCAGCGAACCTGACGGACGCACGTGGCCGCACAACAACCCGGGCACACCACGACACTCTGCCGTTCCAAGGGGGGACTCAGACTCAAAGCACCACGGAGGCCGTCCCCGACACTCTCCCGTTTCAGTGGGGGGGTGACGTCAGCGATGTCGGCCATCTTGCGCTAACTAGAAGTGGAGTTTTAATTACTACTTTCGAAAGTAACTTTTTTAGCTCACAATTCATCAGTTTTTGATTCCTATTTTCCGATAAAAGCTAATTTATAATTATCTAAACTGCCTCTTAAAAACTCAAGAGGAATATTTAACTGCTTCATTACAAAATCCTTATACAACTGAATGTGTTAGTAGATATATTCAAAAATCTTTTAGATTTAAAAATAATAATAATAATGATATTAAAAAAAATTCACCTCCAGGTAAATTAGCACTTCAAACTATTATAATGAAATGTAGTTATCAAGATGTAAAAACAAGTCTTTCTAAATGATGTGAGAATTTTAAAATTCCTACCAATGTGTGTAAATTAAATTATGAAATTGGAGACATAACGCATGAAAATTTTAAGAAAAAGAAAATGAATGGAGACCATATTTAGTTAACGATATTCTTTCTTTAGCTTTTTGTATCTACAAATATAATATGTTATGCGAGATTTAGTTGGTGAAGATATAACTACTAATTTAAACATCCTCACGCTTTAACATTTAACGGTTTGATGAAAAGGCGATATAAAATGACAATATAAATATTCATTCTCATATAGATTTATGGGCTAGAAATTATATTAGAAAATCTGTTAAAGGTGGAAGAGTTTCAGCAAATATAAGAAAATACATATCGCCATTTTGTAATATGTTGTTACCAATATTAAAACAGTATTTAGCTGGAAGTAATTTAATAGATTTAATGAAACAAGTATCGAGATTTAGGAGATAAAACTGAAATCTGTAAAAAAATTTCAAATCAACTACTTGAACAAAAAAATGAATTTCTAATGGCTTTGATGCAACATCTTTATATCCATCAGCTATGCATGATGAAAACTCAGAATACCCTAAATCTGGATCAGCTAGAAAATTTCGTCAAGAAAAAGAACGAGAAATAGTATATAAATCTAATACTCAAACATTTAGACCTAAAACTGGAATATTTACAGTTGTGTTTCAATATCCGAATGATATGTTTTTTCAACCAGTTCCTATAAAAGATAAAGTTAAAAATCAAAATAATAATTCTCATGTAAAAGTAATCAGGTTCAGAAATGGTATATGTTATGATGTATTAACTTCTGTAGACATACAAGAAGTTGTTAGATGTGGCGGAAAAATCTTACATATTACTGATGGTATAATTTATGAAAAAAATTATCAAGTTTCACCATTTCGAAATTATATTGAAAAACTTTTTAATTTGAGAAAAAAATATAAAACAGAAGGAAACACTGTAGGCGATGAGTTAATTAAATTATTGATGAATTCGCTATATGGCAAAACTGTGCAAAAAGATATACCGGTAACCACTAAATATCATTTATGGAATGAGAATACATTGAGAAAAAATTTCACTCAAGAAGTAAAAGATTATGAAAAATTAAATGATGAACAATATTTAGCGAAAGTAGAAATGGAAGATGATGAATTTCTTAAAGCTAATATTTTAAAAGATGGGAAGACGTCATTCATGCCATCACACTTAGGTTCTTTTATTCTTTCTCACTCTAGAAGAATCATGAATAACTTTAATTTTAGAAATTAATGGTTTCAACGAAAAATACATTCATTATACAGATTCAGTAACAGCTGACACACTGTAATATTGAGAAAGAATAATTTATTATTTATTTCTAGAATAGATAATATTGTAGACAACTATGAAATTAAGCCGTTTGAAATTAATGGTGATATGAAGAAATTTCATTAGTTGATAATCTAGAAATTTATACTCATAATTGGATGGAGCAAAGTAAAAAAAAATTATTAGACATCTTACAATAAAAGTATTTATCGAATAAGAACACAAATGGGAATAGTAGATGTTACTGAGGATCATTCATTGTTAGATGAAAGAGGTAATGAAATAAAGCCACAAGAATTAAATAAAGAAACAAATTTGCTACATAATAAATTATTTTACACGACAATACAATCATATTAGAACAATTTTAAGTGATATTTATTTTAATGATTCCACCTAATTTAAGAGGTAAGCGAGCATTTATAGAAGGGTTCTTTTTAGGAGATGGTTCTGCTGGAATCTATAATTATGAATCAGGAGTCAGATATTGTTGTACTTTAAATAACCAAGACCTTAACCTCTTAATTAAATTAAAAACATATATTAATGAAGTTTATAAAAATGATTGTAAAATATATGATACAATGAGATCATCTAGAGTATACAAACTTAATTTTCAAAATCCAAGACAATATGCTATATACTTAAGTAAAAATTATTATAATGATGATACGTGGGATAATAATTTTTTCATTACATCTAAAAACTTATTACATCTAAAAATTTCATTACATATGAAAATTTTATTACATCTAAAAATATATATCTAAAATTTATATCTAAAAAAAAAATTTACATCTAAACTTTATATCTAAAAAAATATAATTAATTAATTATAGCACTCACACCGTTATTATTGGTTTTTATCTTCAATTGTTTGTTTTGCTTCAGCTAATGTAGATTTGGCATCTGATATTATTGGTGTTGCTTCTTTTTCAAGGGATTTTGTTTCATCATCAGTTCCAGATTTTAAACATTTTAATGTATCATTATTTGATAATCTGTTAGGTATTGCTATACCAAATATTGTAATTGTTGCATATTTGACATAGATTGAATTTCTTGAACAGGGTTGAATTTTTTTGACTTTGTTGAGGTAGAAACAAATTTTTTAATTTTTGTGATTGACGAATGTATTGCCTGTATGTCATAGGTAGTAATTGTTGCATAGATTGCATATTTTGTTAAGATTGTTTTATAAGTTGACCACATGGTGCATATTTCATATGTGAATATAAGAACGCTTGATTTGTAAAACGCATATTACAAACTTGACAAATTTGAGTCATTTCCATTTTTATTTTTATGTGCGAAACATTTATTTTTATTTTTTATGTGAGAAAAATTTATTTTTAATTTTTTATTTCCATGACATATCTTTTTATTCTTAAAAAATGATATTACCAAATGTTGGTGGAGGCGCATATATCCCGTATAATCGTGAATCAGAAATAGAAATAGAAAATTATATCATGAAAACTGGAGACGTTTTATCTGGTCCATTGCATCTTCCTATTCTTCTGCAACAAAATACAGAGTTAACAAATAAACAATATGTTGATACACAAATCAATGACTTAAAAGAAAAATATATAAATGATGTTTTTGGTTCCACTGATAAATGAATTAAAGTTGCTTAAACTTAATGACAAATCATTAAACGAAAATTATTAAAACTTGATGAAAAGGATAGAGAGCTAGAAGCAGATATAGCAAAACTTTTTTAAAAAAATTCTGAACAATCAAAAATTTTAATATTGCTTTCTATATAGTTAAAATCTGCAGTAATTAAAAATAAACATCAGATAAAATTATGAAAGAACAATTAGAAGATGAAATAGAAAAACTTCCTGAAAGAATTAAAAAAAATTTAAAGCAGTTTACAAACTACATTCCAAAAAAGTGTTGATGAATTAAGTTCTAAAATTACTCAACAAATGAAAAAGATGAATAGAATAATAAATGAAGTAATTTCACTTAATCAAAAAGTTGATAAAATGAAAACTCTTAAAATCAATTTAGAAAATGAATTAAAGAAAAATTAGAAAGGAAATAAAGAACAGTTAGATGCTGTTAAAAATCAAATAGATGTTGTTAAAAGTATCAATTGAATGCTCGTAAAACGGCGTTGAAGATTAACCAGGAGAAAATGCAAGTTAATAGAAAAGAAATTAAAGTACATCACACGCTGCTTGACGCAATAGATAAAGTGCAAAAGCAAATTAATAAAGTTATCACGCGGTTGTTTTCCATTCACACACGTAAATCTTAACGTAAATATTTTTCCCAAAAGACAAATTTAATCCTAAAAAATGCCTATATTTTATAAACACAATCTTAAAACATTTTGCTTCAACTCAAAAAATAGCACATGAACCATCTATGAAATCTGTTTACCATTATAACAATGTAGAAGCTATTCAAAAAGAAGGAGATAGTGTAAACAGCGGAGCTTGCATCTTTTCTGGCATAGGAAGTATCGTTAATGTTATTAAAAATAATAAAGATTTGATTACATCTGCTGCAAAAGGAGCAGCTGCTATAGGTAGTACAGCTAGTGCAATATCAAATGCTGTTAAGTGTCAAAACGAATTAAAACAACTAAAAACTATTCGTAAACTTAAGAATGATTCTGAAGAACTAAAAAATTAAAAAACTTTCAGAGGAAACAAAAAACAAAATTGCAAACATAGCTGCTGATAGTAAACACGTGAAGAAATCAATTGAAGAAATAAGAGGTAATGGTTTAGCAAAATTCTAAAATCTATTCGAAAAGGAAACCTAAGAAAAATTTTTTCTGTGTGTGAGAATTTTTTTTCTCTGTGTGAGAAAAAACAAAAAGTCAAATTATTTTTTATAGAAATGTCTTCTCTTATCGAAAATAAATTAAGATTAGACGATCGTCCGTTCGTCAGTTACAATCAAAAAAGGAATGACTATATAAGAAATGAATTGAAAGTAGCCGATGCTGTTATTATTGTTTTATTTCCCAAATTTTCGCCTACACAGGCCGCGTCAGGGGATAAAGGGATTTTATGTTTACAAATATCAAACGATTTTGAAAATATTGTTAGTAAGATATCAAGGTTTCAGTAAGTAAATAAAATCCATAGAAGTATTGATAGTATATGAAGTTCATAGATGTAATAATTACATAGATGTAAAAATTCTTCATGGAGGTATAAGTATAGAAAATGTTATCAATAATTCATATAAAAAGGAAATGTTTATATTGTTCACGTTCTTCTCTCGAGTTAGTTTTCGGTTGTAGCTTGTTGATCCACACTGCTTCACGTAGTCTGATGTTAGTATTGTCGTGTGTTCTTGTGTTATTACTTCTGTTGTTATGTGGTTACTGTTGCATAATTTCAAATGTTTATGTACTGATGATGCTTTTGAGTAACGTGCTCTTTAATTCTGGCATGCAGTAGTCTGATGGTACTTCCAATATAAAATTTTTGACATTTTGAACAAGTTATTTTATAAATCACATTTTGTCTGAAACAAAGTTCGTTGTTGCTTATGGACAATTAGTGAGTTGACATATTTTGTTGGTTGTGATTTTCTTTTGTAATACATTCCTCAGAGTTTTTGAACGTTGTGCAAGTCCAACATTCAGTTGTTCTTGTTGGAATATTCTCTTTATATTCTGGTTCATTCGATCTGAAATGAATGGTAATTTCAGATAACATTTCTTCTTGTTCATGTTATTTTCATTTTTCTTATTTCGTCGTCGTTTTTTCGAAGTTTGAATGAATTTTTCTGGATAATCGTTCAATCGTAACACTTCATCGAAATTTTGTAGATGACTTTCGGCTATGGATTTGTTCGAGCATCGTTCTTCAATTCTGTTTCGTTCATTATGGATAACTGCCAGCTTAGTGGATGTAGATATATTGGACTTGAAGTTAATGAAAATATCTCTTTTGGCTGTTTTCTTGTAGAAGTTAAAGATTGGTTCATTGGAGTTTCGTCGTAATTGTAAAGTCTAAAAGACTCAAAGTATTGTTATCATTTGGTAGTTCAATTTCGAATTGAATGTTCGGATTTTGTGCATTAAGAAGTGTATGGAATTCAATTGCTTTCGCTTTGTTTTCTGTTAATACGAAACAGTCATCAACATATCGTTTAAATATCCATATATTGTTGATACTTTGTAAGGCTCTCTTTTCTATGTTGTCCATGAATAGAATTGCTAATATCGGTGATAAAGATGAGCCCATTGGTAAGCCTTTGACTTGCTTGTATATTTCGTTTTCGTATGCCAAATATGTGTTATCTAAAATTACTTTGAGAAGGCTTATGATTGCTTGAAGAGGAATATTTCCGAGGTTGTTAATTCCTTGTTGTAGAAGAATGTTGTTTACTTGAAAGATAGCTTCTTCAATTGGGATGGAAGGATACATCGAAATCACATCATAACTGCACGGATACTTAAAGTTGTCGTTATAATTGGAAGAAATAAAATGAATCAATTTTTGACTGTTCTTTAGATGAGCTTCTACTGTTGATAACAAAGGAGATAACATTTTGCTGAGTAACCAAGCTAGTTTCTTCGTAGGTCCATTGCTGTTTGAAACAATAGGTCGAATTTTTAGATTTTCACTATGTTTGTGAGTTTTGATCAAGTGATAGAAATGCGGAAGGGATGTGTTGTGCGTTATGTAACTTTTCATTATGTAATTTGGCACTTTTCCTAGATGAGCTGATACTTTCCAAGCATTGTTCAATTTATTCTCAATAGTACTGCAAGAGATGTGCGATATTTTTTGGTACATGGTGATGTCAGAAAGATGGATTTTGCCAGCTTCGGAATACTTATCTTGTTCTATTACACAGAATTCTGTTCCTTTGTCGCTAGGTAGGAATATCATATTTTTGTTTTTCAAATTCTTCAATGTTTTTTTGTTCTAGTTTCGACAAGTTATTGTGTTGTTTCTTTTTCTTTTCATTTTCAAGTAAAATTCGTATTCGTTGGTACGTTCGTGTTAGTTTTTGTTCTAATTCATTGTTAGGCTCAGGCATTCGGAGGTTTGTGTGCCAAGGATATTTCTTAAGAGGTTGTACGTCATCATTATCCTTCAGTGCATCCTGCCATCTTAATTGATGTGCCAATCTGCTGTAGTTGACATTGAAGTCTTCGATTGTTTTATCATTTGTCTGTGTACTTAAGGAGAACTTTGGACCTTTTTTTAATAAAGACAGTTCCTGTTCATTCAATGTCTTACTAAGGTCGGTAACAAGTATTTCATTTGTCTTGTTGTTGTTTATCGCAGGGAGATTTATTTGGAGATTTGTGGTTTCATGTATTTCTTGTTCACCGATATTTTCACAGATATTTCTATCATTTATTTGGTTCGTCTGGGTTGTTATATTTGTATCGTTTGTTTTGTTCGTCTGTGTCGTCATGCACGTATTTGTGGAAATATATCGTAAATCTTTCTTCTTCTTTAGTTCAATAAGTTTTTCGAATCTTCTTTGTAAAATGTTTCCATGTATCTCTTTGCCATTCGTATATACTCCTTTCATTGCAGTTCTTATGCATTCATATTCTGTAGAGTCTGCCATTCTAAAAAGTTTGTCTTTGTGATATTGTTCCGTTCTTTGAATATCGGCTACTTTCAATTCATTGTTTATAATGCTGTTTAAGCGGAACTTTACTATTTTGAAAAATCTCCACTTGAGCCAAGTGCACTTTTCCGCTGCTCGCACAAGTTTACAAATATCTGAAAAAATTGGAAGACTAGAAGAGCAAATAACCTTCTGTAAGAATTGCCGAGAAAACAACATTTTTCCTAAAACAATTTACAACATGCGATTTCCGAATTTCATGTCTCACCCACGATATTCAAACTACAAAGAAAATATGAGAAAACAAATCAGCAACAAATTATTGAGACATTTATATAGAGAAAAGACAATTGCTCAAAGAACGGAACAATATCACAAAGACAAACTTTTTAGAATGGCAGACTCTACAGAATATGAATGCATAATAACTGCAATGAAAGGAGTATATACGAATGGCAAAGAGATACATGGAAACATTTTACAAAGAAGATTCGAAAAACTTATTGAACTAAAGAAGAAGAAAGATTTACGATATATTTCCACAAATACGTACATGACGACACAGACGAACAAAACAAACGATACAAATATAACAACCCAGACGAACCAAATAAATGATAGAAATATCTGTGAAAATATCGGTGAACAAGAAATACATGAAACCACAAATCTCCAAATAAATCTCCCTGCGATAAACAACAACAAGACAAATGAAATACTTGTTACCGACCTTAGTAAGACATTGAATGAACAGGAACTGTCTTTATTAAAAAAAGGTCCAAAGTTCTCCTTAAGTACACAGACAAATGATAAAACAATCGAAGACTTCAATGTCAACTACAGCAGATTGGCACATCAATTAAGATGGCAGGATGCACTGAAGGATAATGATGACGTACAACCTCTTAAGAAATATCCTTGGCACACAAACCTCCGAATGCCTGAGCCTAACAATGAATTAGAACAAAAACTAACACGAACGTACCAACGAATACGAATTTTACTTGAAAATGAAAAGAAAAAGAAACAACACAATAACTTGTCGAAACTAGAACAAAAAAACATTGAAGAATTTGAAAAACAAAAATATGATATTCCTACCTAGCGACAAAGGAACAGAATTCTGTGTAATAGAACAAGATAAGTATTCCGAAGCTGGCAAAATCCATCTTTCTGACATCACCATGTACCAAAAAATATCGCACATCTCTTGCAGTACTATTGAGAATAAATTGAACAATGCTTGGAAAGTATCAGCTCATCTAGGAAAAGTGCCAAATAACATAATGAAAAGTTACATAACGCACAACACATCCCTTCCGCATTTCTATCACTTGATCAAAACTCACAAACATAGTGAAAATCTAAAAATTCGACCTATTGTTTCAAACAGCAATGGACCTACGAAGAAACTAGCTTGGTTACTCAGCAAAATGTTATCTCCTTTGTTATCAACAGTAGAAGCTCATCTAAAGAACAGTCAAAAATTGATTCATTTTATTTCTTCCAATTATAACGACAACTTTAAGTATCCGTGCAGTTATGATGTGATTTCGATGTATCCTTCCATCCCAATTGAAGAAGCTATCTTTCAAGTAAACAACATTCTTCTACAACAAGGAATTAACAACCTCGGAAATATTCCTCTTCAAGCAATCATAAGCCTTCTCAAAGTAATTTTAGATAACACATATTTGGCATACGAAAACGAAATATACAAGCAAGTCAAAGGCTTACCAATGGGCTCATCTTTATCACCGATATTAGCAATTCTATTCATGGACAACATAGAAAAGAGAGCCTTACAAAGTATCAACAATATATGGATATTTAAACGATATGTTGATGACTGTTTCGTATTAACAGAAAACAAAGCGAAAGCAATTGAATTCCATACACTTCTTAATGCACAAAATCCGAACATTCAATTCGAAATTGAACTACCAAATGATAACAATACTTTGAGTCTTTTAGACTTTACAATTACGACGAACTCCAATGAACCAATCTTTAACTTCTACAAGAAAACAGCCAAAAGAGATATTTTCATTAACTTCAAGTCCAATATATCTACATCCACTAAGCTGGCAGTTATCCATAATGAACGAAACAGAATTGAAGAACGATGCTCGAACAAATCCATAGCCGAAAGTCATCTACAAAATTTCGATGAAGTGTTACGATTGAACGATTATCCAGAAAAATTCATTCAAACTTCGAAAAAACGACGACGAAATAAGAAAAATGAAAATAACATGAACAAGAAGAAATGTTATCTGAAATTACCATTCATTTCAGATCGAATGAACCAGAATATAAAGAGAATATTCCAACAAGAACAACTGAATGTTGGACTTGCACAACGTTCAAAAACTCTGAGGAATGTATTACAAAAGAAAATCACAACCAACAAAATATGTCAACTCACTAATTGTCCCATAAACAACAACGAACTTTGTTTCAGACAAAATGTGATTTATAAAATAACTTGTTCGAAATGTCAAAAATTTTATATTGGGAGTACCATCAGACTACTGCATACCAGAATTAAAGAGCACGTTACTCAAAAAGCATCATCAGTACATAAACATTTGAAATTATGCAACAGTAACCACATAACAACAGAAGTAATAACACAAGAACACGACAATACTAACATCAGACTGCGTGAAGCAGTGTGGATCAACAAGCTACAACCGAAAATTAACTCGAGAGAAGAACGTGAACAATATAAACATTTCCTTTTTATATGAATTATTTGATAACATTTTCTATACTTATACCTCCATGAAGAATTTTTACATCTATGTAATTATTACATCTATGAACTTCATATACTATCAATACTTCTATGGATTTTATTTACTTACTGAAACCTTGATATCTTACTAACAATATTTTCAAAATCGTTTGATATTTGTAAACATAAAATCCTTTTATCCCCTGACGCGGCCTGTGTAGGCGAAAATTTGGGAAATAAAACAATAATAACAGCATCGGCTACTTTCAATTCATTGTTTATAATGCTGTTTAAGCGGAACTTTACTATTTTGACTATATAAGAATTGCTATGAATCCCGGATCTTTTAGTATAGTAAATACTGCACACCCGGCGGGAACGAGGATCAAACGAAAAAAAATTACGAGCCCTTAGGCACTTGTATTTTTGGAAAATATACATGTCACAGATGTCATGTATGTCAGTCGCCAAAATCATCTATGAGCTATTGCCAAATTATGATGTCATCTTTCAAAATGGCCGCCATGATTATAAAAATGGGCTATATCTCGAAAACGAGTGATTTTAAGCCCCAATAATGTATTACGAACAGATATAAAGTCGACCATTTTCTTTCATTTGAGACTAGTTTTATGCCCATAAGTTGGTTAGATGTCAAAGAATGACGCTATAGGCCTAATTCAACATGGCCGCAAATTGCGAAAATCTGCTGCAACCCAAAAATGAATAATTTCAAGGTCAGAGTATTTACGTACAGTCAACATATATAGTCGATATTTCTCCTAACATGATTAACGCATCTTAAATTATCCAAGACATGGATAGAAAATCCTAGAGATCTCTGTCTTAATGAAACCACAATATTGAACTTATATTTTTCAAATAACGAAGTTTATAATTTGCATTCAAATCACTGTAAGTAAAATGTTCTATTTGTGCAGACTTCATTTATGATGCTGAGAACAGATGCTCACATTATTGGTCATCTGCAATTGGTAACTATTTTCAGTGTTCGAATTCTTGAATACAAATTAGGGACTTGGTTCGTCATGCGAGTGCATATGGCTATCACGAACAATCGGCGCTTGGTATCATTTTATTCGAGGAATGCTATTGTACTATTCAAGAGCATTTTGTGTTTCACTTAGCATTGATTTCGTAATTGCTTATTGCTTGATTAGCATCAGAAAATGACGAAGCACTACCTATTATTGACTTATCAGGCCGAAGCGCTGATTAAAGTGATTACTACTACAGCCTTCTCAGCTCAGCAATTTACAGATAGCTTTATCTGCATCTAACAGTAGTATGAAGCACAAGGTAGTCCCATTTCTGAGAACTTTATTAGGAAGAAAGTCTGTTGAGCAAGGCTGCGAACGATACTTTCAAACTAGAGACTGTCAGTTGGAGCAATACTTTTCTCTTACTTTTGTTAATTTGCAAGTGTCCTCAACAAATGATTTAATGGCACATCCAGTAGTTTATTGTAACAGTGTGGAGGAACTCATCGCTAGCACGTGCAGTGCAAGAGGTTTGGACATCACAGAAGTCAACATCAAGTTCGGTATTGATGGAGGAGGGGGCTTTATGAAGTTTTGCCTTAATATATTTGCTAATGATGACATAAACCACGAACAAGAATATCCAAGAAAAAGAATGATCGATGAAATGTTCGACAACAGTAGCGTGAAAAATTGATAATTATTGCCATCTCACCGGACGTGAAGGAAACATATGATAATGTGAAGAAAATCCTTGAACTTCTTGATGTACATCACCTTACAATTGACTTTACATATGCACTCGATTTGAAACTTGCGATCATCACCGCAGGTATCCAGTCACACGGGCGACATATCCATGCTTGTGGTGCGAGTGCCCTAAGGCAGAATTTTCTAAACAGTCTTCGTGCAGCTATCCAATTCGACCTCTGGGATCTGTCAGATCAAATAGCAAGTTATTCAATGAGGCCAAGAAGTCCTCCAAAAAGGCTGCAGCGAAAGATTACAAGAATTGTGTAGGTGAACCTCTTGTCAATGGTGAAAATCACAACATTTTCATCCGTCATATTCCACCAGGAGAGCTTCACTTGCTATCGAGAATAACGAACAAACTCTACAAAGAACTCGAGAGGAAGTCCACAATTGCAGCCTTGATATGTCATGATTGGACTGTTAAGATTGGCATTAATGGACCCAAACTACATTCTGGTGACTTCAATGGCAATATGTGTAAACGCATCCTAACCAACGTGGATATTCCTGAAACTTTGATTGTCAAAAATGAGAAATTTGAACTGGTTCCCTACGTCAATGCTTTCAGAAAGTTTGACAACGTTCGACTTGCTTGTTTTGGAAAAGATCTCTCGCCAGACTTGGCTTCTACAATTTCAGAATTCCGATCTGCCTTCTTTGATCTTGGAATCAGCGTCACGCCAGCTGCGCATGTTATATTCAATCATATGTTGCAATTTTGCCGATTCTACAGATCATCTTTGGAAAATTTAGTGAGCAAGCGAGCGAGTCTGTCCACAGGGATTTTGCCACCTTATAGGAGAAGTGCGGTAAAGTTCCAAAAAATCATTCAAAATATGGAAACAACGATTCGCTACAATGGTCGACATTTGTGATTTGATTAACGCTTAATCTCATTTGCCATCCACATTTGCTGTCATTACCTGGAATAAATCGTTTTTTGAAAATTGCGCGCTCTTAAATGTCTACGCTATCTGTAGGGTTTACTAGGACATAGATCTCTAGGATTTTCTATCCATGTCTTGGATAATTTAAGATGCGTTAATCATGTTAGGAGAAATATCGACTATATATGTTGACTGTACGTAAATACTCTGACCTTGAAATTATTCATTTTTGAGTTGCAGCAGATTTTCGCAATTTGCGGCCATGTTGAATTAGGCCTATAGCGTCATTCTTTGACATCTAACCAACTTATGGGCATAAAACTAGTCTCAAATGAAAGAAAATGGTCGACTTTATATCTGTTCGTAATACATTATTGGGGCTTAAAATCACTCGTTTTCGAGATATAGCCCATTTTTATAATCATGGCGGCCATTTTGAAAGATGACATCATAATTTGGCAATAGCTCATAGATGATTTTGGCGACTGACATACATGACATCTGTGACATGTATATTTTCCAAAAATACAAGTGCCTAAGGGCTCGTAATTTTTTTTCGTTTGATCCTCGTTCCCGCCGGGTGTGACTGGAGGAGATTTAATCTTTGAAGTTGATAATCAACAAAGTTATTTATATTTAGCTGATTCCTTTTTACACTGTGAATATTCTTTATATAGTGATGCCAATTTTACAAGACCATTACCAGAAACCGATAATATTGCATTAGAGAATAATTTCTTTCCAAGATTATTTACACAAATGCGTGTAAATGTTGCAACTAAAAATATAGAAACAATAAGTGATTCTCCTGGTGTAATTGATACAATGCTTAGATTTGTAACAATTGGTGAAAATAATAAAAAGCATGAAATCGAAGGTTGGTTTCCTGATACTAATGATGGTATAATTGTTGATGATCTAACTCACGCTGGAACAGATGCAGCAGGAATTGCGAAAGATGTAGAAAATATTGCAAAACATTTAAATAAAACAATTAATAATGCTTATAAAGAAAGACGTGAATTTAACAAGAAAAGTAAACAGACAGTAAATTGGTCATTGTCTCCATTATTCGGATATTTAGATTATGATAAAATATCATATCAATTAAAATTTAAATTAATAATTCATCGCACAGGAAATAATGAATTAATCTTTTATGGTAAGACTGGAAAAAAGCATATTTAAAAATTGATAGACTTGAATGGTGGATAAAACATATTACTCCTAGTTTAAAGGTTGAAACAGCTATTGCAAAAAGATTAAATACTAACAAACCAATTCCAGTAAATTTTCTAAAGCGAACTGCTAGTTCTGTAACTTTTTCCGAACAAAGATTTAACTGGCATTTTACTAGAACTTCGAATACTCCAAGATATTTAGTACTAACTTTTCAAAGAGATAATTCTCCAAGTTTTGATAAGAACAATAATCTTTTTCATATTAATACAATTCGAAGTTTATAAGTTTCATTAAATCAAACCCGATATCCAATTGATCCATTAAGATTCGATGATACCAATAATCAATTTATGGAAGGATATGATGCTTATCGAAATCTTTGTATAGAATTTGGAGTTGAAGCACAATTAACTCCAGGAGATTGGAGACATTTATATCCTATTTTCTGTTTCAATTTAAGCACACAATCTGAAGATATTATCAAGACTGGTTGTGATGTAACAATTAATATTGAAAAGAAAGATTCCACAACTTCATTGATGGCATATGGTTTATTGCTAGAAGATGTAAAATATTCTATTGAAATTCTTGATGGAAAGATGGCTAGGATAGGTTAGTAACCTGAGGACCTTTGGTCCGATCGGCTAAAGGCTCTGAACAAAGTTCTATAGGTTAGTAACCAAAGGTCCTTTGGTCCGTTCGGCTGAAGCCTCTGAACAAGGTTCTATAGGTTAAATAAAATTTTTGATAACTTAAAATTTTTTCATGACTACAATAGATTAAAAAAAATTGTTAGATTAAAATTTTTTCATAGCAAGAATAGATAAAAAAAATTCTTAGATTAAAATTTTTTTATAACTAGAATAGATTAAAATTTTTCCTTACTTAAAATTTTTTATTAAAAATGCCGCAAGCGAAAAGTAATAATAATAATAAAACTGTTGAATTAAAATTACGCTACATTGTTGACAGAAATACACCTAAAACTATTACGATTAGCAAAAAGAAATATTACATAAGTAAACCAATAATAGAGAATATTAAATTACAAGAGGAAAAGAATGGTGGAATTCTCCCATTAATCCCACTAATAATAGGTGGCATAGCAGCAGCAGGAAGTGTCGCAGATGGGACAGCTGGTATTGTCCAAGCAGTAAATAAAAATAAATCAGAGAAGGCAGCATTAGAAGAACAAAAACGTCATAATAGAGAGCTAGAGAAAGTAGCTAGGGGAGAAGGAATAGTAGATAATTTTATTAGTAAATTAAATTTAGTTGATGAAGGAAAACGAGTTCTCAAAAACATTCTACATAATGTTGATGATTTAATAGAAATTAAAGAAACTAAAGATGGTTCTGGAATATATGTAAGTCCTAGTATGATTAGGTAAAACATTTATTTTATTTTATCTTTAAAAATGTATTCTATAAATTCTACAAGTTCTACAAATTCCAAAAATTTAATTAAATTAAAAATTTCTAATTTAGATTTATTGAATTATCTCTTAAAAGTACATAAAACCTCAAATTGTCAGCATTCCGGAGGTGATATACGAAAAACTTTAGAAAACTTTCCTGGATATATTTGGAGTAAATATTCAAAAGAAAAACATCTTCCTGGTCATTCATATACCGGTCCAGGAACTCGATTAGATATAAGACTAGATGAGAATAATAATCCAAACCCAGGTGAAGAACCAATAAACAGAGTTGATGCAGCAGCTTATAGACACGATTTAGCTTATCGAAATCAGGACCTAAGTTCTCGTCATGTAGCTGATAGGAAAAATGATAGAAGAATTAGATAGTAATCAAAATGCTACATTTAGAGAAAAAATTGAAAGAATGTTTGTTAAGAAAGCTTTACAAGCTAAAATATTGTTCGGTCAGGGTTTAGACAAAACTTATAACTCTGAAACCTACGCGTCTGAAATTCATAAAGAATATAGAAAGCCGAAATATCTATCGAAAGTAAAAGTATTTAATAAAGATGATATTTGGAGTGCTGATCTGATCAATATGCCGAATGAAAGAGCGTTTAAGTACGCATTGACCGTTATAGATATATAAGCGTATATAACACGATAGGCTTGGGCAAGGTGGTCTGTCAGTTAAATATGCGTTTGAAGAAATCTTTAAAGAAAGTAATAGAACACCAAAAAAATTGTTTGTTGATAAAGGATCTGAGTTTTATCACAGAAATGTTAAGCCATTATTTGATTTAGTTTATTCCACTGAAATTGATGGCAAAGCTGTAGTAATAGAGAGGTTCAATAGAACTTGAAAAGATAAAATATTCAAGAAATTTGCAGAACAAGGTAATCAGAAATGGTTAAAAATATTACCAGGAATTGTAGATCAGTACAATAATAAAGTTCATTCAGGTATTGAGGAAACTCCAAACAATGCTTCTGATGATCCTGATTTGATATGAAAGAAAATATTCGTAAATAATTATTCGAATATGAGTAATCCGAATTTACAGAAACGTAAGCCGAAATTAAAAATTGGAGATAGGGTACGAATATTTAAGTATAAGAATAAATTTGACAAAGGCTTTGTTGGCTATTGGACTAAAGAGATATTTGAAGTTTGTAAAATAAATCAAACTTATCCGATTACTTATGAAATTAGAGATTTAGATGATGATAAAATCACTGGCAGATTTTATCGAAACGAATTACAAATAACCGAGCCTTAACCTTTAGGTGGCGCTTTAACTAGCTTCGCTTGAGCTTTAATTGCAAGTATCCTTTAGCTAGCCATTAGAACTAACGTTTTTCGGGAATTTAATTCCCTTATTCAATTCTAACAAATTGTATTCTTGTAAAATAAATCAAACTTATCCTATTACTTACGAAATCAAAGATTTAGATGATCAGGAAACCACTGGCAGATTTTATCAAAACCAATTACAAATAACTGATTCTTAATTTTTGGAACTAACGTTTTTCGGGAATTAAATTCCCTTATTCAATTCTAACATAACATCAAGAAATGGTACTCCTTCCTGTAATTTAAATAAAACATATAAACATAATTGACCACAATAAGTAGTTCCTGGTTTTTGAATTTGAAACGTATTGCATGTTCCATTTCCAAGTATTTCTCTTACTTCATTTGTTTGGAGAAGTCCATAAGAGTCAAAATAGTAATTATCACCATTTTTATTAGACATACCTGCTGACCAATGTACTCCTTTTTGATCTGACGTGTGGAGATTTGGTGCCAAATTTACATTGGATTTATTTTTCAATAATCGTAATTCGTCCTTCATCAATACGTGAAAATTCTTTAATCCTAATTGATTAGCGATTTTCTTTAAGTCTAAATTCGTAGTTGTTCGCTTGCCGTATATTTTTAGGAAGTCTCTAATGCTACTCATTTTTATAGAAGATAAAATGTTTCTATTATATTACCGTAAATGTAAAATCAAAAACAACACATGCTTATTTCACTTTGGTTACATCCACTTTGGATACATTCAGTTTGGATACATTCACAGAATACATGAAGATATGTCCACGCGTGGACAAGGTTTCATTGGATGAGAGAAAAATGACGTCATATAACAACATAATGAAAATGAATAATAACAGAAGGGTTAAATAATCAATTATTCAAAAAACACTCATCTTGTAAAAGACACTGCTATAGGATTGAAAGATTAGTTTTTAACAGTCGTATAGGAAGCGAGACTCTACAAAGAGTCTGAAATTTATCTGCCAGTTTTGCCAATTTCATTGTGAAGTTCAATTCAGTTCGTGAATAGTTAATATTGTTATGCTTTAAGAGATATGTGAAATCTCCTGTATTATTCTCACACAAGGATAATAAATGATTGGCAAGTTTTCCAATAAAAATTTTACATGTCACACTCAAAAGATGGCTTTGGTTTTCGTATTATAAGTGTTGTTTCAAAGAATTCACTGACGTTGAAATGTCCCCCGCCAGTTCTTTAAAATATTCCAATGAATCGATGAATGTATGACGCGGAACAACACTTTCTTTCAACTGTTTTGTAAATGTTTCGCTTCTGAAAGGAAGTGCTGCTTCGTTCTTTGCTTTGGCTGCGGTTTTCTGTTGTTCTTTGTATGCTTTTCGAGCAGAACGTATAACGTCAGGATTGAGGAGTAGAGGCGCTTTCTTCACTTGCTGGTCTATATATGAAAAGTATTCGGAATGTTTCTCCCATGGAATGAACGACTCCGCAATATTTTTGAAGAACTGTCGAAGTAGCGTTGCTATGTTAGCTTGTTGTTCAACGACTGCTTGACTCATGATTGACGGAGTAATTAGTGCAAATCACTATGTTCAAAATATAAGAATAATGTAATTAAAGATAGTGGAACGATGAGAGCAAGCAGATGATAAGTGTTGATTGAAATAATATCACAACAATCTGAGCACACAATACAATGACAGAAGAGAGAGAAATGAATCAGTACAGCTGAAGGATGTTTTGGCGTCATGTGAGTGCGCTGTCATGCTGGCAAGAATTAAAACAACTCGCCTAACGTACAATTAAAATCTCATTGTTTCACAGAGCAGTAGCAACTACTGGAATTACTAAAACACCTGAAGATATAACAATTGTTAAAGCACCTAAAGAAACGGTTAAAAATGCTCAAACGCCTTGTGTCACATTCTTAACTATCGTCCATCTTTTTCTTAATTTATTATAATGTTCTAGTCTAAGTGATAATTGCGCTTCCTTATCTTTCATGTACCTGACCCTATCTTTGTGTTTTATTATGTCCATTTCATATGATTATGAAGGATATAAAGGGGCTGATGGTTCTTTTGTTTTTACATCTTCCATTTTTAAATGAATATTTTTGTTCATATTCATTTTTTGATTTACTAAATTTCAAAAGGCCCCTATTTTTTCATTTTGATTTGCTAATGTCAAGAGGACCCTATTTTTGCATTTGGATTTGCTAAATTTCAAGAGGACCGTCATTTTTTCATTTTTTTTTAATTTTTGTATCTACCTAGGTGTGGGATCCGGTGCCGAGCGAAGCAAGTACGCCGGATCTCATACCCTATACTACTCCCCCCTCTGGAAGGAAGGAAGGGGTTTTCCAGCAAGGGGTAGGAAGGTGATAGGAATGTGGGAGGGATAAAGTGGGGAAAGGGTGGATGTTGGTGGTTTTGGGATGAGAAAAGTTGGAAATCGACATGAAGGAGAGTTCGGATGGGAAATTGGAGTTTAGATTTGGAGTCTATGTGAAATTTTGGGTGGGGAAGGAAGGCGGGAGGAGCAGCAAGGGATGGAATCTCTGAAAACGGCAGAGTTGGAAAAAGGGTGGGTGTTGATGGTTTTGGGATGAGATAAGTCGTTTATCGGCATGAAGGAGACCTCGGATGGGAAAACGGAGGCCAGATTCGGAGTCTACGTGAAATTTTGGGTTAGGAAGGATGTTTCCAGCGACATCGGAGAGAAAAAGTTTGGAGGACGTCCCCCCTCTCCTGTCAAACTTCCAACTTTGGTGTTAGAGATCGTAGAAAGTCGTGCAATAGCTCATTTGAAAGCTAAGAATGAGAAAAATGCAGTGGAAAGCTCAGTTTGGTTCTATTTTCCTGGGTTTAGGGAGGAAAATGGCAGGAAATCGTCAGAGTTGGAAAAATCAGGTTTTGGATGTTCTGGGATGAGAAAAGTCGTTTTTCGGCATGAAGGAGGCCTCGGATGGGAAAATGGAGTGCAAATTCGGACGTTTTGGCCAATGTTGGGTCTAGGAACTTCTTTCCAATTCAATCGGAGAGAAAAAGTGCTGACCCTCCACCCCCTCCTCGGCAACGATCTTCCAACCTTATTTGTAGAGATCGTACAAAGTCGTGTGATAGCTCATTTGAAAGTTAAGAATGAGAAAAATTCAGTGGAAGAAACGGCTTGTTCCTATCTGTCTTCGTTTAGATGTGAGACGCCATTGAAAATTTGGGACGTTGGCGAAAAACGACAGAATTAGAATTTTTACGAAAATCGCTCTAGCGGGTGAACCAAGCCTCCGACTGGAAATCAGAGGCCAGATTTGGAATCAGCGTACCATGTTACACCTGAATGTCATTCATGCTATGTCTCCAAAGTGATAGGAAGAAAGATGACAGAAGCAGTTGAGTTTACGAATGAATTTTGTTCACTACGTTTTCATCGACAAAGTCTTCGTGGTGTAATTAGGGACTACATCATCTCATTTCATCATGAAAAGGCAGACTTAGCATTTGCTATCGCTAAAGGTTACTTCGTTTTCCAACTGCTCATGGACAGTTTGATAAATAAAGATGTGAAAGGTCGATTAGTTGCAGAGATTGAATTTGAGAAAGTGACTGATGAACATGCAGGTGAGCGTGTAGTGTTTCATTTTGCATCCTATTCTGCAGAGACGATACATGATCCCAGAGATTTCAATCAGCGACACATGGCGAAAATTGCATCTCGACTAGATTCATTTCATGAGCATGGATCCAACTTGCTCTTATGTCGCATCAAACACATTCATATTCAACTCAATGTGCTAAACTAGATTTGACTACAAGATTTGGGAAAAGCATTCATGAGTCAGTCGTCCGCATGCCTCCTTTTCCCTGCCACAACGAAGTCAGGGTAGAAACGGAGGTCTCTGATTGGCTCTCATAGTGTCAAATGTGGATTCGCAGGAGACTATAAATGCAGACGTCTCCCCATTTCCTCTTCATTTCATTCTCTTGACTTGGAAAGCGTGTGTAACTTGAGAAAGGCATTCTCCGTTTCAATTTTGTCTGATTCAATCCTATTTGCAAATTTACAAGTGAGTGTCATGACTGTATGGCCTAAACCTTACCAACATTCTAGAAGAGAGACGCAGGAGAGTGTGTGGCCGATGATTGTACAAGCTTATTTTGTTGAACCATTACCACCTCCGCCACCTCCACCACCTAGACGCTTTACCTTTAAGTCTTTTAGGGGATTGAAACTCAATTCGGGTCCTAAGTCCAAGACATTTAATTTACTGGACGATGACAAAGACTTAGACTTTGGTGATAAGCTTTAAATCATGTGAATGCCCCAAAAGGTTCTCTTAAGGGCCACCTCATATGTCACTGCTAAGCTAAGGATTTTCTTTTCTCTGATGATCATGAATGTACTTAGTGGTATTCCTTCGTTACAGACTGCCATGGCCATGAATCCTACTCCAACTGCTGCATCACTGAATCCTCAACATCTCGAGCTGTGGAATCCGAAAATTGAAAAGGTAATTCACGGCTATCCTACCTACAAACAACAAGTGCGCTACAACGGTGTTCGACTCTATCTTCAAACGCCGGCGGTATACTTACCAAAAGTGGATACGCAAGTAAATCGTTGCGGTCAAAACCTGAGTATCCCTATTGATAATTGGTTGCGTCAGCAGCTTGACATTTTAGAAGACTTTGTGAGGCAAAAGGCTCTTATTCCCACTGAACTATTACAGTTGTGGTCAGAAAAAAACTTCTTATTATAAACCTTTGTATCGCGGCACTCGCTGCTATATTTTGCAAAGCAAGTATTGTAAAGTCACTTCAGGAGTGACAGTTGAACAGTCAGTTGAAACGGAATTGTCATCGCTAGGTGCAGGTTTTCATTCCTTTCATATTGAGGTGCCTGCTGTTTATGTGGGACCTCATCAATCTGACGGTAATTTGATTTCTCTCAATTTGCGCATTGCACAAATTCATCATCAACCTGAGTTAACAGGTCTTGATCACATTGAGAAAGTCATTGATTCTTGTGTCAAAGAGTGTCAAGAACCTGTCACCAAACCTAAACGTCGTCGCGCATCAAAGAAAGATGGTGTTACCACCAAAGAGAAATCTTAAGTATTGTAATCAGTTAGTATGTAGTGAATGTGGAAAATGCGGTCTTGCGCGTTATTTTCAAATAAAACATTGTAATCATGTTGTATGTATATTTTGTTATGTAAAGGAAAGAAATCCTTGTAAAGTTCCTGCTCAATGTATTATCTTGTAATGAAGTCTTTTTGATATTGTAGGTTGTCATCTTCATAGACAGTGAGGGAACACCCATGCAGGAATTAAGTACTATTGCAATGAGAGAAAGTGATCAAACTGTTGTTAGTGTATATCATGGATTTGCCTACTGTCCTCCACACAAAGACGAATGGTCACGACGTCATGTGCATGGACTTGATCCTTCTATTTTGATTCTTATTGGATTTGTAAATGAAACGTATTTGATAAGTGATTTCAAACGATGGCTGTCAGGTTTTCATATTGTTAAAATATTAGGAAATGATTCTGAACGAGAAGCAGCAACACTTCAGTTGCACATTGATAATTTATATTTACCATGTTGGGTAGATCGTGTAATACAAGACTATCATATGCATTGTGATCAAAAGAAGTTTAGAGATGAAATGATTTTTGATATGGCTGTATGTTTCGGTGAGAGATCACCTTTACAGACCACCATCCCATTGTAATACTAGAAATAAAGCTACCTACATTGCAAAACTCTCTTCACGCTGGCATTGTAGTCTATATGACGTTTATGAACTGTATCTATATTATTGTCAACAGCATGGGTCTATGTAAAACATGTTTTTACTCCTTGTGAATGAATGATGATCATTTTATGAGGTGTATTCTGTACTTGTGAATTTTGTCTGGTGTTGAATAAACTTACAGTGGAACATGATTGTTATTTCTGTTTTATTCATAGTGGAAGTCATTGAAGCAATGTGAAATCTATAGTCACAACGTTTATGATGGAGCATCGTACCTTAAGTAACCACATGTGTCATTTGACACTTGATCAACAAGGATTCGATGGATTTTTACAAGATTGGAAACTTACATTTAAAATGAAGATGAATGATATGAAAGTAGTGCTAACTGAAAGCCTTCCTCTCTTCAAAAGATTGATGGAGAGTTTACAACCTCAAGATGTAAAGGGTAGACTCGTTGCTTATATAGAGTTGAAGGATTTGCAAAACCCACTTCGTTTTGGATCTTATTGCACAGAATGGATTACTCTTAGTGATCAATTTTATGGTCGTCATATGGAGAAAATTATGGAGAGAATAGAAGAGACGTTGGAAGGAAATGCGTACGTTGTTAAGCATATCATGATTCAACTGAGTGTGTTTACATCCACGACTTTGTTTGATGGTCGACACATTGTGTAGATGCAATAAAGATTTCTTTTCACTGAGTATTTTGTAATGGTGTATAGACCAACATGAGTCATTGCGCTTTGTTAGATAAATGAATGCGTCTTTGTTCGAGAAAAGGGGCGTGACACAACATGAGTCATTGGGCTTTGTGCATTACTATCAGGCTCTTTGTTGAATAAATGAATGCGTCTTTGTTCGAGAAAAGAGGCGTGACACGACATGAGTCATTGCGCTTTGTGCATTACTATCGACCTCTTTGTTAGATAAATGAATACGTATTTGTTCGAGAAAAGGGGCGTGACACGACATGAGTCATTGCGCTTTGTGCATTACTATCGACCTCTTTGTTAGATAAATGAATACGTATTTGTTCGAGAAAAGGGGCGTGACACGACATGAGTCATTGCGCTTTGTGCATTACTATCGACCTCTTTGTTAGATAAATGAATACGTATTTGTTCGAGAAAAGGGGCGTAACACGACATGAGTCATTGCGCTTTGTGCATTACTATCGGGCTCTTTGTTAGATAAATGAATGCGTCTTTGTTTGCTAGAAGGGGTGTGTCACTAAAGTCTTTGTGAGGACTAGAACGACTTTGTGTATAAATAGGAAAGGTTTCCACCCACGCAGTAAAAAGTTCACGTGTGATAACTCTTTGTCACGCAACAAAGACAGGGAAAACGTGAAAAGGGAAACGCATGTGATTGGAGCTAGGTCTGGTTATAAAACGGACGACTGAACTCATGGCAATCATTTCCGTCCTTGCGCTAACCATGCAGTTGCTCGAAGCCATCAACTCCTCTGCTCTTGCACTGGGTACACTGAACTCCCTTACTTTAGCATCGGGTAAAAATGCTTTCAATCAATAGATAACTCATCATGGAGAAGCCGTGACCATAAAAACTCCAAGTCATCGGATAGATTATCTAAAGGTTATGTCAACAAAGTATGGATTGGCCGTGTGTGTGCCGTTAGACTATTGGACACGGTTACAATTCAATACTCTTGAAACATCCCTGAAAGAAAATCTTACCATTCCGAAAGAAATTGTTCGACACAATGGGAAGCGGTCACAAGTTCCCATCATGGAAAGACGATACATGTATGTTCATATGGATAGACACTGTCTCATCAACCATGAAAAGGAGGGCAGTGAATTCGACTCACTCAATTGCAAAGCTCTCCCCATTTCGGGAAAAGGATTCTACTCCTTCGAAATTAAAATTGAAACCATCTACATGGGTCCGCGCAGGGACGGAAGGTTGTTTACGTTGAATCCTTATCTTGTCTCCATAACCTTTAAAAATGATGTCCATGTTGATGATGATCAACTACAGTAACACTCTCCACACACACTGAGAACGCACCATCGGTCTTTATGAGACCACGGCCTAACGGCCACCGTATCAAGAAAGAAAATGTACACTCACCATGCCACACATGAATATGACTATCTCCTTCTTTCTTAGGCACACCTTTCTTCACTTAGATTTTAAACATGTGGAAATTATCAGCATGCCTCTATGTATCATGGAAAAGTCAGTGTGTTACATTTCATGATACGAAACGTCAACTTCAGATAACTCTAGAACGCTTTCAACTACGAAGGTTGCATCGCGCTATCCTATCCAACTCTTGCCGTGTCATTAACGTAGGGGACGGCATTGTATTTATTCGCATTCATAAATGAATGCGTCTTTGTTCGAGAAAAGGGGCGTGACACAACATGAGTCATTGGGCTTTGTGCATTACTATCAGGCTCTTTGTTGAATAAATGAATGCGTCTTTGTTCGAGAAAAGAGGCGTGACACGACATGAGTCATTGCGCTTTGTGAATTACTATCGACCTCTTTGTTAGATAAATGAATACGTATTTGTTCGAGAAAAGGGGCGTGACACGACATGAGTCATTGCGCTTTGTGCATTACTATCGACCTCTTTGTTAGATAAATGAATACGTATTTGTTCGAGAAAAGGGGCGTGACACGATATGAGTCATTGCGCTTTGTGCATTACTATCGACCTCTTTGTTAGATAAATGAATGCGTATTTGTTCGAGAAAAGGGGCGTAACACGACATGAGTCATTGCGCTTTGTGCATTACTATCGACCTCTTTGTTAGATAAATGAATGCGTCTTTGTTTGCTAGAAGGGGTGTGTCACTAAAGTCTTTGTGAGGACTAGAACGACTTTGTGTATAAATAGGAAAGGTTTCCACCCACGCAGTAAAAAGTTCACGTGTGATAACTCTTTGTCACGCAACAAAGACAGGGAAAACGTGAAAAGGGAAACGCATGTGATTGGAGCTAGGTCTGGTTATAAAACGGACGACTGAACTCATGGCAATCATTTCCGTCCTTGCCCTAACCATGCAGTTGCTCGAAGCCATCAACTCCTCTGCTCTTGCACTGGGTACACTGAACTCCCTTACTTTAGCATCGGGTAAAAATGCTTTCAATCAATAGATAACTCATCATGGAGAAGCCGTGACCATAAAAACTCCAAGTCATCGGATAGATTATCTAAAGGTTATGTCAACAAAGTATGGATTGGCCGTGTGTGTGCCGTTAGACTATTGGACACGGTTACAATTCAATACTCTTGAAACATCCCTGAAAGAAAATCTTACCATTCCGAAAGAAATTGTTCGACACAATGGGAAGCGGTCACAAGTTCCCATCATGGAAAGACGATACATGTATGTTCATATGGATAGACACTGTCTCATCAACCATGAAAAGGAGGGCAGTGAATTCGACTCACTCAATTGCAAAGCTCTCCCCATTTCGGGAAAAGGATTCTACTCCTTCGAAATTAAAATTGAAACCATCTACATGGGTCCGCGCAGGGACGGAAGGTTGTTTACGTTGAATCCTTATCTTGTCTCCATAACCTTTAAAAATGATGTCCATGTTGATGATGATCAACTACAGTAACACTCTCCACACACACTGAGAACGCACCATCGGTCTTTATGAGACCATGGCCTAACGGCCACCGTATCAAGAAAGAAAATGTACACTCACCATGCCACACATGAATATGACTATCTCCTTCTTTCTTAGGCACACCTTTCTTCACTTAGATTTTAAACATGTGGAAATTATCAGCATGCCTCTATGTATCATGGAAAAGTCAGTGTGTTACATTTCATGATACGAAACGTCAACTTCAGATAACTCTAGAACGCTTTCAACTACGAAGGTTGCATCGCGCTATCCTATCCAACTCTTGCCGTGTCATTAACGTAGGGGACGGCATTGTATTTATTCGCATTCAAGAGATGATTTTACATAATGATCACTGTTACATCGTGATTCCAAAACCCTCATGGGAAAGTATAAAAGGGAAGTTCACTCAACCCTCATGTCATTTGTGAGTCATGCTCCCCATTTGCATCATCAACGCCATGCGCGAAATGAATCTCAGAAGAGACATCGATTTAGAACAGTTGCATATACATCTACCCGATTCAGTCTATCATTGCGGTCGTCTGCAAGTGTTGGTCATTCGCATGAGTAACGATCGAAATCTTCAAATCTTTCGCTGTGGCAAAATCCAAGTCCTAGGACACCTTTCTCATTTCGTGATGCAGTCCATGTGTTACGAAGTCGTCAAGAAAATGCGAACACTCATGCCTCATCTACGCCTCAGTCCCCTGACATTGAAGAATATAGTAGTGTCTGTTCAATTGAAGATGTTAGTGAATCTAGCCAACATTAAAACCAGTAATCATTGTATATTTTATGAAACTGAACTCTTTCCTGCTGCTTTGATTCGGAAGTGGCATCCTGTACATATTGCAGTGTTTCACAACGGACATTGTATCATGACTGGTTTACGTGATATCAGCAAAGTAGCTGACATTGTTAAATCTCTAATGCGTTATCTGTATGAGTCACAGTTAATAGAATCGTGTTAATCACATGATGTGTTTTGAATGAGTCATCGCAATGAACTATTGTCCACGCTCTTGTCGGTGAAAAGGTCATCAACAAGGTTCTTCGCTTTATGATGAGTCAGCGCTATTTATAGACATGAAATGATGACCATACACTTGTCGGTGAAAAGGTCACGCTGTCTGACGTGAGGCGCCATCGCTTTATCTGATAAATAACACCCACATAAGTGTCGGTGAAAAGGTCACGCTGTCTGACGTGAGGCGCCATCGATGTCGAATGACACGCCCACACACGTGTCGATGAAAAGGTTGAACAAGACTGATCAGATTCTTATCTAACTGACTGGTGCTTTACCCCTTCATGAGTCAGAGCTATTTATAGACATGAGTCAGCAAAGTGGTTGATGTTTCCTAAGTCGAAGAAATTGTCATGATGTTACATTCGTTGGTGAGGATGATAACTTACAAACTCTAACATGGTTTTGACTTTATTTTATACTTTACCTATCTTGCAAACTCTGAAATAATTCTAGCATTAATTCAAACTTTACAATCAACTTTATTTCTAACTTTACAAACAGTGAAGTGAATCTGACTTCATTTATATTTCACCTATCTTACAAACAGCGACATGGTTATAATTTTATTTCTAACTTTACAATCATCAACTTCATAGTAGTTTAGGGTATGACATCCGGCGCATCGCTTCGCTCGCACCGGATGTCACACCTTTCGAGTTTTTTCAAACATTTACATAGTCTATAAATTTTAAAAATTTAGGTAGACTCCAAATTTCGAAAATTTAAGTTGTCTCATAATATCACGTGGTCTAAGAATATCACGTAATCGAAAATTGAAGTTGTCTCAAAATTTCACGTAGACGAAAATTGAAGTTGTCTCAAAATATCACGTAATCTAAAAAATATCACGTTGTCGAAAATTTCACGTAGTCGAAAATTTAAGTTGTCTAAGAATTGCACATGGTCTCAATATACCAGAAGATTGTATTCAAAATATTTATTCAAAATATTTCTTTAAAAATGGAAGAAACCTCAACGGCAACGGCGACGACGAAAATGGAAGAAACTTCGAGAATATATCCTTCGTTATCACAATTAAAAATAACTGAATTGAATAAAGAAAAACACAAGGATAGAGTTAGGTATATGAAAGATAAGCAATCTCAATTATTATTAAGATTAGAGCATTATGATAAATTAAGAAATAGATGGTCTAAGGTTAAGAATGTGACACAAGGTATTGGAATATTTTTAACAATAAGTTTAGGTGCTTTAACAATTGTTATATCTTCAGGTGTTTTAGTAATTCCAGTAATTGCTACTGCTTTAACAGGTACGGGTGTTTTTACAACTTCACTTATTACAATGTTAGATAAATCTTTAATAACTAAGATACGAAAATCATTGAAAACTAAGCATTTACATATTAAAGAAGTCAATGACAAATTGCATTACTACTTTCAAAGGGTATGTGATGATAATGTTATTACGTTAGATGAGATTGAAAAATTTGATCAAATAGCTAATGAAGTTAATCAAATATCATTTCATTTAAAGTCCAAAAAAGTTGAGGGTAAAAATTCTAGTGATGGTAAAATTTTTACTGATGGTAAAATCTCTAATGAAGAAAATGATAAAATTTTTTTAGAAGAACTGAAAACTTTATTAAACAAAACTTAAAACGAAAAGATGTCAAACGCCAAAGCAATAAAAAAATAATTTGTTCAGTAAAATGTTTTTGTTGTATTCCAATGTTACCACAAAATTCAAATATTATATTTTAAAAATGGATAAAATTAAAGCTGATAATCTAAAAAGAATTAGTCAATTAGACGAGTTAATAAAACAAAGAAATATTATGAAAGAAAATCATCTTCAACATAGAATGATAAAAGCTGGTATTCAATCTGATATGTTTGAAAAAATGCAGCAAACCGAGCAAGTAAAAACTGATTTTGAAAAACTATGAAACCATTGAAAACTCTTGAAAAAGAACTTACAAATAATGATAAACAAATTAATATAAAAGATCCAGAACACAAAACAATATTAGATGACTATGGATTACTAGAATCAAACATTAATAAGAAATTACCAAAACCTATGCAATTTGAACATTCTATTTCATTTGTAGATGGAAAAACGATACCTAGATTTTAAAAGAAAAAAAAAGAAATATTTCCACAACCTTTTCGAGGTTTAATTTTTTCACCAGATAAATCTCCTTTTAGTTTAGATAGAAATTTTGTTGATCTTTTAAGAGGAGCAGATTTAAATAATTATGCTGTAGAAGATCTATTGAGATATAAAACTATGTTAGATAAAGTTAAAGCAGGAAAAGCTCTTAAACGTTATAGAGAATTAGAAAATTTATTATCAACGGGAGTTAAACTAGGAAAAGGTTTTAAAACTGAAACAACTGTATTCTTACCAGATGATCCACGAAAATTATTAAATAGATTAAATATTTTAATATATTCGATAAAAAAAGGACATAATTCTAGTTTCAATGAAATTCATGCTATATTGAAAAGACTGTTAGAAAAGAAGATTCTAAATGAAGAGGATTATAAAAGTATAACTGAAATATGTTGTTGTTTATAATTTTTTAATAAAAAAATATTTATTCAAAATTTTAACTAAAAAATGTGTTCAGCAGATTTAGACAAAATTAATAATCATTTATAAAATCTAAAAGAGATTTTGGGTTCATCAAAATTTAGTATGACGTTAAAAATTATAACAACTACTTCATCACACACTTGTAATTTAGAACCCATTCTACATTTAGAACAAAATAAAAGTTATCAAATTGCATTGACTAGTTTCTCCACATTTAACACTATTCAAAATGTTATAAAAGATGTGAATGATCAATTTAGATATTCTACTGATAAAGACAAAACGTGGAAAGTACTAACTTTTCTTCCTGGTTCTTACGAAGTTGAATCAATATCAAATGAAATTAAGAGATATTTAGGTATACCATTTAAAGATAAGAAACAATTACATTTTGCAGTTAAACCGGCGGTTAATAAATTTTCTCTTACTTTAGACGAAAATCATCAAGTTGATTTTAATCATGATAGATCATTGTCAAAGCTATTAGGATTTAATAAACAAACCTATAGTCAAGGTTATTATTTAGGTGAGAAGATTCCAAAAATAACTGAAATAAATTCAATTGTTGTACATTGTGACATTATTGAATTAAGATAACACAGGTTAAATGTAATTCCACAAACATTAATATATTTCCCTATTACAAGAAAAACTATTAACAACATTAACATTAGAATCACTGATGAGAAAGGACAAGAAATAAATTTTGGAGGTGAAGAGATTATGATAGATCTTTTGGTTAGAGAAGTTCAATTTTCTTCTTCTTCTTCTTAAAAAATAAAAATAAAATTTTTTTATTAAAAATGAGTGAAGTGCCCCCATTAAATAAAAAAACTCAAATTTAATCATCATCCAAATTTATCTAATAAAGTTTTGTCAGTTATTTGTGGAAGATCAGGATGTGGAAAAACATATCTATTATTTGAAATTTTAACGACTCCAAATTTTTTGGATTATAACAATCTTATCATTTATACAACAACAGCAGAACAACCCGTCTATCAATTTTTAAAATATGGATTTGAAAATAATCTTAAAAAAAACAGCAATTGCTTCATTATTCAAAGAATATGAAAATTCTGAAGATGAAGAAGAAATAAGTTCGTGGTGTGAAGAAGCAGCAAAAAATAATCAGTTAGTAGAATCCAATAAAAATAAGCAAATAATGATACAATTAATAGATGATAGTGGTAATATGCAAGATCCTAGTAAACTAGATAAAACAATGAAACATTGTGCAATTTTTGATAATTGTGTTAATGATAGAAATCAGTCAGTTCAGGGAAATTATTTCACAAGAGGTCGACATAATAACTGTAGTGTTTTTTATTTAACACAAAGTATGTATTCATTAGATGGAAGTGTTATTACAAAGAATGCAAATATATTTATACTATTTGAAATAAATGCAAGAAACTTAAGTGATTTGTTAAGAGATTTATGCGTAAGAAATAAAGATGAATTTAAACAATCGTTTAACAATGCTTGGTCAAAAGATTATGGCTTCGTTACAATTAATATTGATAAAAAAATTCATGACAGAGTTATCTAACAATTGTTCTCTGACTGAAAGTCGATAGAAAATATTTTCGTGGAGTGATCGAATAATTTTTTCTTATAAATTTTTTATTAATAAAAATAAAAAAAATATGTTGAATGCGTACAAGATAGAACATGTACCAGTTTTTAAAGATTATCGTCATCCTACAAACCCTGTCAATTCGAAGAAAGAAGTTAGATTTTATTATCATCACAAATACGTAGCGCTCGTTACAGATTATAAAACAAAACATGGTATCAAACCGTGTGTTAAATGAAACACCTTTCCCCTGTGTTTACGAAGTTTCAGAGTATTTCTAGCATACAATAATTTATGGTGGTTGGTGAAGAAAGAAAATTTAACAAAGCATTAATTAGAAACATTACATCAATTAAATATTCCTGTGCATATGTAAAAATACATTTTTTCTTTTAAAAAATATGAATCGTGAAATGTCTATCGGACTAACGTCTAGGATTGATGAATTAAACAAGAAACAAATTGCAGAGTTTGATGCACAAATTAAACGTAGTAAACGTAGTAAACGTATTAAAAAACAAAAACGTAGTATTAAAAAACAGAAACGTGGTACAAAAGAAATATTAGAAACTCCTATTACTGATATTTTTTTGATGATAGAATTAAGGAAGAACTTGGTGATGATTTATGTAATTTATTTAATCCAAATGAAATTAAATATGAAAATGTATCTTTTATTAATGTAGTAAATGATATGCGGAAACTTTTAGCAAATGGTAAAATTATTAATTTACTTGGAAAAGTTATTAAAGATCAAGAAAATATAATTCAAAATTTTTACGTAACCTTCTATAATAAAAAATCATTTGAAACATGGTTTGTAATCTGGAACAGAAATCAGATAGTCAGGAATGGATTTTTACAGGTGATATTAAATATGAAGATTTTGGAATGAAGCTAGTACAAAGATCACATAGAGGTGCAGGTATTAATATGAAATATAGAATCAAAGAATATTTCGGCGAATACTGTTATATTCCTTCTGAAGATTTTTGTTTTATTAAATGTTATAATGTTTTACGAGGTTTCAATGAAGAACAAGGAGAAATGATGAAAGAAATGTTTAATAATTTTTTATATAAAGAGAAAGCCACATCGAGAACAGGAGTAATGTCAAACTGCAAATTTTCTCAGTTCAATAATTTTTTTGGAGAAAGTGTTCAGTATTACAGTCCTTCGAATCGTCATTTAAATCCTAGAGGAATTGAAACGTTTCATAATTATGTTTATTACAATTATTTTCACGAAGGTTCAACAATTGGACATTATTGTTTAATTAATAAATCTCATAAATTAAAAGCTATTAGAGAAATTGAAAACAATTTCAGATATATAAAACAGTTACTGATGAAAATCTAACAACGCGTCCATATAAAATCATAACAAAGAAAAAAATTGACTATAGTTCAACATATATTTGGGATCTCGAAACTTTTCCTGATCCTAACTGTTCAACAGCTCATCCTATTCCTTATGCTGTAGGAGCTATTAATTTTAATAAACATATATGTTGCTTACCGAAACAAAGATTGAAAGAATTAGAAACACGCTTGTTAAGTGATATGATTAAAATTAAACGAACAAAAGATGAAGATGAAGTTAAAAAACTTAAAAAACAAATTAATGAGTATAATTATTTACCTGAATTAGAATTTAATAAACTTCAAAATTGTGTGAAAATATTTATGAGAACTGAGGATGATGAATGTCCAATCGGGGAAAACCCAGAGGACGCATGTCCGATCTATCAATTTTTTAAAACTCTTCGAGAATTTAATTATTCGAAAGTGACTTTAATAGCTCACTATTCATCAGGTTTTGATTCCTATTTTCCGATAAAAGCTAATTTTATAATTATCTAAACTGCCTCTTAAAACTTCAAGAAGAATATTAACTGCTTCATTACAAAATCCTTATACAACTGAATGTGTTAGTAGATATATTCAAAAATCTTTTAGATTTAAAAATAATAATAATAATAATATTAAAAAAAATTCACCTCCAGGTAAATTAGCACTTCAAACTATTATAATGAAATGTAGTTATCAAGATGTAAAAACAAGTCTTTCTAAATGATGTGAGAATTTTAAAATTCCTACCAATGTGTGTAAATTGAATTATGAAATTGGAGACATAACGCATGAAAATTATAAAGAAAAAGAAAATGAATGGAGACCATATTTAGTTAACGATATTCTTTCTTTAGCTTTTTGTATCTACAAATATAATAATGTTATGCGAGATTTAGTTGGTGAAGATATAACTACTAATTTAACATCCTCCGCTTTAACATTTAACGGTTGGATGAAAGGCGTACAAAATGACAATATAAATATTCATTCTCATATAGATTTATGGGCTAGAAATTATATTAGAAAATCTGTTAAAGGTGGAAGAGTTTCAGCAAATACAAGAAAATACATATCGCCATTTTGTAATATCTTGTTACCAATATTAAAACAGTATTTAACTGGAAGTAATTTAATAGATTTAATGAAACAGTATCGAGATTTAGGAGATAAAACTGAAATTTGTAAAAAAATTTCAAATCAACTACTTGAACAAAAAAATGAATTTCTAATGGCTTTTGATGCAACATCTTTATATCCATCAGCTATGTATGATGAAAATTCAGAATACCCTAAATCTGAATCAGCTAGAAAATTTCGTCAAGAAGAAGAACGAGAAATAGTATATAAATCTAATACTCAAACATTTAGACCTAAAACTGGAATATTTACAGTTGTGTTTCAATATCCGAATGATATGTTTTTTCAACCAGTTCCTATAAAAGATAAAGTTAAAAATCAAAATAATAATTCTCATGTAGAAGTAATCAGGTTTAGAAATGGTATATGTTATGATGTATTAACTTCTGTAGACATACAAGAAATTGTTAGATGTGGTGGAAAAATCTTACATATTAATGATGGTATAATTTATGAAAAAAATTATCAAGTTTCACCATTTCAAAATTATATTGAAAAACTTTTTAATTTGAGAAAAAAATATATAACAGAAGGAAACACTGTAGGCGATGAGTTAATTAAATTATTGATGAATTCGCTATATGGCAAAACTGTACAAAAAGGTATAACCACTAAATATCATTTATGGAATGAGAATACATTGAGAAAAAATTTCACTCAAGAAGTAAAAGATTATGAAAAGTTAAATGATGAACAATATTTAGCGAAAGTAGAAATGGAAGATGATGAATTTCTTAAAGCTAATATTTTAAAAGATGGGAAGACGTCATTCATGCCATCACACTTTGGTTCTTTTATTCTTTCTCACTCTAGAAGAATCATGAATAACTTTATTTTAGAAATTAATGGTTTCAACGAAAAATACATTCATTATACAGATTCAGTAACAGCTGACACACCTGTAATATTGAGAAAGAATAATTTATTATTTATTTCTAGAATAGATAATATTGTAGACAACTATGAAATTAAGCCGTTTGAAATTAATGGTGATATGAAAGAAATTTCATTAGTTGATAATCTAGAAATTTATACTCATAATGGATGGAGTAAGGTAAAAAAAATTATTAGACATCTTACAAATAAAAGTATTTATCGAATAAGAACAAAAATGGGAATAGTAGATGCTACTGAGGATCATTCATTGTTAGATGAAAGAGGTAATGAAATAAAGCCACAAGAATTAAATAAAGAAACAAATTTGCTACATAATAAATTATTTTTACACGACAATACAATCATATTAGAACAAATTTTAAGTGATATTTATTTTAATGATCCACCTAATTTAAGAGGTAAGCGAGCATTTATAGAAGGGTTCTTTTTAGGAGATGGTTCTGCGGGAATCTATAATTATGAATCAGGAGTCAGATATTGTTGTACTTTAAATAACCAAGACTTTAACCTCTTAAGTAAATTAAAAACATATATTAATGAAGTTTATAAAAATGATTGTAAAATATATGATACAATGAGATCATCTAGAGTATGCAAACTTAATTTTCGAAATCCAAGACAATATGCTATATACTTTAGTAAAAATTATTATCATCAGTTTAGAGAAAACGTGTTCCTTGGAATGTTCTAAATGCTGAATATAATATTAGATATTGGTTCTTTGTTGGATTTTATGCAGCAGATGGGAGCAAGAAATCTTTTTTTACAAGTAAATATGCAACTATTTGTTTTACACAGAAAAATAAAGAAACCTTTAGTGGTGTATACAATTTGGCATCATCTCTAGGTATTAAGTTGATAGTAAGCGAAAGACAAGATAAACCATTGTGTTTTACTGCGTGTCAAGTTAAAAATAATATTATCAAAAAAGTTACCACTGTAAGATATTTAAATAATAAACCACAATATGTTTATGATATTGAAACGGAAGATGGCGCATTTAATTGTGGTTTTCCATTAATTGTAAAAAACACTGATTCAATATACACTTCTAATGCACTCTTCAATAAATTAGATGCTGCTGGATATGTTGGGGGAGAATTGTGTCAAGGAAAAATTGATTATCGAAATGGTGGAATTATTTTTGCAATTGTTATTGCACGTAAAGTAAAATACTGTATTACTGTAGATGAACAAGGAAGACTTATTGAAAAGAAAACATTCAAAGGATATTCACAAAATAAAGTAAAAGTTCAAGATTTTCTGAAATTATATTCGGGTAAAACATTATCGACTACAGTTAATAAACCATGGAAAAGATCTTTAGAAACTGGAATTAGTATTCCTGATAAAAATAATAATACTGAAGAAAAAAAATTTTCTGGTTAAATAAATATTCTTAAACGTCAAGCACCTGATGAAAATGAAGTTATGTTACCTTATAACAGAGAAGACATTCAAGCTGAAATATTTCAAACAATCGTCAGTGAGAGTAATTTAAGTGATGATGATGACACGTGGGAAACATATTTTTTTATTACGTCTAAAAACTTATTACATCTAAAAATTTCATTACATATGAAAATTTTATTACACCTAAAAATTCATATCTAAAAAATAATTTATATATAATTAAATATGATTTATATCTAAAAAACTTATATCTAAAATTTATTTTCATGACATATATATGTTTTATTGTTAAAAAATGATGTTACCAAATGTTGGTGGAGGCGCATATATCCCGAATAATCGTGAATCAGAAATAGAAATAGAAAATTATATCATGAAAACTGGAGACGTTTTATTTGGTCCATTGCATCTTCCTATTCTTCCGCAACAAAATCCAGAGTTAACAAATAAACAATATGTTGATACACAAATCAATGACTTAAAAGAAAAATATATAAATGATGTTTTGGTTCCACTGATAAATGAATTAAAGTTGCTTAAACTTAATGACAAATCATTAAACGAAAAATTATTAAAACTTGATGAAAAGGACAGAGAGCTAGAAGCAGATATAGCAAAACTTTTTTAAAAAAATTCTGAACAATCAAAAATTTTAATATTGCTTTCTATAAAGTTAAAATCTGCAGTAATTAAAAATAGACATCAGATAAAATTATTGAAAGAACAATTAGAAGATGAAATAGAAAAACTTCCTGAAAGAATTAAAAAAAATTTAAAGCAGTTACAAACTACATTCCAAAAAAGTGTTGATGAATTAAGTTCTAAAATTACTCAACAAATGAAAAAGATGAATAGAATAATAAATGAAGTAAGTTCACTTAATCAAAAAGTTGATAAAATGAAAACTCTTAAAATCAATTTAGAAAATGAATTAAAGAAAAATTATAAAGGAAATAAAGAACAGTTAGATGCTGTTAAAAATCAGCTAGATGTTCTTAAAGTATCAATTGAATGCTCGTAAAACGGCGTTGAAGATTAACCAGGAGAAAATGCAAGTTAATAGAAAAGAAATTAAAGTACATCACACGCTGCTTGACGCAATAGATAAAGTGCAAAAGCAAATTAATAAAGTTATCACGCGGTTGTTGTCCATTCACACACGTAAATCTTAACGTAAATATTTTTCCCAAAAGACAAATTTAATCCTAAAAAATGCCTATAATTTATAAACACAATCTTAAACATTTTGCTTCAACTCAAAAAAATAGCACATTAACCATCTATGAAATCTGTTTACCATTATAACAATGTAGAAGCTATTCAAAAAGAAGGAGATAGTGTAAACAGCGGAGCTAGCATCTTTTCTGGCATAGGAAGTATCGTTAATGTTATTAAAAATAATAAATATTTGATTACATCTGCTGCAAAAGGAGCAGCTGCTATAGGTAGTACAGCTAGTGCAATATCAAATGCTGGTAAGTCTCAAAACGAATTAAAACAACTAGAAACTATTCGTAAACTTAAGAATGATTCTGAAGAACTAAAAAAATTAAAAACTTTCAGAGGAAACAAAAAACAAAATTGCAGACATAGCTGCAGGGTCTGAGAGTAAGCATGAGAAGAAATCAGGCGTAGCCATATAACCTACGGTTCGTTCAATTGAAGAAATAAGAGGTAATGGTACGCAGTTAGGTACTGGTTTATCAAAATTCTAAAATTTTATTTTAGTAAATATCTTTTTGCGTGTGAGAAATTTTTTTCTGTGTGTAAGAAAAAACAGAAAGTCAAATTATTTTTTATAAAAATGTCTTCGCTTATCGAAAATAAATTTAAATTAGACGATCCTCCGTTCGTCAGTTACAATCAAAAAAAGAATGACTATATCAGAATTGCTATCAATCCCGGATCTTCCAGTAGAGTAAATACTGGAGGAGATTTAATCTTTGAAGTTGACAATCACCAAAGTTATTTATATTTACCCGATTCATTTTTACACTGTGAATATTCTTTATATAGTGATGCCAATTTTACAAGACCATTACCAGAAACCGATAATATTGCATTAGAAAATAATTTCTTTCCAAGATTATTTACACAAATGCGTTTAGATGTTGCAACTCAAAATATAGAAACAATAAGTGATTCTCCAGGTGTAATTGATACAATGCTTAGATTTGTATCAATTTGTGAAAATAATAAAAAGCATGAAATCGAAGGTTGGTTTCCTGATACTAATGATGGTTATAATTGTTGATGATTTAACTCACGCTGGAACAGATGCAGCAGGAATTGCGAAAGATGTAGAAAATATTGCAAAACATTTAAATAAAACAAATAATAATGCTTATAAAGAAAGACGTGAATTTAACAAGAAAAGTAAACAGACAGTAAATTGGTCATTGTCTCCATTATTCGGATATTTAGATTATAATGAAATATCATATCAATTAAAATTTAAATTAATAATTCATCGCACAGGAAATAATGAATTAATCTTTTATGGTAAGACTGGAAAAAAGGCATATTTAAAAATTGATAGACTTGAATGGTGGATTAAGCATATTACTCCTAGTTTAGAGGTTGAATTAGATATTGCAAATAGATTAAACACTAACAAACCAATTCCAGTAAATTTTCTAAAGCGAACTGCTAGTTCTGTAACTTTTTGAGAGCAAAGATTTAACTGGCATTTTACTAGAACTTCGAATACTCCAAGATATTTAGTACTAACTTTTCAAAGAAATAATTCTCCAAGTTTTGATAAGAACAATAATCTTTTTCATATTAATACAATTCGAAGTTTACAAGTTTCATTAAATCAAACCCGATATCCAATTGATCCATTAAGATTCGATGACACCAATAATCAATTTATGGAAGGATATGATGCTTATCGAAATCTTTGTATAGAATTTGGAGTTGAAGCACAATTAACTCCAGGAGATTGGAGACATTTATATCCTATTTTCTGTTTCAATTTAAGCACACAATCTGAAGATATTATCAAGACTGGTTGTGATGTAACAATTAATATTGAAAAGAAAGATTCCACAACTTCATTGATGGCTTATGGTTTATTGCTAGAAGATGTAAAATATTCTATTGAAATTCTTAATGGAAAGATGGCTAGGATAGGTTAATTAAAATTTTTGGTAACTTAAAATTTTTTTATAACTATAATGTATTAAAATTCTTAACTTAAAATTTATTCATAACTAGAATAGATTAAAATTTTTCCTTACTTAAAATTTTTTATTAATAATGCCGCAAGCGAAAAGTAATAATAATAATAAAACTGTTGAATTAAAATTACGCTACATTGTTGACAGAAATACACCTAAAACTATTACGATTAGCAAAAAGAAATATTACATAAGTAAACCAATGATAGAGAATATTAAATTACAAGAGGAAAAGAATGGTGGAATTCTCCCATTAATTCCACTAATAATAGGTGGCATAGCAGCAGCAGGAAGTGTCGCAGATGGGACAGCTGGTATTGTCCAAGCAGTAAATAAAAATAAATCAGAGAAGGCAGCATTAGAAGAACAAAAACGTCATAATAGAGAGTTAGAGAAAGTAGCTAGGGGAGAAGGAATAGTAGATAATTTTATTAGTAAATTAAATTTAGTTGATGAAGGAAAACGAGTTCTCAAAAACATTCTACATAATGTTGATGATTTAATAGAAATTAAAGAAACTAAAGATGGTTCTGGAATATATGTAAGTCCTAGTATGATTAGGTAAAACATTTATTTTATTTTATCTTTAAAAATGTATTCTATAAATTCTACAAGTTCTACAAATTCCAAAAATTTAATTAAATTAAAAATTTCTAATTTAGATTTATTGAATTATCTCTTAAAAGTACATAAAACCTCAAATTGTCAGCATTCCGGAGGTGACATACAAAAAGCATTAGAAAACTTTCCTGGCTTTATTTGGAGTAAATATTCGAAAGAGAAACATCTTCCTGGTCATTCATATACCGGTCCAGGAACTCGATTAGATATAAGACTAGATGAGAATAATAATCCAAACCCAGGTGAAGAACCAATAAACAGAGTCGATGCAGCAGCTTATAGACACGATTTAGCTTATCGAAATCATGACCTAGGTTCTCGTCATGTAGCTGATAGGAAAATGATACAAGAATTAGATAATATTGAAAATGCTACCTTTGGAGAAAAAATTGAAAGAATGTTTGTTAAGAAAGCTTTACAAGCTAGAATGCTTCTTGGTCAGGGGATAGATGACACCTACGCGTCTGAAATTCACAAGGAATACAGAAAGCCGAAATATTTATTGAAAGTAAAAATATTTAATAAAGATGATATTTGGAGTGCTGATCTAATAAATATGCCGAATGAAAAAGATTATAAATACGCATTGACCGTTATAGATTTATATACACGATACCCTTGGGCAAAGCCTTTAAAAAACAAAGGTGGTCTGTCAGTTAAATATGCGTTTGAAGAAATCTTTAAAGAAAGTAATAGAAAGCCAAAGAAATTGTTTGTTGATAAAAGATCGGAGTTTTATAACAGAAATGTTCAGCCACTATTTGAAACTGTTTATTCAACTGAAAATGCAGGAAGGGCTGTAGTAATAGAAAGATTAAATCGGACGTTAAAAAATGAATTATTCAAGAAATTTACAGAACAAGGAAATCAGAAATGGTTAAAAATATTACCAGGAATTGTAGATCAGTACAATAATAAAGTTCATTCAGGTATTGAGGAAACTCCAAACAATGCTTCTGATGATCCTGATTTGATATGAAAGAAAATATTCGAAAATAATTATTCGAATATGAGTAATCCGAATTTACAGAAACGTAAGCCGAAATTAAAAATTGGAGATAGGGTACGAATATTTAAGTATAAGAATAAATTTGAAAAAGGCTTTGTTGGCTATTGGACTAAAGAGATATTTGAAGTTTGTAAAATAAATCAAACTTATCATATTACTTACAAAATCAAGGATTTAGATGATCAGGAAACCACTGGCAGATTTTATCAAAACCAATTACAAATAACTGATTCTTAATTTTTGGAACTAACGTTTTTCGGGAATTAAATTCCCTTATTCAATTCTAACATAATATCAAGAAATGGTACTCCTTCCTGTAATTTCAATAAAACATAAAGACATAATTGACCACAATAAGTAGTTCCTGGTTTTTGAATTTGAAACGTATTGCATGTTCCATTTCCAAGTATTTCTCTTACTTCATTTGTTTGGGGAAGTCCATAAGAGTCGAAATAGTAATTATCTCCATTTTATTAGACATACCTGCTGACCAATGTACTCCTTTTTGATCTGACGTATGGAGATTTGTTACGAAATTTACAGTTGGCTTATTTTTGATCAATTGTAATTCGTCTCTTATCAATATGTGAAAATTCTTTATTCCCAATTGATTTGCGATTTTCTTTAGATCAAAATTTGTAGTTGTTTGTTTACCGTATTGTTTTAAGAAATCAGTCAGACTTGTCATTTTTCATAAAATAAAATGTTTCTATTATATTCCCGTAAATGTGAAATTAAAAACAACACATGGATATTTCACTTTGGGTATATGCATATTTGCAAAATGCATCTGCACAAGTCTACGAATATTGCACGAATATGTATATTACGAATTTTCGTTCTACAGTAAAATAAAATCTGCTACTACTATCTAACTTCTTTACAACAATCGTTTACTAAATATATTATTACAAATTTCTGTCCACGGCGTGGACGCCATCTAATGGGTTGAAGCGCGGCATTGTAACTGAATGGCGCACCATTGTTTAGGAAAATTATAATGAAATAGCTCTTAACATTGAAAATGAAGTGTCGTGCGAGCGTATCGCAGCAACAATAGCGGAGTTTCACATCCAAAATTCCATTGCATATGTCAGCGCGGTATTGTAGCTGAATGACGCACCATTGTTTGGGAGAAGAATGGAATCATTTTGAATGTCACACAATTGCTTTGCACAATAAATCTCCAGTTGCCACACCAAAATTCTCCATCCCTTTGTAGACAATCTTCCAATATGGTTAGGTTGCGTTTTTTAAAAGTGTAAGAGGAACAGACACTCTACAAAATTTAGGAAATTTGTCGGCTAAGTTTCCTAATTTCATAGCAAATGAAACTTCGGTGCGTGAATAATTGATCTGATTTTTCTTCAAAAGACTATAAAAATATGTTTTGTCATTACCAAAAAGAGACAGCAGATGGTTGATGTGTTTGCCGATAAAAATTTTACACATAACACTGGGTGAATTGTTTCTTTTTTCATGCAACAAGAATTTGCGTACGTTTACAATTGTATTATCCTCTCCACCATTTGGCTCTATAAAATTCTCCAAAGAATCTGTAAATTCATGCCTCTCAAATATATTCCTCATCAATTCCTCCCGTAATTTTTCCATCCTCCCTGGCAACGATTGTTTTCCTCTATCTTCATTTTGCTTTTTCTTGAAATTTTTTCTTTCTGTCCGTGATGCTTCGATGAAGTCTGGATCAAACAAATGAGGGCATCTCGCAGTCTCCTTTCTAACAAATTCGAAATAATCACCGTGTTTTTCTGAAGATATAGACAAATTTGCGATCTCACTGAAGAAATTTGGCAAATTTTCTCTGATTATCTTTGATTGAGTAGCGGAAAAATCTTGGCTCATTTTGAGAAATATAAGACGAGAGCGTTTGGCACAACCTTCACTGACAGGGAATACTCTTAAATGAACTTATGTGTTCTGAGTTCACAAGAAGAATTGTTTTTATTGCTACCCCTATGTGTTGACAATCCATGAATACAAAAAAGGAGGTACTTTTAATCAATACATGCGTAGAGAGGAAACGTTAAATGAATTTTGTGAATGCATGTGATTTTTATAAATCTATTTGCAAAACAGACTTTGAAAACTGATTCTGAAAATAATTTACGTAGGGGTAAATTGAACTGTCAAAAAATTACCGATACGTAAATTGAAATGACAAGAGATTCCGCGATAATTTTAGGGAAATATTTGAAATTAGGATATTTTATTTTAGGGAACATTTTTAAAGAAATATTTTGAATAAATATTCTGAATACAATCTTCTGGTATATTGAGACTACGTGATGTTTTGAGACAACTTAAATTTTCATCTGCCTAAATTTTCAAAATTCTTAGACCACGTGATATTTTTGAGACAACTTAAATTTTCGATTACGTGATATTTTGATACAACTTAAATTTTCGATTACGTGATATTCTTAGACCACGTGATATTTTGAGACAACTTAAATTTTTGAAATTTGGAGACTACCTAAATTTTTGAAATTTTGACTTTTTGAAAATTTGTCACTACCTAAATTTCGGCTACGTGAAATTTGGAGTCTACCTAAATTTTTGAAATTTATAGACTGCGTAAATTTTTGAAAAAACTCGAAAGGTGTGACATCCGGTGCGAGCGAAGCGATGCGCCGGATGTCATACCCTAAACTACTGTTTATTTCTAACTTTACAAACAATGAAGTGAATCTGACTTCATTTATATTTCACCTATCTTACAAACAGCGACATGGTTATAACTTTATTTCTAAGTTTACAATCATCAACTTTATTTCTAACTTTACAAACGTCAACTATATTTCTAACTTTACAAACAATGAAGTGAATCTAACTTCATTTATATTTCACCTATCTTACAAACAGTGATATGGTTATAACTTTATTTCTAACTCTACAATCATCAACTTTATTTCTAACCCATCTTACAAAATGATCAAAACTTTTACTTCTGTCTATTGAGTGAGAATCCCATCTTTATGTCAAAAGGAAAACGACAGTCTGTACATGATGTGTTATTCATCATCACAACCGATTTTCATAGCACCGCACAAAGGTCATACTGATGGTAGCTGAAAACAAAGTTTTTATGGCTCACATCACCGGAGAAAACAAAGTCACTCATGTTCAGGGAGAAAACAAACAAAGTCAGGAAAACCAGTTGATATGCAAGTCATGATATGAAGTGATCAGGAGTTGGACGCATGTTACAAGGCACTCACTCACAACACCCCATAGAAAACGCCATGGAGTGAAAAAGCAAAACATCAACCACAACAGAGAGGAAGCATTCATCATCAGACATCGCCGGACGGAGGAGGAGAAAGTTTCTGTCTCTTGGGTGCAGGCAGATGAGTGTCTGGATGGCCGCACGGTAATGAGTGGTTCGGACTCATCCAGCATCGCTTGTCTTCCCAAGCTGAGAGACCTCGTTTCCTAAACGTCGTTGTTCTGACTTGATGCGACTGTGATTTTAAAATGGTCATTTCTACTTTTTTGATTTTAAGTGAATCTAAGGTATCTTGATAGTCCCTATGTGTCATTTTTCTAACGATTGACTTCGAGATGCCTTTCGCCCGTTTTATAGAAAGCTCTGAGGATTTTAGCTTCATGGAGTACATCTTGGGGCGAAGCAAGATCATTTCCTCTATCTGTTTGCCGTCACACTCATCCTTGAAGCAGCCAAGCTTCGCTTTATTTGAGGTAGAGTAAAGCGGATGGTCAGTGGAATAGTTGGAACTATCAAACTTGGGTGCTAAATATTTTGAAATGTCTTCCTGCTTGACTTGGCTAGTGGTTGTCAAAGCTAGGAAGAAGCTGTCTGTATCGCCTCCTACTAATTCCACATGTTGGATCAATGGACACGTTTTAAAAGTGTGGTAAAACAACTTGTACATTTCTAACTTGGAGTGATCCAAGACAGCTTGACCGACATAAATGGGCTTGCAAAGTTCTACTTTAGATTTTAACATTTTAAAACCAGTAATGTCTTCGGAAATGACATCATGGTGACAAAACAACGGCGAGCGGCATGACTTGATACTCGTTTCTGGATCACTCACGATACGATAGTCCATGCGCTTTCTTACATCTTCCATGGTTTTACCAAAGAGGGCATTATTCTTAAATTTAAAGAAGTCCTTTTCGAAAGGATTCTTGGATTCAGCCTGTTTCTTGCTATTAAATTCTATATACGGTTTTAGAAAGGGCTTCTGCCTAAACTGGATAGCGCGATGGACTTTGTCAAGTTGCATCCCGATACCTAGATAGAATTTGAGGATGGAATAGTGCACGATGTAATGCTGCTTGTTCAATTGGGTGAGCAGCAACTTCCTAGTGGATTTATAGTTTAAGTCATTTTCTGCCTCATATTGCTTATTGTGTTCTTCCATAAAGGGAGAGAACATATCTGGACTGACTATGCCAGATTCGGGTGCGAGAGGAAAATCAACTGTCTTATTCTTAATACATTCTGGATAGATGAGGTCGACTTCAAATAAATAACCTATGTCGGCCTCATCTCCCACTGCCATGATGTGTGCTGGATTGGAGAAGTATTCAGTGTCATGGGGCTCTACCCATTGGAAGTCAGACTGTGGCAAAGGCTTGGATAATGCACTCCCATATAAATTATTTTGGTCTATGTACATTAAATGCGTGGTCGATCCTATGTCTTGGGTGCTGTTGACAACATGTTTGTTGACAAATGTTAAGCCTCCCCTAATACCACGTTCAAATAACGTGTACACATTTCTGCATCTTGCAGTAAATGTATGCTTTCTTTCGTCATCTTGAAGGGTGACTGATGGGACAGACCCGGTAGACTAACAAAATGGACGGAGTCTGAGGCGTCCTGTTCTAATGTGACTTTCCTAAAAGTCTCAAACACGTCAGCCAACAGATAGACGTCTAATTTTCAGTAGGCAAGCATGTAGTCACCAAAAGTGCGACACCTAAATTCTAACGATGCTTGCTCTGCATGCCTATAGTCATCCAGCGAACAGTCCTCACCCGTCAAATCATTTTTAAATTTATCGATGAACGGAAGGGATGTTTCTTTCAATGTATCCATTGAACTAAAATAGCTATAAGGAAACATCCCTTTCTGTCGCATGAGACTGTCAATTATGCTGGGATAGTCTTTCTTTAAATGTTGAGTGAGGGGAAGCGTTTCTAAATTATTAGCCAACGCGGCTAAGGAAGAAGACATAAATTGAAAACTGTCTAGAAACTTTATGTCATAGAAGACAGGCTTCCCCTCCTTCGTCTTATCGACTTGGACTTTAGCAGTGATGCACATAAATTTTTCCTTACTTTGTGCAATCACTTTGGATGACCAGGATTTCATTTTACCGAATCCATGGCGAATGATGATGTGAGCATCATAACATTTAAAGTTATGAAAGATGACGGGGAGCGTTCGCCGTTTGAGCCTACGTTTCATATTACATTTACTGCATAAGGCAGATCTAAATTTACCACTGAAATGGCAATGGTCCCTCACTTTCTTATGTTGCTGATCATCAAAGGATGAACAGCAGCGGGGACATTCCGTGGTCCTATAAAATTTGACTTTATCGGCTTCTGTGAAGCACATGGGTTTCCTAGTCAGCTCCGTTTCATACCGTTGATGAAAACGGGCTTTCCTATCTAAAAAGTTGAGGAAGTTTTCAACGCACTCCTCGCCTTGCCACACATGCATTTTATTTTGGTTCCTATAATATGGATGCCAAACTTCATAGCAGGCAATGGCTACTGGCTCATGAGATCTTCTTGTTCAATGCAACATTCAATGTCCGCATAGATGGTGCATATGGGACTGAGCTCATTGCCGTTTTCCTCATACCTATACAATTTATCTTTGGGCATGACTTCCATTTGAAGTTTACCCCGAGAGAACCACTCGTAATGCTCTTCAAAATATGGTCTAGATGTGAAACGCCGTGTGCAGCGATCACAGTAATAATGTTTGTCATCATAACTTCGTTGGTGGCGATACAATCTAGAAATTTTGGGCATGCCACAATAATGCCATTCTGGGTGGTTGTCGCTATAGACTAGGAGAACATTGACAACCCGGTCGAAGTTACTTTGGCGGTTGTTATACCTAACGCCCTTCAGACCTTTTTCCCGGAGATGGACGACGATCTTAATGTTATTGAGCTTTTCAAATTGGGCGATGCCTCTAAAATCTAGTGTGTTGACATCTAACCCGTCAAACTTAAGCTCATCCTCCCATTCACAATACTTGGTGACTCTTTGACGATTCCTATCTATATCATTATAGTGAAGAATGGAGAGGACGGCATACTTGAAACACTGGGACTGACACTCTACATTGATGACAGCCTTTTTGTCAGTCAGTGCTTTGGGAGGGTGAAACAACCGCTCCCTTGCAAATTTTCTAAAAGATTGATTTTAATGTCTACTTTCTCTATCCCATCAAAAACCAGACCGCTGTCTCTTTCATTAAATCTATTTAAGTTGCTGACGAGATAGGTCGCATGTCTCTCTATCCACTCGTTTACATCACCTATGAGATCAGCAGCACAGGAGTCTATCCTAATGGTCACAGTGGACTCTACTTCTCCAGTGCTACTGTCTACCTTATTGAAACGAGCGGTGAGATAGAACATGCCTTTGAGTAAAAATCTATCTAAGCTCGCCAACATTTGATGAGTCAAGCCTACATTATTCATCAAGAAAGGATGAATATCTTACACAGCTTCAGAGCTTTCTAACTCATAGTCGCGAACGAGCCTCTCAAGGGAAAACTTGCTCAGCCTTAGAGTGACGTTGTTGTCAGTGTAAAGCTCAGTGGAATGTGTGTGACGGAGTGTGTGCGAAGAAAGAACAAACTCGGTAGGAAAGGTCTTCTGACACGAAGAACAGGAAAAGCCGACGTGCGATGAAGGATACTTCCTACATGATGACGTTGGTGGTTGCCTCACCCTACCACAGGAACCGCCTTCGATGTGGACTCGCAAGTTGGTGCTGTTGTAGAACGTGCATCCACAACCTTCACACTTGGGTCGTTGAGGGATCGGTCGGCGTGCCTTCTAAAGATCTCCTTTTACTTTTGGGCAGCGAGAATGCCGGTGTCGTCGAAGACAGAATGGCCTCGCGAAGACCTGCCCACAGTCTGTACGGCTGAGCTGTCGAGCCATAGGTCCCTCTCTCTCCCTGACACCCCCTCGATTGCGATCTCTTCTCCCACTATCGCTAACTTCTGTTCCTCCAGCAATCTCTCCACCGACTGAACGGAGAGGAGAGGGAGTTCGGCTGCTGCAGGTGGTGGTGATGCTGGGATGGCGATGGGGCGGGAGGGAACGTCGCCGTCCAGGAGGTAGGCAGCCAGATCTGTTGAGAAAAAGAGAAAAGAGATTAGTAACATGATCATAATTTCAAGTTTGAAGTCTTATCCCCCTTTTCCCAATCACGGATACTTACCATCTAAGGACTGCTACTCCGGGAGCAAGGATGGACGCGGAGGAGGTAGGAGTGGGACGCGAGCCGAGGGTGGAAAGGTGGTGGGCTTCGGTGTCGGAGGGATGTGGTGACGAGGAGCAGCGACTGGTGCACGGACTGGCGCAGGGAGCGGAGCTGGCGGTGGTGGAGGTGGGGCGATGACGATGCCCGTGAAAGGGGTCGCACCTTGAGCAGAGATAGATGGGCGGGAAGGTAGGGCCGGAAATTCCTCGCGGTATTTCCGCCTCGCGGCTTCTTCCCATTTTTTCATCTTGGACAAGTCTGTAGAGAGGAAAGAGAAATTAGATAATGAGACAAGAATGATGCAGAGGATCTGAAACAGTCTAAACATGAGATGTTAAAGATACTTACACTTGCCAAGCCGCTCATAGGCTTCCCCGATTGTTCCTTGGGGGACGGGTTCCCCATTACGAATACATTCATGCACTGAAAAAGAATGACAGCAAAGATAAGCAGAGGTAAAATTTGGATTCGGTTTAAACATGAACAAAATAAGGGAGGGGCTCTTGATTTTAATGAGGATGTCTCCCCTAATGATTTTAGTAATAGAATCAACCTTGATACAAATACTTACATTGTTCGATGGTAGCCTTTTCCATCTCGACAGCAATGCGGTAGTTCTCAATTTTCGTAAACTCCATGTCGGACAGTTAGTAGATAATGAATTGTAAGACTTCAATCACTGAAAGGGAAAGATGAGAATCGTTTCATTTGCCTAGTCAACGTTTGGGAACAATCATTGAAGTGACATCTAATGAATTACATTTCCCTCTACTCCATATCATAAAGACTAACCTTTGTCGAATGGCTGAAGTGCTCTGACCTGGCGAGAGAAGGCGTCACGTTGAGTATGAAGTCGAACGCCCAACATGAGCAACGGCTCAGAGGTTTCGGTCCAACAAACGACGAACAACCCGTGCAACGCAATCCCTCTACGGCAGTACCCGCCGTCCCGAAGGAACGCTCGAGCAAAGGAGGTATTACAGCGATGATATGTTTTATGAGCAGAAGTGAATCTCTTGATAGCAAGAGACTATTCAACTTGATAGCAAGTCAAAACAACCTGATAGCAGGAGCTCACCGACACTCACCTTGTTAAAGATAAATGTGAAGAGCAGAGCTGGTGCACTGCCTTTTATAAGATTTTCCTAAGCGGTGAATGGATGAGACCTTTCGTCCAATCACAGACGAGATAGAGTTCCCGATGTGCACACACACATTTGTAACGCGTTATTGAAATCGTCCTAGGCAAATATGATGTTTAGCAATAGACTCAACCATGGCACCTGAAGTCAATATATTGAAACATGATGATTGCACGATTCGTTTTCATCAAGAGTGCTTCGGAGGCTTAATACAAGATTACATCCTTGATTTTCAAAGGGAGGAGACAGAGTTTAGACTACACACGAGAAATATGTACGGAGTTGATATCTTATTTCAAAGACAGTCTCATCAAGGCTCACTTAATTGCACATGTCAATTACACTCATTTTCCACAAGGTGAAACAGCGGAAAGTGTTGACATACAATTTCGTAACTACAAACAAGAATGTGTTACTGATGCTTCTGAGTTTTATACACGACATCTGCGGAAGATTATTTCTCGGATGGGTGACTTTCATGGTTACGGCGATCATTTGCTTCTGAATAAAATAAGCCATATTGTCATTGCTATTAGTAAAGTGGGTTTCAATGATGTTAAATCAAAGACCAAATAAAGTATTTTTTTATGACACTTGTGTTGTGCTAAACTTTCTAATGCTGTTGTGAACACTGTTTTCATATAACATTCTAAACTCTCAGTCTCACTGCAGTAGAAGACTGCTTTTAGTAAACCTGATGAATCTAATCTAACAGGCATGGAGTTTGAATTTTCTAATAAGAGAACATTTGGCAACTGTCTCCAATAAAACTTTGTAACACTGTGAAAGGAAGTTACAAGACAATCTACACTGTGCAGTAAAACCTTTCCGATAAAACTTTCTAGTGCTGTGATGAGTTTGGTCAGTCATAAAACTTCAATGATCAAACTTTACTTTTACAAACGTGCGTCGCGGTAAAACTATTTGACTACACTAACTTTGCAAACCATGATACACTTTCTGATGACACTCACGAATAAAGCTTCGATGATCAAACTTTCTAACTATACATCAACCTGTGTTGCAGTAAAACTTTTGCAAACCATGATACACTTTCTGACTACGTTCACAGGAGCTTGCTCATTAGAGAAGAGAGAAGTCTGTGATGTGTTGCATGAGGTGCAAGGATGGCCTCCCGTTTCATTCCATTCATCATTTCGTCTCCGTGATAGAGACAGTTCTTAAAAGAACTGATGGTTCATTCTCCAATGGTTGACCAACTATCGGGAGACAAGTGCAATGGGGATTTTATGAGGTAACCTGTGGCAGATATCTAAATGTCGCCCTGGCGGTCAGAGTACAACGTTGAGACGAAAGGCGACCACTTGCAAACATGACGCAGAGAGGTTTCACAGGGATTACCATTGCCCACGTCCCGTGCAGTACTCATCGCTACGGACTTCACCGCTGTCTCGAAAGAACGCCCACCAACAGGAAGCATGACACCGAAAATTTCCGTGACTTGCACCGTCCATGACTTGATAGCCAGACATGAAAACCGATAGAGTTGGTAAGAGGAAACATCCCAAGTCGTTGCTTTGATCAGCTTGATAGCAAGCCGTAGATAGGATAGCAAGCCGTGATTCACCAGCGTTTTGCAATGGAGATGTTTAGATGCCACCCATGACAAAATAGCTAAGACTCAACCGATTGGCGTTCAAAGTGCTACGTTGAGAACTGTGTCAAATGCCCAACATGAGACATGAGTTGCCCCAGCGGTTTCGGTCTAAAATATGACACACTCCCTTGCCACACTTATCACTACGGCATCATCCGCCGTCCCGAAGGAACACCCTGTCAGTAGAATGTTACAGCAAAACTCTCCGTGTCATGCTCGCTTTCAGTGAAAAGCCGCTTGTATCAAGTGTGGCTCGTACACACTTATACATGCCTTCATTGACTTCAGCAGGGTCGAAAGCCCCAGAAAACCTCCAAAACTAGTGAATCTAAATTTTTCAACTTTTTAGCACTACTTATGAAATTTTATAAGTAGTCTGTCACTTAGGGCAGGTCAATAGCGACCGAACCTTTTTTGAATCAAGTCAAACGGACTTGTAGAAGCAAAGTTACAAGCCTTTAAAGTTTTGGAGTCTTTTATGGCCTGGAGACGAAGGCCATCTCCTGGCGAACCTCTAAGTCTGACGCCTTAGCTGATATCAGCAATGAAATTTTCTAAGTCGGTTTCTTACAGAAACCCGGTTTTTCAGATTTCCAATGCTATCATCAGAGCTCCGGAGTTAACCTACCCCAACCCTGTCGGGAGGAGAACTGATTTCCACAAGCAGAGTTTCCACTTATATAGTTTGTGGCGATCAGCTGATGACGTAATATCCATCATCCAAAAACTTTAAACCCGTCTATCTCCGGTTCTACTGCTCCGATTGACTTCAAATTTTGACAGCCATGTTTTCTCGCTCTCCCCATTCATTTAAGACATCCGTCGACCCTCTACGATGACCAGGAGGCGAGCTGAAAAAACTCGGTCGTTTTTTCAAAAAGTTCCAAAATCTTGAAAAATGCACAAAAACTCGATTTTTAACAGGCTCTCATTTGGAAACGAAACCTTCCACGCATCTGAAAAGATAGAATCCTAGTGAACAAAGTGCTGTCTTGCCCGTAAAAGAAATCCGAGCTCTTCATTCACTTTCAATCCTCCGTTATTGAGTGCCAAAGGTGGCTACAATTTAACATTTTCAGGAAAAAATCTCATGTGGAGACCCAACTTTTCAACTTTTTCTCTCCAATTGACTTGAAACTCACCCGCTAGATGCATAATGGCACTCTGATTCCAAATCTGGTCTCTGATTTCCCGTCCGAGGCTTGGTTCACCCGCTAGAGCGATTTTCGTAAAAATTCTAACTCTGTCGTTTTTTCGCCAATGTCCCAAATTTTCAATGGCGTCTCACATCTAAACGAAGACAGATAGGAACAAGCCCTGTCTTCCACTGAATTTGTCTCATTCTTAGCTTTCAAACGAGCTATTGCACGACTTTCTACGATCCCTACAACCAAAGTTGGAAGATCGCTGCCGAGGGGGAGAGGTCAGAACTTTTTCTGTCCGATGGTGCTGGAAATGAGTTCCTAGACCCAACATTGGCCAAAAAGTCCGAATTTGCACTCCGTTTTTTCAATCGAGCACTCCTTCATGCCGAAAAATGGACTTTCTCATCCCAGAACATCCAAAACCTGACTTTTCCAACTGTGACGTTTTCCTGCCATTTTCCTCCCTAAACCCAGGAAAATAGAACCAAACTGAGCTTTCCACTGCATTTTTCTCATTCTTAGCTTTCAAATGAGCTATCACACGACTTTGTACGATCTCTAACACCAAAGTTGGAAGTCTGACAGGAGGGGGGACGTCCTCGAAATTTTTTCTCTCCGATTTCGCTGGAAACATCCTTCCTAACCCAAAATTTCACGTAGACTCCGAATCTGGCCTCCATTTTCCCATCCGAGGTCTCCTTTATGCCGAAAAACGACTTTTCTCATCCCAAAACCATCAACACCCACCCTTTTCCAACTCTGACGTTTTCAGAGATTCCACCCCTTTCCTCTCAGGAAAACTCCTCCCGCCTTCCTTCCCCACCCAAAATTTCACGTAGATTCCAAATCTGACCTCCGTTTTCACATCCAAACCCTCCTTCATGACGATTTCCGACTTTTCTCATCCCAAAAACCACCAAAACCCACCTTTTCTCACTCTATCTTTCCCACATTCCACCCCTTCTCCCTTCCTACCCCTTGCTGGAAAACTCCTTCCTTCCAGAGGGGGGTAGGGACCGGTTTCTTCCTCTCGGACCCATCCTTCCATCACATCCTTGGCTTCCTCCCTCACCTTCCTTCCAGAGGGGGGGGCTGAGTCATCATGATGACTCATCACTGCACCGCACCGTGCTTGAATTTTGGACGGGATTACTACTAGCTATTTTATAAAGACTAACTTACAACAACCAAAAAAGTTCGATAGCCGTGAGTTATGATGGTAGTCCACGTGATGGTCACATAACTGACAAGGTTTGAACTTCTCTCCTCCCCCCAACCCCCACAAAACTGAGTTTAATTCATAATATACTTAATAGTATTGTGCACACAATATCATAAAGAAGGATGTCTATCATTCTGTTGAGTTTCATTTTGCGCTCATGGGTAAAAATGCATACGTGCCAACATGTCTATTGAAATTTTTCATCTAAATTATGTGAGAGATTTACAAATGATATGCACTGATACAGAACTTTGCCTAACAGGCTGATTTCTGTGATTGATAGCCTTCAATGCGTATTTTATAATTTTCAAAATTATGATCTGATCTCACGTAGGGTTTACAATTTTGAGCTGTTTTCTCAATCCCGGGATTTTCGAGAATCGCAATCCCGGGATCCCGGGATCTCGATCGAGATTTATATATACTGTATATGTTTTTAATCATTAAGTTTCAGGAAATATTTCAAAAGACGATACGTGCTTGTAAAATGTATATCTTTCAACGTGAACTAGACAAACATCTACAGTAGGTAAAACTAGTCAACCCGTAAAAAATATTGGCGAAGTAAGGTAAGACACTGAATTGTGTTATCACTCATTCTCGACCGTAATTTCGTTAAGAACAAACCGGCCGCCGAGAATGCCCTTTCGGATTCTACCGATGTTGGAGGTATCGATTCCAGGACTTATTTCATTCACTTGTTTGTGAGCATACACTCACTTAGAGAACAAATGCATTTTTTGACATAACTTCTGAACCACTAGGTCGATTTTGATGAACGAAACGTTGTCTTCATCACAACAACAAGATGAATACAACTGCAATGTCATTTTGTCGATAACTGATGATTTTTTTCAAATTGTCTTTCACCGTCAATTAATCACCGAGACACAATTCGTTGTCGATGTGTGAAAACCAACACAGCGCAGCTGCAGTAGCAGTCCGGTGACCTGTCAATAGAGCGAAATCGGGAGACTCACTGGGTTGAATGACGGTTTCTTCGACGATTTTTCCCTCAAAGACTGCAAACCGCAAACCTAGCTCTGTCTGAACGAGCCTTGAACGGGCCTTTAGTCGTCATTTTAAATTGTTGTGATTTGTCTTTCAGCTATCAATTTACGAAGTATTTTCAGTTTACAGAAGCAATACTAGTAGCAGTGTCACAACACTGTTTATTAAGCGTCTGAACGGTTTGTGTCACGGCATTGATTTAGCCCAGATTTCGCGCTGCTCCTCGGCACTAATGTCACGACACTAGTGTCATTGTGTGAACGAGGCTTAACCAGCTGGCTCGGCAAATACAGCACATTGGCAATTTATCAAACTTGGAACATAAAAAATTTAGATGCATTTTCAAAAAAGCCATTGACTCTCTTAACTATGTCACTTAGAAGGAGCTCAGGTCCAATCTTTCAAATATCTCGAAATACCTCGAGATCTCGAAGACGTAATCCCGGGATTTTTAATCTCGGAAATAGGGTCGAGATCCCGGGATTGTAAACCCTAATCTCACGTTATAACTGCCATAGAACCCTGAATTAGAGCAACCAGAAACCTGCATCTAGTAGGACTGAAGCGGGCCTAAAACAAGTCAGAACCTTTCATTAAATCAGTCTATAACTGATCTGAATCTTGCATTAAATTACACTGAAGCCGGCCTGCCAGTTGCCCAAACCGGCCGCCGGACCGGTCTGAATATCTCGGCCGGTTTCCATCCCTGCGACTCACTACATATATGAGAATATGCACAGATTTCATGACAGCCTATAAGTGGCATGTTTTTAGTATAATGTCTTACCGTATTTGAGCATTATTAAACATTTTGGCATAAAATTTGGATTGAGTAACTGTATCCATTACATTTTCCGAAAACTATTGCGCAACTTTCCTGCATGTTGAATCACGATGACAATTTATTTATTTTGCAGCACTAAAATGTAAGCCATTTGCTGAAGACGATATACCAATTCCGGATGTATTGAGGAAATATCCTCCACCAAACCCGGGCACTATCACACAGTCAATGAGGAGACCTTTATTGAATTTTGGTGTACCTGAAAGAGTGATGAAAGACGGGAACAGAAGTAAATCTGATAATTTGATATTTTAATAGTTTGCAATGCAGTAGCCATTTTGTAGATTTAATGTTACAGACATTGCTCAAATTGTATTGGAGGTGTGTCGATTTATACGGAGCTGTACGGAAATGAAATTATTTCAGACATTTTGTCAGATACGCAAGCAGCTAACAGTAATTTCCTATGAAAAGTCTTCAAAAGTCTAAGATTTTGACTTACTTGACCATAAGCCCTTTTTCTGGTTGCGTCCTTCAGGATTCTTCCTTATAGACATCTTCTCATGACTTGCCTGGGCAGCGTTTGCAGGTTTGCACCGCAACACTGTCTGACGCTGTCTGTCCACATCCGTCTTGCTCGACATTGCTTGTTTTTCATCTGCTTGTTTTGCTTGTTTTGCCTGTCCTTCATTCTGCAGATTTGTCCGAACATATTGAGTTCCATGTGCACCACTATCTGCATAAGACATTTTCTTAGTCGCACTTTCTGCACCCTTTCGGCGTTTGATATAAGATCTAAGATTATATATAGCTTTTCCCGCTCTTGTTACCAAAGCATTGAATCAAGTTGCCGGGACTGTAATTCAGCTTACCAGGTTCAGCAAATTATCATTTCAAGATACCGGGTTGTGCATTCAATTTACCAATTGACAGCATTCAACCTAACACAGGTGAGCGAAATATCTATGTATTAGAAATCAAAATCACACTGCAAGCAATCACGATACCACTTCATGCATTCACCTTGATTTGTGCTCTTCGATATTTAAAGCGGATATGGTCATTGAATGCGGTCATTCCCTTCATGATGCAAATAATCGAGTTTCAAATGTGGATCGAAGGCGTCTCGACACCTACGAAATAACACCTACAAAATGCTCTCATTGGTACCGTCGGGTGGATCGATTTATTCCACCAAGTTTGAATAGACAGGACATTAAAGGATAACTCTTGTAATTGCTTGAAATATAGATTGAATTACGGATTTTGTCTTTTCATTTACATTAATTAGTACTTTGGTTGTAGGTATGCATAAGAAATGATGCTGATTTTCCTTTCTTCAATGGTCTTTGTATAGGGAAAATTTTCACAAAAGATAAACTTCAGAAAGCAAAGCAGTTTGAGGTATTGCTTGATAGGCCTACAGGTACTGATTAGTTTAATTGTGTTACTACCACAAAGACATGGAATGCATGTGTAATGACATAACAGACATATGGAATGTAAATGTTTTGCGCAGGGATCAATTTGATAACAAGAAATTGAATACACAAGTATGTAAACCGATGTTCATCTTTGGTAAATTGATTGTACAACTGAATATGTGTGTCAATTAGATTGCGAATCCCGGTAAACTGAATGCAAACTGGCAAGTTGAATCTAATTCCTGGTAAACTGAATGCGTAGTAGCCAATGTCTGTTAAATTGCATGCATATCCCGGTAACTTGATTCTACACACTGGTAACAAGAGCGGGAAAACCTATAACACAAATTATTAACCTTTAATAGCAATATGCTTTGCCGAAAATTTCCGAATTGCAGCAGCGCGCGAATATGCGCTATTTGTTCTTCACGCATCGACATAATGAAATAATAATTAAAAGTGAATAGTAATGAAAGGTTATTTGTAGTAGAGTAACTTTGGCATTTTTAACTTTGAATTACTCCTCCACGTATCTTCAAACAATTTGTTTGGACAATTTGCAGCAATCTCCTTAATGACATAAGAGTTATCTCATTTGTGATTTCATTGTGCGACATTTGTGAACATAATTTTATGTCACAAAACGAATCTCTCTCTCTCTCTCTCTCTCTCTCTAACTCGCACACTAAGGTAATCTCGGTTTACATCATCAAGTGTCAGAAATTTGAATTAGTACAGAAATCAAATCCGACGTACGTGCTATCAATTGTTTTCATTTAAATGTAATTGGCGGGATCAGCATGAACAACCTGTACAATAGTGTATGTGTTCGCATGTTACCTTCCGCTCTTTTCAGTATTACCAATGGGAATATCATTCGTCGGACAAAGTAAAAAATCAAAAGAGGCGAGAAAAGCACTAAATTTAGCCGTCGTTGAAGGATTTCGGTAAGTCGATGCCTTCATTTGCAACTTGATTAGATTGATTTTCAGCGTTAGTTTGAAATTCAGAGTCACTGATTTGTCGACGATGCTGTTGGAGTGTTCAAATTTGTGTAGGCTGCTGTGCTTTACATTATCAGCTACATTTGATAATTTGAATAATAACGCATTCGACGGAATTTTCATCTAGCTGTCCTTGACCGATTATCAAATGATTCGGATTCGCAGTTTGAAATTCATAGATACAGAAAGGGTTACTTATTTGCATCCTCCCTAACCGCTGCTGTAAATTTCTGCCAGCACTCTAGTATTTTCATTCCTAATTTGATAGGAAAGCTGTATGAATTTACAGAGGATGGAATATAGGAAATAAGCATCGAGAGGATAATAGTACAAAATCCAATTGACCAGCTTTCATAGCATTTACAAGTATGACGAGATTGCATCAAATATAACAAAATAAAAGAATCAATGGTGAACATAGTTTTGGTGTGTATGTCATTCATTCTACTGAATTCATTCTCACATTGAATACCAAGCTTGTTAATTGACTCATAACAACACAATTTTCATTAAAATCAATTAATTATACTGCAGCGTTAATCATCCACGAGTTTCTGCAAGGAGAGAGGCCAAAAATGAGACTCTCACAGAATGATGTACACCCTGAGCTCACCATGACGAAACTGCACATCTGCCGAGTTCTACTTGGTTTCTCTTCTTGTCCGACAGGATCAAAGAAAAACACACGTCAATTTATTTTGATTATGAATTGGTTATGTGACTCATTTCATACTGTCTGATATACTGCCATGATAGGTTTCACTCGCTTTTGCAGGATGTTCTGCACCAGTACCTCCGATAATTCTTCTCAAGTCCTTCGGCTTTTGTCAAAAAAAACCAAACGCAAAATCGAAGATATTTTCGATATTGTTGCTTTTATGCCGAGTTCCGATCATGGTAAAGACAAAGCGAAAAAGGCCATCGATAGACTTTTGAAGAATTTGAAAACTACAAAGGTGCATGCATTGTTGCTGCAATCTGATTATTGTCTGTCCGTCAACGATACGGAACCCTGCGATAGAGACAATTTGAGCGAGAAATTGGTAGAAACATGGAGAGTTATGGAGGATGCTCATCGGGAAGGCAAGATCGACACCCTCGGAGTTAGTGATTTCAGTTTGCGTGTAAGTATAATATGCATTATGTATTTGCTAACCAAATTCATGCTTAAGCCAAATATTCAACCTAAACTTGAGCATTTATCTTATCAATTTATTATATTTTACAACCACAACAAACAATATTTAAAAACATCAAAGTGTTCAAGAAATAAAGGGTCTGTCTTTTGTAGTATGGCATTTTTTTCTGTACATGAATAAGCTGTTCTTCATGGAGATGGAAGTCTATGACTGTACGACAAAATTCCGGAGTCATTGAAAGACATAATGTCGGGGAATATACTTCAGGATCTTCAGACAAACAAATATATCAATTTAATTGTCTTCATAACTTCTCAATCAGATTAAGAACTGACGAGTTACCCAACCATTGGATGAAATTCACAATTTTGGTTGCGGAGCTACGAGCTAGCGTTGCTCGGTTTAGGTAGGGTGCAGAGTCATATGTTCAAGTCAGATTACAATTTTCCTTTCAATGTATCAAAATGGCATGCGTAGCATGCACCGTTCATCCTTTTGCCTCAAGGCAGAAAATATAGGTATCCTCGGCCAGCAGCAGAAAAACCACCCCAACCATCAACTTTGGTGATGCTTCAGCGTCTTGAGATCGCATCTGGGTAGAGCACTGTAGACCTAATTTTCGGACGTCTGACTAATCCGTTGGCTTGTAGTAATATAGCTCAAAAGACAACTCATCAGGAAAGACTATATTCCACTTTTCATCATTCTAGTTGGCAAAACTAGAATCAAAAAAACTTCTTCCAAATCTTTTGAATCAAAGGCTTTGTAAGAAATGGTTTACCTATAACAAAAATGCGTTGAACTTTAGAAATGTCTTTCAAAATGCATGGCGGTCATGATATTTTCATTGAGACCATTTTCATTCCGTTAATCCATAAGCCTATCCAAACTTGGTGGGTATCGTCTTCCTATCGCATATAATTTGTGTATCCCTCCTACCCCTATTTTACCGGGACTATTTGGAGCTTTAAAATCACAGAGGTCCTGTACCCCCTCTGAAATTGATGCTCCTCTGATTCAATGGCTTCCAAATTTTCAACACAAGTAGCGCATCCTTTTTTGAATAGTGGCAACAGTTTTTACGGTTTTTACCAACTCGGTCATATTATTGCTGCAACTAGCAACTCAAAATTTGAGATCCACATTATTTTAAAAATCATTTTTGAAAATCTGCTGGAAATTTATGGTAGATGACTTTGATAAGCGACACGTTTTGATCATTTATCTATCACATAAAAGCGTCTAGGGACCATATTGATAGAATGTTTGATAGTCAATCCATAATATTACAACTTAAATAGAGATTTTGAAAATGTATGCAACTTACTGTAATTCGCTAGAATCTCAGTTATATATTGAGCAGAAAAAATACAGTAACTGCATTTCCAAATAAACAGATTCATCCAAGATATTGTTAGTCGTGATAATCTGTCCATTTTATGCTTCGGAATGAGTATTTGTAGCATAAAAAATTGACAGTGCTACTTACAGAACTATTGTGAGTGGTGTTTATACAGTATAATAACCGCTATTATTTATATAACTACTACATAGATGTATTCGTGGATGAATGAAAATGTAAACTAAAGTTCCTTATGCACTTTTTCAATGGCTTATAAGTTATTTGAATTGATTATGATGCCTAATTTTACAAGATATTTGACAAATATTCTCAATTTTCAAAAAGTATTTTTTTAAAAAAAAGTCACTTCGTGCTCATATGTGCTAAATTTGATAGAATTTGGCATGATTATCAGAAATGCGAAGAATACAGAAGTCACAAAAAATTAGAGTTGTAGCTATTCCAGTGATAAAACAACAACAAAACTACCACTAGTATAATCAGATCAAACTGCAGTACATGTCATACGCTTTTGTGGCATTTAGTTATAGAGTGCCTTCAAAAATTTCTCCAAAAATCCGAACTGGACGGTCAAACTTTGGAGATATATTTCACTTTCTTTCTAAGCTCCTAGTCAAGATGACGTTTGCAAACATTGTGCGTGATAATAGGCCCTATGATCAATATGCGTACGCAATTATAGAATTCCAAATCCATAAATGATATCATTATAATCAGTTATGTCATAAATATCGATTACAGTCTCCAAAGTTTAGATGTTAAGTAAATACTACTGCGTGGCATAGGAACAATAAAGGAAATTTTGTTTTTTTTCTGATTCATTTGAAAACTTCAAGGGTATCTTCAGGTAGAATTCAGTCTTTGTCATCGCATTTATAGGCCCTCAGACTTTTAGAACATCGTTTCACTGCCTGGTGCATAGGAACAGTCACCTATGAAAAAAATCTTTCACTTTTCGGATATTCATTTTTGAGTTATACGAATCCTCCATGCGTGTATTTCTTATCAATCTCTATTGGTGCTTACATGCAACTTGTTAGTTTATGCAGCCATTTTGACCAGTCGGAGTCTTAAAACATGCTTCGTTCTGAGTCGAAGTCGATGTCGTAAATTTGTGGCCGTCGATTCGGGATTGCCGAGTCCACTCAAGGAATGGTGATCAACCCTCTGAAGGCCGTTTTCATCAAAACATTGACATTCTATTTTTGGTATAATTTCCTCTATAAATTGCTCCTAACATTGTTGATCATGAGCCCAAACTTTGAATTACAGAACTGATAATTCTGATTGTCCGTCAGCTAAAATGAGGTCTAAAGTGACACTTTCACAAGATGATGTACACCCAATGGCTATTGCGAATCTGCGCATCGGCTGAGTTCTATCCGGTTCCTCTTCATGTCAGGCAGAATCATTGTCCAAACATATGCATGCAAATCCAACGAGAAGCAGATTGAAGCTTCGTTGAAAATCAAATTATTTGTGTTTGCTGTGATTAACAGAAAAGCACTACGTCTGGAGCCACAATTTTTGACATAGAACTGCTTCAAGTCATATCTTATCATGTTCACGTGTTTTTATCATAACGTACTTCTAATAGGTGATGTGGTTAAATGTGACTGAAATTGGCCAAAATGTTGTTTTGCCCTTATTAGGATGCTAACTAAATCTAAATGTGATCATCTTCATAGACAGCGGTGCATGCACGCGATAAGAATTAACTTGAAGTCATTCCATGTCAAGAACTGAGGACCTTGACAAGTATATCTGATTTCTACATCTGCATGCACCGTATATGCATTGAATGTTGTATATAACATTGGATGCTCTCATTCCACTTCTGCATCTTGAATGATTGTATGGGACATGCACTGATATTTCTGTGATACTGCAGGAGCCTTATTTTAATGCTATGACAACATCACATTCATTTAATTCCATTTACTACAAATCAATTTATAATCAACTTGAATTTCTCAAACTCTTTTTATTCGTTTTGATATGCATTTCAGATTATTTTTGTTGCTAATTTTGATTTGATTGATTTTAGATTTCATCGAAACTTTTTAGAGTTATTTTGTCCCTACTAATATATACCAATTTTCGTCTGTTTCATAAAGTACAACTGCTTGACAGAGTTGATTCTTGGAAATTTCATTTTTAATTAAACCTACATGGACGCTTTGAAGGTGATCATGTCAATATCGAATTCGACCTTTATATGAACATGCTACATGCTAAAAGCAATTGCCTAAAAATATGCAAGTATTTATTATAACTCACATTTTTATAAATTTAAGCATCTCATTCAATGAATTGCCGCTACTCTCAGCTTTTGTTTTATTCATTATTATACAGTCCGAGAATGAGCACTAAGTTGATCAGGGAGTGAGGTCATACCCTAAGCTTCCACTGCACACCCCTTGGCTACTACAAAGCTGCATGACTAACCCATCAAAAAGCTTGCCTTTCGTAAAATGGCTGGATGAAAGACTCTATGTATTTCCAACGGAGAAACTATGACATATTGGTTATAAACAGGATTTTATTTAGTCTGTTAATTATAGTCGAGGAGGCATTTCTTCAATATTTTTGGCATAGAAAGAATCCATAGATCAAGTTATGTCATAAGTGGTCGCTACTATTCAAAATCTCTCTGCTTTGACTAATATATAATACTCACATGAGTAATGACTTCACAACCCATTAGTGAAAATAATGTAAACAAATATGTGGCATTTTCTCTCCAGATAAGATGACTGTATGCATTTCGTTTCTGTAACGTGCACGTAGAAGAACTGTCCCCCCCCCGTAGAAGTTTATAGACAAATATCTTATCTCTCAAATTTGATGATTAACCTTTTACGTATGATTCATACGGCAAAACCTTCTGATCAGCTGCCATTTTTTAAGATCCTAGATAATTGTGGAAGGAATGATGAGATAGATGCGGGATTGGGAATATACTGCTATTTGGGGATGCTATATCAATTAGAAAACTGTCCATGACATTTTGGTGGAAATAACTTCGAAATTTGGCTACAGAAATTTAGTCATAAGTAGTCATAAGTAGTGCTCGCTACGACGCCATCAATCCATTATCAACAACTGCGTGCACTTCCCTTAATCAACAGTAGGTTCTAAGTTTGTTTATCTGATATGCGTGGTTTGTTTTTTCTAAGCGTTTAGTCCTGGAGTTGGGCCGAAGTTGTGCATGCGACGAGGTCATACATGAAACTGTCACTTATTTGTCGATTAAAGAATCGAATACGGAGGAGGCCGTTTTAAAAGATATCATAAAACCGCATGCGTAACTATTTAATGACCCTTTGACGGTAATAAAATTGATACAATTTTTGGGCTCATTTAATTTAGTTGAGTTACATAGTATAACTATAAACTGAAAAACTAGCTCTATTTTTTGTTTTCTTGTGGAATAAAAATGCACCGATGTTCAAAGGTATATTTGAGCTTCTAAATTTTGGAAAAATGAAGTAGTACATGTATATTGTATCCGCATTTTTTGAGAAATAGTGCACATACTTTCAAGTCAAGAACGACCGCAATATTTATCCTTTTTTCAGTACATTATTTGTGATTGATTTTTTTCTTATTCTTCAAACTTCTTAACATAGAATTTTGATCCTCTTACAGGAATTGAAGAAACTGGATGAGATCAGTAAAATTCCTGTCTCAATAGCAAGAGCAAGACTGGATCCATTTTTCCGCAACAAAGAATTTCGGGAGTATTGTAAAAAGAATAGCATCATTTTCATGGGTAGGAGTATACTTGGAAAGAGATGGAAGATCGAATCACCAAATTTCCCCAAAAATCGGGATATTACAAAGCAGTATCATATATTGAGAGCATCTTTCCAGTACAAGGTATGTCGAAAAGTAATAAGTTGCATAAAATTTGCTCTATTGCATGATTGAAATCATTCACAATTACTTCATTGACAATTTTCTTAACATGATGAATGACATTAATTAAAAATCCTCAATTAGAAGATAGTGCTTTCGGGGTGTCGAAGATGCTTCACTCAAGCAGAAAATATAGATTAATCGAGATACCTCTCGCACTTCGTCTTAGATGAAGATGGCTTTTTAGGTCCAATCAACGAGTGTCTGCTGTCGATATCTTTATAAGAGAGTTTCAAATGCAGGTGATGCAAGTGATCACTTTTCAGTGAAGACCGTCGCATTCAACTTCGTAAGGCTGGAGCATCATTTTTCTGAGACTTGTGCTAGTAATAATTCATTTTCTTTTTGATTTTGAAAGCAGTTACTTCCACAATCGAAAGATGTGTTGTAGAAAGCGTCAAGCCGGTGTTCACTCAAGCGCAGGCACTGACGAATGAGCTCTCGAATCCATCGAAAAGGTACAATGAGTTACAATATTCTTTTTCATCATCAAGAGCCAAGCGCGATAATTCATTTGATGATATGATGCAGGAAATGGAGCATAGATTTTTCCGACAATATGATTTGATGATTGGAGGATAACAAGAAGCTGGAGTTGTTGATGTCACGCACAGACATACGGGTGATGACAATATAGTCAAGAAACTACTCAATACCATGAATGCATTGGACTGTAGTTGCAGAAATGCTACAAGAAAAGGAAAATATAATAGTTCTGTCAGAATTTTGAGCATGACTCTTCAAAACACAAACGAGATGAATTCATTGCTTCGTAAATCGTTAAATCTGTTTGTCATCGGCTGGGGTGGGGCCAGTGCCTGTGCCCGCATTGCCCGCATTGCCCGCTGTTCACTTATTGCTCCTGAGCTGAACATGTCAAGTTTTGAGTTAAGACATTTAGGCCCACATGCACCAACCCCTCATGAAGCTCAGCAACGACTAGTCTGTGCGACTAGTAATGCAAATCGTCTATTCTTATTCATGGAATAACGTTTATTCTTAGATTAACGCATTGCTGCATACGGCCCTGAGAGATTAGACTCAGGCGTGATCCTACCGAATTGTTTTAGTCAAATGTAATCTGTTTGTTATTTAGCCTAAAAACTTTTCCATTGCGAGAATATGCCTGCGAGGAAGATATATTTTATATAGGCCTATTCATTGTAGAGCGAAATTCTAAAAATGCATCTTTCACAACGCGATAATAAGGTCTATATGTAGAATACTAACATATGCCTAGGTCTAGCCTTCAGAAATAGTGACGTCATGTATGCCGCCATGAATCCCTATCTGCATATCCACTGACCGGGCATGAATTCGCAGATTAAGCCATTATTGTACATGCCCGTGCCCGTGACCGCAGGCTAATGTCCGCTGCCCGCAGAGGGCCCACCCCAGATCATCGGAGTTCAAATCTATCACTTTTCAAAAGGATTTAGCCCCATTTCAACAAGATTGGGATAGATTTCCTCATTCAGATTTGAGGATGTGACGACGTTTCATGCTTCATCTCATTATATTTTTTAGTAAAATGTTAGTCCAACACTTAAAAAAGTAGTAGTTTGTAGTTTGACAACGCAAGAAGAATATTCTGTTGGCAAGAGATGCGTGATTGAGGACATTTATTCAACATTCTATGATAAGTACATGTATGCTTGCATAACATTTGTACAGATATACATGAATGAAATGCATGTATGCATGTATATTTATGTACATAGGAAGTCAACAAAACATAAGCATATTTATGAATTTCTATGCATCAGAAATTCAAAACCCGAATATTTTACTATCAACCTGAACCTGAACCCAAAATCAGTTCTTAAACCCGACCCAAACCCGAATTCAGGTCGAATTGGTTTCGCACACCTCTGATTTGGACGACAGGGCTAGTTTCTGATGCATCTGATGAAAAATGTGAGCGGTTAGTTGGAGGTCAGTGTAATCAACAGTCAACAGATATCTGTCCCGAAGTTACAGAATCAGTCGCCGATGGCATAGCAGGATTCATAGAAATCCAACACTATATCCTCATATTGGATGAAATGGCAGGTAATCAGGTATGTTCCCATATTCCAACTGAGGATGCAATTGAATACTTAATTTTATTATTAACACGTTTCACATCAAATTTGTACATTTGTATGTCGGCCTACTGATGATTCTGTGAGTCAACGTGACAACGTCCTTGAAATGGCAGGTTGCATGGTCAAATGGAATTTAAATTTCCTTTTGGAAATTAAGACGAACGGGAAATTGCTGCACCCAGTGCGACGCTTTAGGCTAAGAAGTCCACTAGTGCGAGAGAAGTGCCAATTGCTCAGCATTTTTCCGTCGATACAATGCTGAAGCTACTGCTGTCGGCTGAAAATATATTTTTATTAATTTATTTAATCTCATTGTTGTTAATTTATTACTATATCACTTTCCCTTCGGTATAATGTGTTTGTTGTATTTACAGACTAGTGTGCACGCTGTCACGTATGATTGGGCCTTAAGAAAAGGAGCTGTCCTGTGTCCCCCAATGGATAAGGAGCTGCATGTACGCGTTACCGCTCAGGGATTCCGGACGGAATCCAAAAGTAACCCTGATAATTTGCAGACTATGGATGAACATACAGATGAAAAATTTGAGGATGAAGGCCTGTTTTCACCAGGAATGCGAAATTATTTGCCGACAGAGGACAAGAAGAATAGTAATCAGGAAGTGATAGCCGCTGGAGAAGAAAAATTGATTCATAATGACGATTTAGGAGATTCTTTTGCGCAACAATACAACGAAATGACAAAGACCGAGAAAGACTTTAGCAATGAAGTTTACACGGATACTGCTGATTATGAGTTGTTCCCAAATTTTATGAACATTGAGAATCCATTTGTGAGCAAAAATGGATAAACTTCACAAACACTTAATCTTTCATGACGGTGACTTTTTAACTGTGTGATGTCTTCAAACATGTGTTATAGAAACATATGTGCACTTAATCACAAGGAATCTTCTGGAAGATTGACAGATGAAGTTATTTACATTATTTAATGTAACATAATCGGTAAAATGTTATTTCGATATCTCAGAATTGATATGTCGATGACAATAATTGCTTCATTTTTTATTCGCTACTGATGGTAAGCGGCGATTTAATGAATTCACCAATAGCCTCTGACATGAACTTGACAGTGCATACATCGTTTTCAAGATTTTTCAGTTAATAAAGCAAGTTAAAGAATTTCATTTGATGTTCTATTCAAAAAGTCGCCTATAACGCTGACTAATGAAGAGAGAAAGGGGTTTAAATTTCAACTTAGAAGCTGATGTCCACTCTACCAGTTGTAAACCGAAGAATGTTATCAATTATGAAATCATAATGGTATGACAACCAAGCGACTTAGAAGGTGTGGAATTACCGTAGCGAGCTTTCGTAGTCGATTCGTTTGTGTGTCAGAGAAAATAGTCCACAAATTATCAAATATCTTTAACTTGCCATCACACCCTTACTTTATTTGGCATCTCAGCATTGTTTGATATCAGAATTATCAAACTTTAAATCTGTGCTGCAGCTGTGTTGATTTAGTATGCCGAACATGGATGGCATTCTGCACATCCCAAAATGCAGACAGAACGATGACCAATTGATGATACTGTAGTAGATGTTTCAGTCGCTGGTACAGCTAGCATTCATCACCAATCAAATGACAGTTGTCTGACAGCTAAACGCCTTGAATTGAGGAATTGCCTTAACGCGCCTTCATTGTCGTTGCCAATCGTCAGAAGTAATTAGCCCATTCACGATTTAGCAATTATCATGAATTCGTCATCTCAATTAACTAATATTGTAATTAGTACACACTAGCCAGCATGGGCCAAAACTATGTTAATTAATCAAAATATTGAAACATAAATTCTTCTACTAAATTCTGAGACTTTTATCAGCTCACAAAAGGAATATCTTTGTCTGACAGTGTTGAAATTAATTTAACCACTTTAAACTGCAGCTAATTGGTTTATATTAGTATTTTTCACACTGGTATCGATATGCAGCACCACCGACAATTGCATTTAGCAAAGTGAAATCAATCAACATTGACAATAAAATTGACGTTAATTACACTAATAAACACAGATTTTGTTTGGCTTTATTTTTCCGCAGATTTTAAACAATTTGGGTGTCCTGAGCACGAATATGGCGTTAATTTTTTTCATTCTACCGTTTCTAAAAAACTATATGGAATTTAAAATATTTTCAGTTTTATGAAATAATATGCTTATCTGACTACTCATAATGTGTTGAATCTAGGTATCTAATAGGAAAGCTATTAATAGTATGTTTTCAAGAGAATAGTAGAATGCTTTAAAATTAATTTCAACATCTGCACATTCCTTACCTTACATGAAATATACTTTGTCCATTGTGACAATACTTTGTTGGAATTCAATCCAAATAGATAGGTCTTACATGCAAAAAATGCAACATGAATTTCTGTGATACAATTAGATGTAATTGCCGTACATCCTCGTCTTAAATCAGATCGTGAATGTTTTATGGTTAGATCAAAAAGTCAAGGAAAACATGATGACTTGTTTCTAATTTTTGCACCAGTGCACGTGATGACTAAATCAGCCAATGCGTCTTTCTTATTCTTCGAGTTGAATTGTAATTTCTGATTTGTGTTGACAATGCTCATAGATTGGGTGTCGGAATCCAACAATTAGTGTCATCTATGCATGCTAAACCATGCTGCTTAAGTAATGGTGAACTTTGCAGTGAGTCATTGAAAGTGGACATGGCAGGACGCGACTGCAAGCTTTCGGTGGATTTTCTTTTGTCATGTTTGCGGACAATGCATATATCCGAAAATGGTAAAATATTTGATTAAAGATGGAATGTACCTGAGAGCCTATGAATTTTGCTTTGGAATGCCAATATGGGATCAAGACAAGCCCTGGTCAAGCCTAATTGAGCGGCGTATTGATCGTAGTTGTCTAAGAGCTCCAAAACACACCAAAATAACTTTGGATACGGTACGTGAGAGGAGAAAGACAAAGTGGAATCGATTATAACTTCTAGGCAGCGTAATTTAGAGACAGGTTGAATATGATGGTCACCAATGGCAACAGGATTTTTGCACTCATCTGCTAGACGCTGGCGTGTAGCACACCACATCAAATTGGTCTTCTCAGCATTCAGATAAAGTCCATTAGATTTTAGCCAGTCATTGAGTGACGTAATGCACTGTGACATTCTTGTCGATAATGAAGTTGTATCAGATGGCTTGCATAAGCCATGTACTTGGAAATCATCATCAAAGACATGAGTTTGTAGATCAAAGCTTTGGACAAGAGGAATTACATCCATGATATAAAAACAAAACGAAATGGGTCCAAACACGGATCCCTGTGACACACCCCACTTGACCGGAAGGATGGGTGAGGCTGTTTCATGAAAGTAGATATATTGGAATCGGTTATTGAGATACGAATGGAACCATTTTAAGGCCAGTCCCATAGTCCATATGATGTTGAAAGACGCTCAATGAGAAAATCAAACTGTACACAGTCAAAAGCTGACGAGAGGTCCAATGAGGAGAGTAGTGTGATTTCACCTTTTATCCATTGCCAATAGTATATCACTTGAAAGTTTGAGAATTGCCGTCTCGGTATTATAACTCTCACGATGGGCAGATTGAAGTGGAGACATCAACTCAGCATCAACTCAATATGAAAGTAACTGATGCAAAACAATACGTTCAATAAGTTTTGACACGATCGATAAGTTGTTGATGGGACGATAGGATGATATTTGCTCACAATCTGAATTTGATTTTTTTAAGACAGGAGTCACACATGAAGTCGCCATATTAGGAGGTAAATAACCTTGTGTGATCGAGCAATTCACAAGCCGGCAGAGAAATGATGCTATCAAGTCAACACATTCCTTCAGGTATTTCATAATGATGGGATCTCTGGAAGATTGCTTGTTTGGTAAAGAACATATGATAATTGATACAATCACTGGAGTTACAGGTTTAAACTGGGATAAATAGCATTTGGAGGAATTTACGCTACTTGATTACGCGCAGAATTTGATATTTCTACTCGCACTTACTAAAATATACCGTAGTATATACACATACATTTGGGTAGGGTGGATCGATTTTCAATTTACAAGTTTGTTTCAATTTACTTTTTTACGAAAAATCAACTTTGTATAATTAACTTGAAATAAAAAATTACTTATTTACCTATTGAAGCTCCTATGTCAATAATTTTTGTTTTATTAAATAGGTCAAATTGTGTCAACTTACATGTACTTAATTTATCTGAATGCAAGCTTGGAAAGCATGCATCATCATCAGTCGCAATTGATTTCGCTTACAGACATGTACGGAGAAATTTATTTTCTGATCGGAATTGGCCCTTTTTGTATAGCATGCGAGTGTGTATCTATGAAATGAATATTGTCTTCATGTCCTTATACAAATACATGTTATAAGGCATGCGTCGTTGCGGCCATCTTGATTCGATTTGATTTATGGGAGAGGGCACCGACAATCACAAGGGAAAAAACAATATAGCCTTTGTGAGTACGGCATCTCATCAATACAAAGGCAGTGCAAGGTAGACCTATATCAGAAAAATATTCGGATTTTACAAGCTGACATTTTTACGAGTAAATCAAAGTCAAGCTGCTTTTCAAACTTAAGGTACGTTCACACGTGAGAGCTGATAGCTAATAGTTGAGCAATTGGCCAATCAAATGCCTAAACTGAGGTTTTCGTTGCCGACTTCAAACGTCAATCAAGTTACCATAACGAGCCCAACTATCAAGTGTGACCAACCCTGAGAGCAACTATCAGCTTCGAACGTCTATCAGCAAATGCATAGTGCATTTCAACTTATTTGAGAGCTCAGAATAGAAGAAGTCCAATATGTTTGGGTTTTCATAGACTTCTGCCTTTTTTGTACATGTGAAACACATTATTCTGACTGAAGGGGAATCAATAAACGATCACCTCATCAACAACCTTCTTTGATACGTTAAAACATTTCGGTGTTATTTGAAAGATGAGCTTGATAAATTGAAGTTTTTATGGTAGTAATTGATGTCATAATTTTTTTACAAATCTTACACAATTCTTAATATCATTCACTTCTTTATAAATCTTCACACCGAGTTTGCAGACCGCCATTTGACCATCGACCGTTAAGAAGGCGCTGGACGCCGAAGGCCCGTCACGCTGTAACTTTAAATCCTTTTATTTTCGACCAATAAATTAGATCCGAGTCAGAAACTATCTTTACTTGCCTGTGAAATGCATCGCCTGACTCGCAAACTGGTCAACTATGTCATAATTTTTTTAATCTGATTTATCTAAGATTGCATGTTATTATTATTCCTGAGTTGCAAATTAAGCTGCCTTAAATGTTCATATGACATTGCTTCATTGTTCAAAGTCATGCAACAAACCAATGGCCTATCAAAACGACAGATATATTGACTCATTGAGTCAAGTCCTTCACAAAAGCAACATGGGCTACAGAATGAGAACAGGTGTGAAATTGAACAATCTTCTCTATATGGATGATCTGAAGGTGCATGCCAAGACGGAAGACCATGTAAATTCCTTGATTCACAAAACAAGGATATTCATTTATGACATCGGCATGGAATTTGTCATATCGAAATGCAAGGCTTATCATAAAGCGAGGAGAAGTATAGTTGAGACAAATCTTGCCCTTCATTATCACAAACCCCTCCTACATTTAAACGGGACAGGTAGAAGTGACCTGATGGCTGCTGAGACCTTCAATGATAGCTGCTCTCAGAGCCCGGTCACACTAATATCGTCTATCAGCAAATAATTTTAAGATTGTTTTAGTTTTGGTTCATAATTGTGCATCTAAGTGTGGTCACAGTTGAGAGCTGACTATCATACATTTGATCAGTGGTCGCGATGTAGAACAGTCGAACAGTTGCCGCAACACTCCACTTTCTATAATTTCAGCGCAGAAAAGCATGGCCACCGCGATTCGCACCTTTTTATTTGTGCCCATACCTGATGTCGAACTTTCACTTTCCTTTGATCTTCATTGAACTGGCTTCGAGGTTATGGAGCTTGCGCTGTATTTCTTCAGCATTGCTGTTCAGCGCAGTTGAGATTGGCTGAAATTGTGGTTGTGTCGTTCGTATTTAGATTATCCCGGCATCATCCGTTCGATGCGTCTCGCAAACAATGATGGTTCTCATACAGTGCGATCGTAAGTTCATCTGAATGACAAACTAGAAGCTGCTGCAAATTCTGGTGGAGATTGATAATTAGGCCTACCGGTAGGGTAAAGTGGGGTACGAGTCCCCCTCTAAACGAGAATGACTTTACAGGAACTTATTGGACATACCTATTCTAGATTCTACCGTAGAGGAAATTTGTGAACTTTGAATAACGTCAGTATGTCAATAGTGATGAGTCAATGGACTGCATGTATGTCTGTCAAAACTCAAACAGTAGGCCTATTATGTGGGTAAAGTGCCCCCGGGCGTCTTACCCCTTAAGCATGGGGCGCTTCACCTCCCCCTATCGATTATTCCTCATCAATTTGTTGGTCAATAAATGTGCATAATCGAGAAACAGGTTTAAGTCTTGACCACTGATATCTACTACATTTTCTACATGTATTTTTATTTTTTTTTAAATATCTAAATGATATTCGATTGAGTCAGAAAATCTTTTTGCTATACATTTTGCTGTAAGTGGGTATAACTCGGAGAGTTAAAATATTCTATATCTCCTATGACTGCTGAAAAGTCAGTGGGGGCATTTATCTCACTTTACACAATTCATCATTTAAAAGTCTAAGCACTCGTCGAAATGCACACACAACCGCTGGACGACAGCAATTAATCTTACCATGATTCTCTCCTCATTTCTGTGTGTTTATCAAGATAGCTTATCAGAAGCATTCTTCTTTGGCGAAATTCGAATAATAGTGGATGGCCAGACTTTGATCTATAACCTACTAATGCAATGTACACCGACACTTTACTTTACTTTACCACAGGGTGACATGACCTTGAAACGTCAGGAGTTTCTGAGAACAAACAGGAACGATTAATCTGATAAATCTCCACATTTTTTGTACTTTTTTGAATTTTTTGCATTTCTTCCTTTCTTTTACTCTCGACACTTATGGTCGATGATTTTCATAACCCATCTCGGAGACTTACCAAGTCTCGGAGACTCTGGGAGACCTAGGTGCATACTGAGGATATAAGAAGCCAAGAAGCCCTGCTTTCTACAACTTGGGAATGACATGACTGCCCGGTAGTCTGTGGAAGTAGTCTTTCAACTTCTGAGTTGGTGCTCCAAGCGCGCCGAAGACAATTGGCACAGCTTCCCCTTTCGCTTCCCATAGTCTTTTCACTTCGATTTTGAGGTCTTGGTACTTTTGAATCTTCTCCAATTCTTTGTTCTTAATGTTTCTATCTTCTGGTATTGAGATGTCTATTAACTTCACTTCCTTCTTTTCTTCGTGTACTATTGTAATGTCAGACCGGTTTGCATTTATTCTTCTGTCCGTAGGAATTCCGAAATCCCACAGAATCTTGACTTTCTCATTATCAATAACTTTCTCTGGTTTGTATTTCCAGTATTCCTTTTCTGTTTTTGATGCTGTAGTGCTGGCATATGCTTTGATGCACTTATCTTGCAACAGCGTAATATCTGTTTGTATACTCAGGAGGAGCCAACTGACGGCATGCTGCTACGATGTGAGCTGCAGTTTCATCTTTTTCGTGGCACCTTCTGCACTTTGCATCTGTTTTTGTCTTCATTATGTACTTGTCTTGTGCCTTTGTTATCAGTGCTTGATCTTGAGAGGCCATGATCAGTGCTTCGGTCTCTGCTTTTGAGTCATACATATTTTTCTCTGCTGTGATGTCTTTCATTTGCCTCGGTAGCCCGTCTCTCATTTGCCATGTAGTCCTTTTTGCTGCCATCTGTTCTTCTTGTCTTGAATTGTCTTGACCTTCCATGATTTGATGTTTTCTTGGTGGTTCTCACAGACTCCACACTTCCTCCCTGCAATGATCAGGGGATCGTCGATCCTGCAGTAGATGTAATGCGAAATACTACGCTTCTCTTCGTTGATGACATCATCGATTTTAATCAAGCCGCAGCTTCCCATCCACCTTGGTAGGTATAGTCCATCGACATCGGCTTTGGGATGAAGCGCCTTGTGTATTGTCATCATCTTTCGTTTTCTACCATCAATGTGCTCTAGATCCGTCGTGTTCCACTTTATCATCCCATCGGTGTATCGTATTACTGGTGTCGCACATGTGTTGATGGCTCGGATTTCATTACATTCATATAGCATCGACTTCACTATTTTCCTTTTTCTTTTGAAGTATTCTTTCGTGACCTGCTTCTTAACCAGTTATTCCTTGTTTGTTTGATGTTGGAGAATCCCCAAGTACTTGTATCCTTCTTCTTTTGCATCATCAGTAGTAAGAAAACGGCGAACACCCGACCGGCGCCCCCCCCCCTCTGGAACGACAGAGGTCTGTCGTGGTGTGCCGGCCAGGTTGGTCCACGTTCACAAACTGTTCGCTGACTCCCCCCCCCCTCTTGAACGACAGAGTGTCGTGGTGGACTTGGGCGACCGCCAGGATTTGTCGTGAGGGTATAGTGTGTGATGTTTTTCGTGCAATCTGCTGAATGTTGGGTTGTAAAATGGGCTGTTTCGAGTGGAAGGAGTGCTCGGATGAGAAAACGGAGGCCAGATTCGGATTCAGCGTGAAATTCTGCATCGGTATGGTGAATTTGAACGCAATCGGAGAGAAAAATTTTCGCTGACGTCCCCCCCCCCTCTGGAGAGCTCGCTTCGATCTTGGCTTCTAGTGGACGGATTTTGTCGTGCCATAGCTCGTTTGAAAGCTAAGAGTGAGACAAATTCAGTGAAACAAACGGCTTGTTCATATCTGTCTTCGTTTAGATGTGAGACGCCATTTAAGATTTTGGGACATTGGCGAAAAACGACAGAGTTAGAATTTGGGACGTTTTGGGCTGTAGCTTCAAAACGAAGCATCGGATTGGAAAACGGATTTCAGATTTGGAATCAGCGTGAAATTCTCTATCTGTATGGTGAGTTTCAAGTCAATCGGCGAGAAAAAATTTTCAACATTTTTCGAAAAAACGACAGAGTTAAAATTTGGGACGTTTTGGTGTGTAGCGCCCAAACGAAGCATCGGATGGGAAAACGGAGGCCAGATTCGGATTCAGCGTGAAATTCTGCATCGGTATGGTGAATTTGAACGCAATCGGAGAGAAAAAATTTCGCTGACGTCCCCCCCTCTGGAGAGCTCGCTTCGATCTTGGCTTCCAGTGGACGGATTTTGTCGTGCCATAGCTCGTTTGAAAGCTAAGAGTGAGACAAATTCAGTGAAACAAACGGCTTGTTCATATCTGTCTTCGTTTAGATGTGAGACGCCATTTAAGATTTTGGGACATTGGCGAAAAACGACAGAGTTAGAATTTGGGACGTTTTGGGCTGTAGCTTCAAAACGAAGCATCGGATTGGAAAACGGATTTCAGATTTGGAATCAGCGTGAAATTCTCTATCTGTATGGTGAGTTTCAAGTCAATCGGAGAGAAAAAATTTTCAACATTTTTCGAAAAAACGACAGAGTTAAAATTTGGGACGTTTTGGTGTGTAGCGCCCAAACGAAGCATCGGATGGGAAAACGGAGGCCAGATTCGGATTCAGCGTGAAATTCTGCATCGGTATGGTGAATTTGAACGCAATCGGAGAGAAAAAATTTCGCTGACGTCCCCCCCCTCTGGAGAGCTCGCTTCGATCTTGGCTTCTAGTGGACGGATTTTGTCGTGCCATAGCTCGTTTGAAAGCTAAGAGTGAGGCAAATTCAGTGGAAAACATGGCTTGTTCATATCTGTCTTCGTTTAGATGTGAGACGCCATTTAAGATTTTGGGACATTGGCGAAAAACGACAGAGTTAGAATTTGGGACGTTTTGGGCTGTAGCTTCAAAACGAAGCATCGGATTGGAAAACGGATTTCAGATTTGGAATCAGCGTGAAATTCTCTATCTGTATGGTGAGTTTCAAGTCAATCGGCGAGAAAAAATTTTCAACATTTTTCGAAAAAACGACAGAGTTAAAATTTGGGACGTTTTGGTGTGTAGCGCCCAAACGAAGCATCGGATGGGAAAACGGAGGCCAGATTCGGATTCAGCGTGAAATTCTGCATCGGTATGGTGAATTTGAACGCAATCGGAGAGAAAAAATTTCGCTGACGTCCCCCCCCTCTGGAGAGCTCGCTTCGATCTTGGCTTCTAGTGGACGGATTTTGTCGTGCCATAGCTCGTTTGAAAGCTAAGAGTGAGACAAATTCAGTGAAAAACATGGCTTGTTCATATCTGTCTTCGTATAGATGTGAGACGCCATTTAAGATTTTGGGACATTGGCGAAAAACGACAGAGTTAGAATTTGGGACGTTTTGGGCTGTAGCTTCAAAACGAAGCATCGGATTGGAAAACGGATTTCAGATTTGGAATCAGCGTGAAATTCTCTATCTGTATGGTGAGTTTCAAGTCAATCGGCGAGAAAAAATTTTCAACATTTTTCGAAAAAACGACAGAGTTAAAATTTGGGACGTTTTGGTGTGTAGCGCCCAAACGAAGCATCGGATGGGAAAACGGAGGCCAGATTCGGATTCAGCGTGAAATTCTGCATCGGTATGGTGAATTTGAACGCAATCGGAGAGAAAAAATTTCGCTGACGTCCCCCCCTCTGGACAGCTCGCTTCGATCTTGGCTTCTAGTGGACGGATTTTGTCGTGCCATAGCTCGTTTGAAAGCTAAGAGTGAGACAAATTCAGTGAAAAACATGGCTTGTTCATATCTGTCTTCGTTTAGATGTGAGACGCCATTTAAGATTTTGGGACATTGGCGAAAAACGACAGAGTTAGAATTTGGGACGTTTTGGGCTGTAGCTTCAAAACGAAGCATCGGATTGGAAAACGGATTTCAGATTTGGAATCAGCGTGAAATTCTCTATCTGTATGGTGAGTTTCAAGTCAATCGGCGAGAAAAAATTTTCAACATTTTTCGAAAAAACGACAGAGTTAAAATTTGGGACGTTTTGGTGTGTAGCGCCCAAACGAAGCATCGGATGGGAAAACGGAGGCCAGATTCGGATTCAGCGTGAAATTCTGCATCGGTATGGTGAATTTGAACGCAATCGGAGAGAAAAAATTTCGCTGACGTCCCCCCCCCTCTGGAGAGCTCGCTTCGATCTTGGCTTCTAGTGGACGGATTTTGTCGTGCCATAGCTCGTTTGAAAGCTAAGAGTGAGACAAATTCAGTGAAACAAACGGCTTGTTCATATCTGTCTTCGTTTAGATGTGAGACGCCATTTAAGATTTTGGGACATTGGCGAAAAACGACAGAGTTAGAATTTGGGACGTTTTGGGCTGTAGCTTCAAAACGAAGCATCGGATTGGAAAACGGATTTCAGATTTGGAATCAGCGTGAAATTCTCTATCTGTATGGTGAGTTTCAAGTCAATCGGCGAGAAAAAATTTTCAACATTTTTCGAAAAAACGACAGAGTTAAAATTTGGGACGTTTTGGTGTGTAGCGCCCAAACGAAGCATCGGATGGGAAAACGGAGGCCAGATTCGGATTCAGCGTGAAATTCTGCATCGGTATGGTGAATTTGAACGCAATCGGAGAGAAAAAATTTCGCTGACGTCCCCCCCCCTCTGGAGAGCTCGCTTCGATCTTGGCTTCTAGTGGACGGATTTTGTCGTGCCATAGCTCGTTTGAAAGCTAAGAGTGAGACAAATTCAGTGAAAAACATGGCTTGTTCATATCTGTCTTCGTTTAGATGTGAGACGCCATTTAAGATTTTGGGACATTGGCGAAAAACGACAGAGTTAGAATTTGGGACGTTTTGGGCTGTAGCTTCAAAACGAAGCATCGGATTGGAAAACGGATTTCAGATTTGGAATCAGCGTGAAATTCTCTATCTGTATGGTGAGTTTCAAGTCAATCGGCGAGAAAAAATTTTCAACATTTTTCGAAAAAACGACAGAGTTAAAATTTGGGACGTTTTGGTGTGTAGCGCCCAAACGAAGCATCGGATGGGAAAACGGAGGCCAGATTCGGATTCAGCGTGAAATTCTGCATCGGTATGGTGAATTTGAACGCAATCGGAGAGAAAAAATTTCGCTGACGTCCCCCCCCCTCTGGAGAGCTCGCTTCGATCTTGGCTTCTAGTGGACGGATTTTGTCGTGCCATAGCTCGTTTGAAAGCTAAGAGTGAGACAAATTCAGTGAAAAACATGGCTTGTTCATATCTGTCTTCGTTTAGATGTGAGACGCCATTTAAGATTTTGGGACATTGGCGAAAAACGACAGAGTTAGAATTTGGGACGTTTTGGGCTGTAGCTTCAAAACGAAGCATCGGATTGGAAAACGGATTTCAGATTTGGAATCAGCGTGAAATTCTCTATCTGTATGGTGAGTTTCAAGTCAATCGGAGAGAAAAAATTTTCAACATTTTTCGAAAAAACGACAGAGTTAAAATTTGGGACGTTTTGGTGTGTAGCGCCCAAACGAAGCATCGGATGGGAAAACGGAGGCCAGATTCGGATTCAGCGTGAAATTCTGCATCGGTATGGTGAATTTGAACGCAATCGGAGAGAAAAAATTTCGCTGACGTCCCCCCCCCTCTGGAGAGCTCGCTTCGATCTTGGCTTCCAGTGGACGGATTTTGTCGTGCCATAGCTCGTTTGAAAGCTAAGAGTGAGACAAATTCAGTGAAATAAACGGCTTGTTCATATCTGTCTTCGTTTAGATGTGAGACGCCATTTAAGATTTTGGGACATTGGCGAAAAACGACAGAGTTAGAATTTGGGACGTTTTGGGCTGTAGCTTCAAAACGAAGCATCGGATTGGAAAACGGATTTCAGATTTGGAATCAGCGTGAAATTCTCTATCTGTATGGTGAGTTTCAAGTCAATCGGCGAGAAAAAATTTTCAACATTTTTCGAAAAAACGACAGAGTTAAAATTTGGGACGTTTTGGTGTGTAGCGCCCAAACGAAGCATCGGATGAGAAAACGGAGGCCAGATTCGGATTCAGCGTGAAATTCTGCATCGGTATGGTGAATTTGAACGCAATCGGAGAGAAAAAATTTCGCTGACGTCCCCCCCTCTGGAGAGCTCGCTTCGATCTTGGCTTCCAGTGGACGGATTTTGTCGTGCCATAGCTCGTTTGAAAGCTAAGAGTGAGACAAATTCAGTGAAAAACATGGCTTGTTCATATCTGTCTTCGTTTAGATGTGAGACGCCATTTAAGATTTTGGGACATTGGCGAAAAACGACAGAGTTAGAATTTGGGACGTTTTGGGCTGTAGCTTCAAAACGAAGCATCGGATTGGAAAACGGATTTCAGATTTGGAATCAGCGTGAAATTCTCTATCTGTATGGTGAGTTTCAAGTCAATCGGCGAGAAAAAATTTTCAACATTTTTCGAAAAAACGACAGAGTTAAAATTTGGGACGTTTTGGTGTGTAGCGCCCAAACGAAGCATCGGATGGGAAAACGGAGGCCAGATTCGGATTCAGCGTGAAATTCTGCATCGGTATGGTGAATTTGAACGCAATCGGAGAGAAAAAATTTCGCTGACGTCCCCCCCCCTCTGGAGAGCTCGCTTCGATCTTGGCTTCTAGTGGACGGATTTTGTCGTGCCATAGCTCGTTTGAAAGCTAAGAGTGAGACAAATTCAGTGAAAAACATGGCTTGTTCATATCTGTCTTCGTTTAGATGTGAGACGCCATTTAAGATTTTGGGACATTGGCGAAAAACGACAGAGTTAGAATTTGGGACGTTTTGGGCTGTAGCTTCAAAACGAAGCATCGGATTGGAAAACGGATTTCAGATTTGGAATCAGCGTGAAATTCTCTATCTGTATGGTGAGTTTCAAGTCAATCGGCGAGAAAAAATTTTCAACATTTTTCGAAAAAACGACAGAGTTAAAATTTGGGACGTTTTGGTGTGTAGCGCCCAAACGAAGCATCGGATGGGAAAACGGAGGCCAGATTCGGATTCAGCGTGAAATTCTGCATCGGTATGGTGAATTTGAACGCAATCGGAGAGAAAAAATTTCGCTGACGTCCCCCCCCCTCTGGAGAGCTCGCTTCGATCTTGGCTTCCAGTGGACGGATTTTGTCGTGCCATAGCTCGTTTGAAAGCTAAGAGTGAGACAAATTCAGTGGAAAACATGGCTTGTTCATATCTGTCTTCGTTTAGATGTGAGACGCCATTTAAGATTTTGGGACATTGGCGAAAAACGACAGAGTTAGAATTTGGGACGTTTTGGGCTGTAGCTTCAAAACGAAGCATCGGATTGGAAAACGGATTTCAGATTTGGAATCAGCGTGAAATTCTCTATCTGTATGGTGAGTTTCAAGTCAATCGGCGAGAAAAAATTTTCAACATTTTTCGAAAAAACGACAGAGTTAAAATTTGGGACGTTTTGGTGTGTAGCGCCCAAACGAAGCATCGGATGGGAAAACGGAGGCCAGATTCGGATTCAGCGTGAAATTCTGCATCGGTATGGTGAATTTGAACGCAATCGGAGAGAAAAATTTTCGCTGACGTCCCCCCCCTCTGGAGAGCTCGCTTCGATCTTGGCTTCCAGTGGACGGATTTTGTCGTGCCATAGCTCGTTTGAAAGCTAAGAGTGAGACAAATTCAGTGGAAAACATGGCTTGTTCATATCTGTCTTCGTTTAGATGTGAGACGCCATTTAAGATTTTGGGACATTGGCGAAAAACGACAGAGTTAGAATTTGGGACGTTTTGGGCTGTAGCTTCAAAACGAAGCATCGGATTGGAAAACGGATTTCAGATTTGGAATCAGCGTGAAATTCTCTATCTGTATGGTGAGTTTCAAGTCAATCGGCGAGAAAAAATTTTCAACATTTTTCGAAAAAACGACAGAGTTAAAATTTGGGACGTTTTGGTGTGTAGCGCCCAAACGAAGCATCGGATGGGAAAACGGAGGCCAGATTCGGATTCAGCGTGAAATTCTGCATCGGTATGGTGAATTTGAACGCAATCGGAGAGAAAAAATTTCGCTGACGTCCCCCCCCCTCTGGAGAGCTCGCTTCGATCTTGGCTTCCAGTGGACGGATTTTGTCGTGCCATAGCTCGTTTGAAAGCTAAGAGTGAGACAAATTCAGTGGAAAACATGGCTTGTTCATATCTGTCTTCGTTTAGATGTGAGACGCCATTTAAGATTTTGGGACATTGGCGAAAAACGACAGAGTTAGAATTTGGGACGTTTTGGGCTGTAGCTTCAAAACGAAGCATCGGATTGGAAAACGGATTTCAGATTTGGAATCAGCGTGAAATTCTCTATCTGTATGGTGAGTTTCAAGTCAATCGGAGAGAAAAAATTTTCAACATTTTTCGAAAAAACGACAGAGTTAAAATTTGGGACGTTTTGGTGTGTAGCGCCCAAACGAAGCATCGGATGGGAAAACGGAGGCCAGATTCGGATTCAGCGTGAAATTCTGCATCGGTATGGTGAATTTGAACGCAATCGGAGAGAAAAATTTTCGCTGACGTCCCCCCCCTCTGGAGAGCTCGCTTCGATCTTGGCTTCCAGTGGACGGATTTTGTCGTGCCATAGCTCGTTTGAAAGCTAAGAGTGAGACAAATTCAGTGGAAAACATGGCTTGTTCATATCTGTCTTCGTTTAGATGTGAGACGCCATTTAAGATTTTGGGACATTGGCGAAAAACGACAGAGTTAGAATTTGGGACGTTTTGGGCTGTAGCTTCAAAACGAAGCATCGGATTGGAAAACGGATTTCAGATTTGGAATCAGCGTGAAATTCTCTATCTGTATGGTGAGTTTCAAGTCAATCGGCGAGAAAAAATTTTCAACATTTTTCGAAAAAACGACAGAGTTAAAATTTGGGACGTTTTGGTGTGTAGCGCCCAAACGAAGCATCGGATGGGAAAACGGAGGCCAGATTCGGATTCAGCGTGAAATTCTGCATCGGTATGGTGAATTTGAACGCAATCGGAGAGAAAAAATTTCGCTGACGTCCCCCCCCTCTGGAGAGCTCGCTTCGATCTTGGCTTCCAGTGGACGGATTTTGTCGTGCCATAGCTCGTTTGAAAGCTAAGAGTGAGACAAATTCAGTGGAAAACATGGCTTGTTCATATCTGTCTTCGTTTAGATGTGAGACGCCATTTAAGATTTTGGGACATTGGCGAAAAACGACAGAGTTAGAATTTGGGACGTTTTGGGCTGTAGCTTCAAAACGAAGCATCGGATTGGAAAACGGATTTCAGATTTGGAATCAGCGTGAAATTCTCTATCTGTATGGTGAGTTTCAAGTCAATCGGCGAGAAAAAATTTTCAACATTTTTCGAAAAAACGACAGAGTTAAAATTTGGGACGTTTTGGTGTGTAGCGCCCAAACGAAGCATCGGATGGGAAAACGGAGGCCAGATTCGGATTCAGCGTGAAATTCTGCATCGGTATGGTGAATTTGAACGCAATCGGAGAGAAAAAATTTCGCTGACGTCCCCCCCCTCTGGAGAGCTCGCTTCGATCTTGGCTTCCAGTGGACGGATTTTGTCGTGCCATAGCTCGTTTGAAAGCTAAGAGTGAGACAAATTCAGTGGAAAACATGGCTTGTTCATATCTGTCTTCGTTTAGATGTGAGACGCCATTTAAGATTTTGGGACATTGGCGAAAAACGACAGAGTTAGAATTTGGGACGTTTTGGGCTGTAGCTTCAAAACGAAGCATCGGATTGGAAAACGGATTTCAGATTTGGAATCAGCGTGAAATTCTCTATCTGTATGGTGAGTTTCAAGTCAATCGGCGAGAAAAAATTTTCAACATTTTTCGAAAAAACGACAGAGTTAAAATTTGGGACGTTTTGGTGTGTAGCGCCCAAACGAAGCATCGGATGAGAAAACGGAGGCCAGATTCGGATTCAGCGTGAAATTCTGCATCGGTATGGTGAATTTGAACGCAATCGGAGAGAAAAAATTTCGCTGACGTCCCCCCCCCTCTGGAGAGCTCGCTTCGATCTTGGCTTCCAGTGGACGGATTTTGTCGTGCCATAGCTCGTTTGAAAGCTAAGAGTGAGACAAATTCAGTGGAAAACATGGCTTGTTCATATCTGTCTTCGTTTAGATGTGAGACGCCATTTAAGATTTTGGGACATTGGCGAAAAACGACAGAGTTAGAATTTGGGACGTTTTGGGCTGTAGCTTCAAAACGAAGCATCGGATTGGAAAACGGATTTCAGATTTGGAATCAGCGTGAAATTCTCTATCTGTATGGTGAGTTTCAAGTCAATCGGCGAGAAAAAATTTTCAACATTTTTCGAAAAAACGACAGAGTTAAAATTTGGGACGTTTTGGTGTGTAGCGCCCAAACGAAGCATCGGATGGGAAAACGGAGGCCAGATTCGGATTCAGCGTGAAATTCTGCATCGGTATGGTGAATTTGAACGCAATCGGAGAGAAAAAATTTCGCTGACGTCCCCCCCCTCTGGAGAGCTCGCTTCGATCTTGGCTTCCAGTGGACGGATTTTGTCGTGCCATAGCTCGTTTGAAAGCTAAGAGTGAGACAAATTCAGTGGAAAACATGGCTTGTTCATATCTGTCTTCGTTTAGATGTGAGACGCCATTTAAGATTTTGGGACATTGGCGAAAAACGACAGAGTTAGAATTTGGGACGTTTTGGGCTGTAGCTTCAAAACGAAGCATCGGATTGGAAAACGGATTTCAGATTTGGAATCAGCGTGAAATTCTCTATCTGTATGGTGAGTTTCAAGTCAATCGGCGAGAAAAAATTTTCAACATTTTTCGAAAAAACGACAGAGTTAAAATTTGGGACGTTTTGGTGTGTAGCGCCCAAACGAAGCATCGGATGGGAAAACGGAGGCCAGATTCGGATTCAGCGTGAAATTCTGCATCGGTATGGTGAATTTGAACGCAATCGGAAAGAAAAAATTTCGCTGACGTCCCCCCCTCTGGAGAGCTCGCTTCGATCTTGGCTTCCAGTGGACGGATTTTGTCGTGCCATAGCTCGTTTGAAAGCTAAGAGTGAGACAAATTCAGTGGAAAACATGGCTTGTTCATATCTGTCTTCGTTTAGATGTGAGACGCCATTTAAGATTTTGGGACATTGGCGAAAAACGACAGAGTTAGAATTTGGGACGTTTTGGGCTGTAGCTTCAAAACGAAGCATCGGATTGGAAAACGGATTTCAGATTTGGAATCAGCGTGAAATTCTCTATCTGTATGGTGAGTTTCAAGTCAATCGGAGAGAAAAAATTTTCAACATTTTTCGAAAAAACGACAGAGTTAAAATTTGGGACGTTTTGGTGTGTAGCGCCCAAACGAAGCATCGGATGGGAAAACGGAGGCCAGATTCGGATTCAGCGTGAAATTCTGCATCGGTATGGTGAATTTGAACGCAATCGGAAAGAAAAAATTTCGCTGACGTCCCCCCCTCTGGAGAGCTCGCTTCGATCTTGGCTTCCAGTGGACGGATTTTGTCGTGCCATAGCTCGTTTGAAAGCTAAGAGTGAGACAAATTCAGTGGAAAACATGGCTTGTTCATATCTGTCTTCGTTTAGATGTGAGACGCCATTTAAGATTTTGGGACATTGGCGAAAAACGACAGAGTTAGAATTTGGGACGTTTTGGGCTGTAGCTTCAAAACGAAGCATCGGATTGGAAAACGGATTTCAGATTTGGAATCAGCGTGAAATTCTCTATCTGTATGGTGAGTTTCAAGTCAATCGGCGAGAAAAAATTTTCAACATTTTTCGAAAAAACGACAGAGTTAAAATTTGGGACGTTTTGGTGTGTAGCGCCCAAACGAAGCATCGGATGGGAAAACGGAGGCCAGATTCGGATTCAGCGTGAAATTCTGCATCGGTATGGTGAATTTGAACGCAATCGGAGAGAAAAAATTTCGCTGACGTCCCCCCCCTCTGGAGAGCTCGCTTCGATCTTGGCTTCCAGTGGACGGATTTTGTCGTGCCATAGCTCGTTTGAAAGCTAAGAGTGAGGCAAATTCAGTGGAAAACATGGCTTGTTCATATCTGTCTTCGTTTAGATGTGAGACGCCATTTAAGATTTTGGGACATTGGCGAAAAACGACAGAGTTAGAATTTGGGACGTTTTGGGCTGTAGCTTCAAAACGAAGCATCGGATTGGAAAACGGATTTCAGATTTGGAATCAGCGTGAAATTCTCTATCTGTATGGTGAGTTTCAAGTCAATCGGAGAGAAAAAATTTTCAACATTTTTCGAAAAAACGACAGAGTTAAAATTTGGGACGTTTTGGTGTGTAGCGCCCAAACGAAGCATCGGATGGGAAAACGGAGGCCAGATTCGGATTCAGCGTGAAATTCTGCATCGGTATGGTGAATTTGAACGCAATCGGAGAGAAAAATTTTCGCTGACGTCCCCCCCCTCTGGAGAGCTCGCTTCGATCTTGGCTTCCAGTGGACGGATTTTGTCGTGCCATAGCTCGTTTGAAAGCTAAGAGTGAGACAAATTCAGTGGAAAACATGGCTTGTTCATATCTGTCTTCGTTTAGATGTGAGACGCCATTTAAGATTTTGGGACATTGGCGAAAAACGACAGAGTTAGAATTTGGGACGTTTTGGGCTGTAGCTTCAAAACGAAGCATCGGATTGGAAAACGGATTTCAGATTTGGAATCAGCGTGAAATTCTCTATCTGTATGGTGAGTTTCAAGTCAATCGGCGAGAAAAAATTTTCAACATTTTTCGAAAAAACGACAGAGTTAAAATTTGGGACGTTTTGGTGTGTAGCGCCCAAACGAAGCATCGGATGGGAAAACGGAGGCCAGATTCGGATTCAGCGTGAAATTCTGCATCGGTATGGTGAATTTGAACGCAATCGGAGAGAAAAAATTTCGCTGACGTCCCCCCCCTCTGGAGAGCTCGTTTCGATCTTGGCTTCTAGTGGACGGATTTTGTCGTGCCATAGCTCGTTTGAAAGCTAAGAGTGAGACAAATTCAGTGGAAAACATGGCTTGTTCATATCTGCCTTCGTTTAGATGTGAGACGCCATTTAAGATTTTGGGACATTGGCGAAAAACGACAGAGTTAGAATTTGGGACGTTTTGGGCTGTAGCTTCAAAACGAAGCATCGGATTGGAAAACGGATTTCAGATTTGGAATCAGCGTGAAATTCTCTATCTGTATGGTGAGTTTCAAGTCAATCGGCGAGAAAAAATTTTCAACATTTTTCGAAAAAACGACAGAGTTAAAATTTGGGACGTTTTGGTGTGTAGCGCCCAAACGAAGCATCGGATGGGAAAACGGAGGCCAGATTCGGATTCAGCGTGAAATTCTGCATCGGTATGGTGAATTTGAACGCAATCGGAGAGAAAAAATTTCGCTGACGTCCCCCCCCCTCTGGAGAGCTCGCTTCGATCTTGGCTTCCAGTGGACGGATTTTGTCGTGCCATAGCTCGTTTGAAAGCTAAGAGTGAGGCAAATTCAGTGGAAAACATGGCTTGTTCATATCTGTCTTCGTTTAGATGTGAGACGCCATTTAAGATTTTGGGACATTGGCGAAAAACGACAGAGTTAGAATTTGGGACGTTTTGGGCTGTAGCTTCAAAACGAAGCATCGGATTGGAAAACGGATTTCAGATTTGGAATCAGCGTGAAATTCTCTATCTGTATGGTGAGTTACAAGTCAATCGGAGAGAAAAAATTTTCAACATTTTTCGAAAAAACGACAGAGTTAAAATTTGGGACGTTTTGGTGTGTAGCGCCCAAACGAAGCATCGGATGGGAAAACGGAGGCCAGATTCGGATTCAGCGTGAAATTCTGCATCGGTATGGTGAATTTGAACGCAATCGGAGAGAAAAAATTTCGCTGACGTCCCCCCCCTCTGGAGAGCTCGCTTCGATCTTGGCTTCCAGTGGACGGATTTTGTCGTGCCATAGCTCGTTTGAAAGCTAAGAGTGAGGCAAATTCAGTGGAAAACATGGCTTGTTCATATCTGTCTTCGTTTAGATGTGAGACGCCATTTAAGATTTTGGGACATTGGCGAAAAACGACAGAGTTAGAATTTGGGACGTTTTGGGCTGTAGCTTCAAAACGAAGCATCGGATTGGAAAACGGATTTCAGATTTGGAATCAGCGTGAAATTCTCTATCTGTATGGTGAGTTTCAAGTCAATCGGCGAGAAAAAATTTTCAACATTTTTCGAAAAAACGACAGAGTTAAAATTTGGGACGTTTTGGTGTGTAGCGCCCAAACGAAGCATCGGATGGGAAAACGGAGGCCAGATTCGGATTCAGCGTGAAATTCTGCATCGGTATGGTGAATTTGAACGCAATCGGAGAGAAAAAATTTCGCTGACGTCCCCCCCCCTCTGGAGAGCTCGCTTCGATCTTGGCTTCCAGTGGACGGATTTTGTCGTGCCATAGCTCGTTTGAAAGCTAAGAGTGAGACAAATTCAGTGGAAAACATGGCTTGTTCATATCTGTCTTCGTTTAGATGTGAGACGCCATTTAAGATTTTGGGACATTGGCGAAAAACGACAGAGTTAGAATTTGGGACGTTTTGGGCTGTAGCTTCAAAACGAAGCATCGGATTGGAAAACGGATTTCAGATTTGGAATCAGCGTGAAATTCTCTATCTGTATGGTGAGTTTCAAGTCAATCGGCGAGAAAAAATTTTCAACATTTTTCGAAAAAACGACAGAGTTAAAATTTGGGACGTTTTGGTGTGTAGCGCCCAAACGAAGCATCGGATGGGAAAACGGAGGCCAGATTCGGATTCAGCGTGAAATTCTGCATCGGTATGGTGAATTTGAACGCAATCGGAGAGAAAAAATTTCGCTGACGTCCCCCCCCTCTGGAGAGCTCGCTTCGATCTTGGCTTCCAGTGGACGGATTTTGTCGTGCCATAGCTCGTTTGAAAGCTAAGAGTGAGGCAAATTCAGTGGAAAACATGGCTTGTTCATATCTGTCTTCGTTTAGATGTGAGACGCCATTTAAGATTTTGGGACATTGGCGAAAAACGACAGAGTTAGAATTTGGGACGTTTTGGGCTGTAGCTTCAAAACGAAGCATCGGATTGGAAAACGGATTTCAGATTTGGAATCAGCGTGAAATTCTCTATCTGTATGGTGAGTTTCAAGTCAATCGGCGAGAAAAAATTTTCAACATTTTTCGAAAAAACGACAGAGTTAAAATTTGGGACGTTTTGGTGTGTAGCGCCCAAACGAAGCATCGGATGGGAAAACGGAGGCCAGATTCGGATTCAGCGTGAAATTCTGCATCGGTATGGTGAATTTGAACGCAATCGGAAAGAAAAAATTTCGCTGACGTCCCCCCCTCTGGAGAGCTCGCTTCGATCTTGGCTTCCAGTGGACGGATTTTGTCGTGCCATAGCTCGTTTGAAAGCTAAGAGTGAGGCAAATTCAGTGGAAAACATGGCTTGTTCATATCTGTCTTCGTTTAGATGTGAGACGCCATTTAAGATTTTGGGACATTGGCGAAAAACGACAGAGTTAGAATTTGGGACGTTTTGGGCTGTAGCTTCAAAACGAAGCATCGGATTGGAAAACGGATTTCAGATTTGGAATCAGCGTGAAATTCTCTATCTGTATGGTGAGTTTCAAGTCAATCGGCGAGAAAAAATTTTCAACATTTTTCGAAAAAACGACAGAGTTAAAATTTGGGACGTTTTGGTGTGTAGCGCCCAAACGAAGCATCGGATGGGAAAACGGAGGCCAGATTCGGATTCAGCGTGAAATTCTGCATCGGTATGGTGAATTTGAACGCAATCGGAGAGAAAAAATTTCGCTGACTTCCCCCCCCCTCTGGAGAGCTCGTTTCGATCTTGGCTTCTAGTGGACGGATTTTGTCGTGCCATAGCTCGTTTGAAAGCTAAGAGTGAGGCAAATTCAGTGGAAAACATGGCTTGTTCATATCTGTCTTCGTTTAGATGTGAGACGCCATTTAAGATTTTGGGACATTGGCGAAAAACGACAGAGTTAGAATTTGGGACGTTTTGGGCTGTAGCTTCAAAACGAAGCATCGGATTGGAAAACGGATTTCAGATTTGGAATCAGCGTGAAATTCTCTATCTGTATGGTGAGTTTCAAGTCAATCGGCGAGAAAAAATTTTCAACATTTTTCGAAAAAACGACAGAGTTAAAATTTGGGACGTTTTGGTGTGTAGCGCCCAAACGAAGCATCGGATGGGAAAACGGAGGCCAGATTCGGATTCAGCGTGAAATTCTGCATCGGTATGGTGAATTTGAACGCAATCGGAGAGAAAAAATTTCGCTGACGTCCCCCCCCTCTGGAGAGCTCGCTTCGATCTTGGCTTCCAGTGGACGGATTTTGTCGTGCCATAGCTCGTTTGAAAGCTAAGAGTGAGGCAAATTCAGTGGAAAACATGGCTTGTTCATATCTGTCTTCGTTTAGATGTGAGACGCCATTTAAGATTTTGGGACATTGGCGAAAAACGACAGAGTTAGAATTTGGGACGTTTTGGGCTGTAGCTTCAAAACGAAGCATCGGATTGGAAAACGGATTTCAGATTTGGAATCAGCGTGAAATTCTCTATCTGTATGGTGAGTTTCAAGTCAATCGGCGAGAAAAAATTTTCAACATTTTTCGAAAAAACGACAGAGTTAAAATTTGGGACGTTTTGGTGTGTAGCGCCCAAACGAAGCATCGGATGGGAAAACGGAGGCCAGATTCGGATTCAGCGTGAAATTCTGCATCGGTATGGTGAATTTGAACGCAATCGGAGAGAAAAAATTTCGCTGACGTCCCCCCCCCTCTGGAGAGCTCGCTTCGATCTTGGCTTCCAGTGGACGGATTTTGTCGTGCCATAGCTCGTTTGAAAGCTAAGAGTGAGGCAAATTCAGTGGAAAACATGGCTTGTTCATATCTGCCTTCGTTTAGATGTGAGACGCCATTTAAGATTTTGGGACATTGGCGAAAAACGACAGAGTTAGAATTTGGGACGTTTTGGGCTGTAGCTTCAAAACGAAGCATCGGATTGGAAAACGGATTTCAGATTTGGAATCAGCGTGAAATTCTCTATCTGTATGGTGAGTTACAAGTCAATCGGCGAGAAAAAATTTTCAACATTTTTCGAAAAAACGACAGAGTTAAAATTTGGGACGTTTTGGTGTGTAGCGCCCAAACGAAGCATCGGATGGGAAAACGGAGGCCAGATTCGGATTCAGCGTGAAATTCTGCATCGGTATGGTGAATTTGAACGCAATCGGAGAGAAAAAATTTCGCTGACGTCCCCCCCCTCTGGAGAGCTCGTTTCGATCTTGGCTTCTAGTGGACGGATTTTGTCGTGCCATAGCTCGTTTGAAAGCTAAGAGTGAGGCAAATTCAGTGGAAAACATGGCTTGTTCATATCTGCCTTCGTTTAGATGTGAGACGCCATTTAAGATTTTGGGACATTGGCGAAAAACGACAGAGTTAGAATTTGGGACGTTTTGGGCTGTAGCTTCAAAACGAAGCATCGGATTGGAAAACGGATTTCAGATTTGGAATCAGCGTGAAATTCTCTATCTGTATGGTGAGTTTCAAGTCAATCGGCGAGAAAAAATTTTCAACATTTTTCGAAAAAACGACAGAGTTAAAATTTGGGACGTTTTGGTGTGTAGCGCCCAAACGAAGCATCGGATGGGAAAACGGAGGCCAGATTCGGATTCAGCGTGAAATTCTGCATCGGTATGGTGAATTTGAACGCAATCGGAGAGAAAAAATTTCGCTGACGTCCCCCCCCCTCTGGAGAGCTCGCTTCGATCTTGGCTTCCAGTGGACGGATTTTGTCGTGCCATAGCTCGTTTGAAAGCTAAGAGTGAGGCAAATTCAGTGGAAAACATGGCTTGTTCATATCTGTCTTCGTTTAGATGTGAGACGCCATTTAAGATTTTGGGACATTGGCGAAAAACGACAGAGTTAGAATTTGGGACGTTTTGGGCTGTAGCTTCAAAACGAAGCATCGGATTGGAAAACGGATTTCAGATTTGGAATCAGCGTGAAATTCTCTATCTGTATGGTGAGTTTCAAGTCAATCGGCGAGAAAAAATTTTCAACATTTTTCGAAAAAACGACAGAGTTAAAATTTGGGACGTTTTGGTGTGTAGCGCCCAAACGAAGCATCGGATGGGAAAACGGAGGCCAGATTCGGATTCAGCGTGAAATTCTGCATCGGTATGGTGAATTTGAACGCAATCGGAGAGAAAAAATTTCGCTGACGTCCCCCCCCTCTGGAGAGCTCGCTTCGATCTTGGCTTCCAGTGGACGGATTTTGTCGTGCCATAGCTCGTTTGAAAGCTAAGAGTGAGACAAATTCAGTGAAAAACATGGCTTGTTCATATCTGTCTTCGTTTAGATGTGAGACGCCATTTAAGATTTTGGGACATTGGCGAAAAACGACAGAGTTAGAATTTGGGACGTTTTGGGCTGTAGCTTCAAAACGAAGCATCGGATTGGAAAACGGATTTCAGATTTGGAATCAGCGTGAAATTCTCTATCTGTATGGTGAGTTTCAAGTCAATCGGCGAGAAAAAATTTTCAACATTTTTCGAAAAAACGACAGAGTTAAAATTTGGGACGTTTTGGTGTGTAGCGCCCAAACGAAGCATCGGATGGGAAAACGGAGGCCAGATTCGGATTCAGCGTGAAATTCTGCATCGGTATGGTGAATTTGAACGCAATCGGAGAGAAAAAATTTCGCTGACGTCCCCCCCTCTGGAGAGCTCGTTTCGATCTTGGCTTCTAGTGGACGGATTTTGTCGTGCCATAGCTCGTTTGAAAGCTAAGAGTGAGGCAAATTCAGTGGAAAACATGGCTTGTTCATATCTGCCTTCGTTTAGATGTGAGACGCCATTTAAGATTTTGGGACATTGGCGAAAAACGACAGAGTTAGAATTTGGGACGTTTTGGGCTGTAGCTTCAAAACGAAGCATCGGATTGGAAAACGGATTTCAGATTTGGAATCAGCGTGAAATTCTCTATCTGTATGGTGAGTTTCAAGTCAATCGGCGAGAAAAAATTTTCAACATTTTTCGAAAAAACGACAGAGTTAAAATTTGGGACGTTTTGGTGTGTAGCGCCCAAACGAAGCATCGGATGAGAAAACGGAGGCCAGATTCGGATTCAGCGTGAAATTCTGCATCGGTATGGTGAATTTGAACGCAATCGGAGAGAAAAATTTTCGCTGACTTCCCCCCCTCTGGAGAGCTCGTTTCGATCTTGGCTTCTAGTGGACGGATTTTGTCGTGCCATAGCTCGTTTGAAAGCTAAGAGTGAGGCAAATTCAGTGGAAAACATGGCTTGTTCATATCTGCC
>CAJQUW010004187.1:0-369957 GCA_907163375.1 Prostheceraeus crozeri | reverse complement strand
TGTGTGATGTTTTTGGTGCAATCTGCTGAATGTTGGGTTGTAAAATGGGTTGTTTCGAGTGGAAGGAGTGGTCGGATGAGAAAACGGAGGTCGGATTCGTATTCAGCGTGAAATTCTGCATCGGTAGGGTGAGTTTCAAGGCAATCGGTGAGAAAAAATTTTCAACATTTTTCGAAAAACGACAGAGTTAGAATTTGGGACGTTTTGGTGTGTAGCGTCAAAACGAAGCATCGGATGAGAAAACGGAGGTCAGATTCGGATTCAGCGTGAAATTCTGCATCGGTATGGTGAGTTTCAAGTCAATCGGAGAGAAAAAATTTTCGGCTGACGTCCCCCCCCTGGACAGCTTGCTTCGATTTTGGCTTCTAGTGGACGGATTTTGTCGTGCGATAGCTCGTTTGAAAGCTAAGAGTGAGACAAATTCAGTGAAAGAATCGGCTTGTTCCTATCTGTCTTCGTTCAAAAGTTAGAGCGGTTACAAGATTTTAGGTCGGAGCTCGCTCACCTGAAAAAAATCCTAAGTGTCAGAGTGGCTTTGTATGGGTAAAATTTTGAAAATTTTCCAAAGTGTGGAATTTCGACCTGGGACCGTCACCAAAACATTTTTCATCAAATTTCACTGACCTCCCCCCCCTCTGGACAGCTAGCTTCGATCTTGGCTTCTAGTGGACGGATTTTGTCGTGCGATAGCTCGTTTGAAAGCTAAGAGTGAGACAAATTCAGTGAAAGAAACGGCTTGTTCCTATCTGTCTTCGTTCAAAAGTTAGAGCGGTTACAAGATTTTAGGTCGGAGCTCGCTCACCTGAAAAAATCCTAAGTGTCAGAGTGGCTTTGTATGGGTAAAATTTTGAAAATTTTCCAAAGTGTGGAATTTCGACCTGGGACCGTCACCAAAACATTTTTCATCAAATTTCACTGACCTCCCCCCCCCGACAGCAATCTTCTAACTTTGGTTCCAGTGGACGGATTTTGTCGTGCGATAGCTCGTTTGAAAGCTAAGAGTGAGACAAATTCAGTGAAAGAAACGGCTTGTTCCTATCTGTCTTCGTTTAGATGTGAGACGCCATTTAAGATTTTGGGACATTGGCGAAAAACGACAGAGTTAGAATTTGGGACGTTTTGGGCTGTAGCACCAAAACGAAGGCTCGGATGGGTAAACGGAGGCCAGATTTGGAATCAGCTTGATGTTATTGTCCAATGAGGATCATCATCCAATGAGAATCAAGCATTTCTTTATAAATAGCGAGCCTTCCACAGTGAGAATCATTCCATCGTTGAATCACACGAGTGACGGACGCACATTTTCTCTCTCTCTCTCTAGTTCCCTGTTCTATTATCCAACTAAAATGGTAAGTCGCTACTTCCCTCCCTCTCCTCCCTTGAACGTAAACTTAATACAATCTTTTTTCATTTTCAGGCATCTACTCCATCTGCTGCACTAGTAGGACAAAATGGCGGTCAAACGTTACAAGGTTCGCTATGGTCAGATCATCTACAACTGAGGCCAGTGGAAGAAACAACCAAGGTACATAATCCCACACCGCTACAGCGTAAATTTAAACAAGTCTTGCGTTATGGCGATCATAGCGTAGTACTCCAAACTGGAATGCTCCCTTCCACGGATGTCAAGATAATGCGCAATCAGTATGGGGACTACATACTGATCCCCGTAAGTCCGTACATTCGCCACCAACTTGATATTATTGAGGAGTATGTGACATTAAATATGGACATTCCTACTCCTCTTGCTCAAGAGTGGAAGGCGAGAGATGACAAGGATACTCCCTATAGAAAGATTTGGGATGGTAATCACATTTGCCTACCGGTATCACATTGGTGTACTTACTATAAGAAGGAGGGAGATCAATCAATGGCCATCAGATGTGGTGAGCTCGGAGAAGGTACTTGGGATATCCTTTTCAAAGTGAATGGGCTATATTATGGTCGACACAAGGATAATAAAATAGCCTCTCTCTCCATGCATATGGAATCCATCCTATATATTCCGAAACCACCCAACGTGGACGACATAATTGATCAAATCCTTAACAGCAGTGGTACGAAGCGCAAGTCGGAGAAGAATGCTACATCAAAACGCAAATCAAAGAAGGAGAATTGCTAGTCCTTTCCTAACTCTACCCTATGACAATTCTCTTATGTGCTTTGAGTGTCGTAGACGTGGTCTTATTAGATACATTTTACTTCTTCGTTGCCATCATATCATTTGTGTATTTTGTCGTGAAAAGCATCGATGTAATTCTTCATTTTGTAATATGTTATAGAACGTTTCCTTAGATGTGTAAATTTCCGTTTTAGGCTTCTATCATCATTTTTATGGATTGTGAGGGTGAACCTGTACAGGATCTCAGTGCTATTGCTATGAACAATTGGACATATCAGATTGTTAGTGTCTATCATCAACATGCCAACTGCGATCCCAATGTTGATCAATGGGCGAGAAAACACATTCATGGACTTAATCTGAAATATTTGCAAGACTATGGCTTTTCTTGTGAAAGTGCTCTTCTTATTGACTTTAAACGATGGTTAGCTGCTTTCAATGTTATACGCATCTTTTGTAATAATCCTGGTAAGGAGAGGAAAGTATTTCCCAATCTAATCATTGATGATATTTTGCTCCCACCTTGGGATAGTAGAGTGAATCAACATTATCATGAAGTCACGAAACGTTTTAAGGATTTGTGTGTTCCTATTTTGTCTGTTCGTTGTAGTAGCTACGTTCATAACCAATGCTTCTTTCCTCCTTACCTCAACACTGCCAAAGTCCTGTATGGTTATCATTGCTCGCTGTATGATAGTTATCAGCTGTATCTATTTTATCTCTTTCAAACCATTGATTTATAATACATGCTTGTTACCGTTATTCAATATATGTTACTATGAGAAGAGTTGTTGTTTTTCATGCAATGGATGGGTTAGATAAAGGGCGATCATGTCTTTCTCAAACGACTGCGGAACATTACATTTTCATAGGCAAAGTTTAAAAGGAGCTGTTCAAGATTATGTGATAAAATTTCATAAAGATGAGACCGACATCGAAGCAGTGGTCGATGATGCTAGCACTCTATTTCTAGAATTAATGAATACATTCTCTGATAGCATTATCATGGCGCGATTAGTTGCGAAAATTAAGTTTAGTCATTTTGGAAAGCAAGAGGTGGAAAGTCGCTCTTTCCATTTTGCTTCTTACTCAATGGAAGTGGTAGATCACCCCCAAGAATTTTTTAAAAGACATATGATAAAAATTGCTGAACGTCTTAACGCATTTAACCATCATGGTAGCAGTCTAGTGATTGAAGCGATTTCAGATATTCACATTCAACTTTCCATAAAGAAAAATTGAAAATGCAGTGGTACTTGATTGTGGCACAACTGGTTTTCGAGCTATGTCTGCTCACTCTCGAAGTATATTCCTTCTGTACATGCGTCTATTATTTAGAAAAGGCTAGCAAATTCATATCTTCAAAAAGACTTGCTATAGACATCAGTAACGTTGAAACTATGTGTTGCGATGTATGTAAGCGAAAGGATGGAAATGAAAAGCGCATCTTCAAGAGATGTAAGCATGCTTTTTGTCAACGCTGTTTCATACGTAATTGCATTCAACTTTGCCAATGTAACCACTGTGATATTGCTCATTTCGAGTGTCACTTATGTCGCAATAGTTAGTACCTATGCAAATGTGGTAAAGATAGGTTTTAGCAAAGACTAATACGGAAAATGGCGAAACGTAAAAGTCAAAAGTTTTCTTCAGCCATTCAAGCTCTCCGACGAATGAAAGCAAATCAGCGATACAATGCTATACGACATGCTAACGATAAATTCATTTGTGAAATTATTTCTCATGTGAGGAAGTTGAGGACGAAGAAATTAGCGCCAAAACAACGAAAGTTACTTAAGCGATATGCTACGAAATTGCGTTTCATCTCCAATCCTAAAGTCACCCTTCAAAGAAAGAGGAAAACTCTAACACAAAAGGGCGGTTTCCTTTCAGCAATACTTCCAATGATAGCTCCTGCCGTGGGCAACCTATTGGGTAATATCTTTGGCTCTAAGCGTTAATTATGCAAATGTTGAGTCTCAAAGTAATAAAATGGATTTCAGACTTCAATGTGATAAAGTTCTGACTGTATCAGGTCCATCTCATGCAGGTAAAACTGTTTTCACGCTGAATTTATTGGATAAAAGAAGGGAGTTGTTTAAGGAACCTATCAATCGGGTGATTTGGTGTTATGGTATTTATCAACCGTCGCTGTTTCAGGAATTGCAAAGTCGCAACTTTATTCGACATGAAGGAATTATTCCAGTGGATAAACTTCAGTCTAATGATGTTGTTGTATTGGATGATTTATTAAAAGAAAGTAAGAATTCAAAAGATGTTACAGATATGTTCACTCGCGCAGCACACCATAAAAGGTGCTTTATCATCTATATCACACAAAATTTGTTTCCTGATGGAAAAGAAGCTCGTACACGAAACCTGAATACACACTATTATGCTATTTTCAAGAATCCGCGAGATAAAAGTCAATTTGAAATTTTAGCGCGACAAGTTGCACCCAGAGGATCAAAAGCCTTAATTGAAATTTTTCAAGCAGCTACTGAAAAACCATACGGTTACTTATTCATTGACTTTACGCAAGAGTGTCCGGAAGAATTTAGATTTCGAAGTGATATTTTGAAAACTCCCATGATTATCTACAAACTATGAGTTCTTATTCTCGCATGATTGTTATTCCTCAGGATGAATATGCACAATTGACTGCCATGCAGCAAGTAAAGCAACCTCTTTCAAATCAAATGTATAGGAAAGAAATAGATTATCAGCAAAATGTTCACATCAAAGATCCACATCGTGCTGTATTATTACAATCGGAAACTGTTGAGTAATTGAAAAACTTGAAGAATAAGATGCGTGACTCTGTATCGACTGCTACACCTTTAGCATCTCGCGCACATGCCATATCTCTTTTCAACAGTATTGAGCCCCATCTCAATGTAAATGATAGAGGAGAAATCATTACAGATGAAAATAAAGTGATTGATGCTTCACGTTATGAAGACTTGATTCAGTATGCGACACGTAGAAAGCGCCGTCAGGGCTATGTTCCACCTGGTTGGTCATACTTTCTTAAACTATTGAAAAAGCATAATGTGCCAAAATTTGCTTTAAATAATGAGACATTGAAAGAACTTGATTCAACAGTGGCTACTACTCCAATGCTTCAGACGATGAAAATGCCAACAAATTGGTTTAAGACGTCACCTGCTACATCCCCTCCCACACTCACTAAGCAAACAAGAGGAAGAACTCGACGTAGATCTACATCGCCACTAAAACTAGTAAAAGGAAAACGTTTATTAAAACAGCTCCTCCTAGGAAATACATGTTCTCAGACTATTAATATGAAGCAGATGTGTTGCTTGCCATGTAATGAGCCGCCAGAGGTGAATGTCGTTGTCACTTGCACTTGCTGCGCCAGCTCTCATAATGAAACCCCTAAGCAATGTGAACACGATCGCAAAACCGCTAAAGCTAAATGCTGCAGTTGTTGTAAATGTAGAAAGGCAAGAAAACAAAAAGATGAGAAGGAGGAAAAAGAGTCAGCTGTCATCGACTGAACGTTTGAAGTCAATCTATTATGATGTAAAACATCCGGCAGGATTTGCATCTATCAAGAAATTATCAAAAGCGAGTGGTCTTCCACAATCACAAGTGAAACGATGGTTAAAGGGTCAGGCTACCTATACACTCCACAAACAAGCGAAAAAGAAGTACCGCACCCGCCATTATATTGTTCATGACATCGATGAACAGTGGCAAGCAGATTTGTGTGATGTTGCCTCCATTTCAAAACATAACTCGGGCAATAATTTTATTTTAACCGTCATTGATATTTTCTCGCGTTATGCGTGGGCTCAACCTTTAAAAACTAAAGAAGGGAAAGGAGTAGCAAAAGCATTCCAAACAATTTTTCGAGAAGGTCGCATTCCAAAAAGAATTCAGAGTGATCAAGGAAAAGAGTTTGAAAATCAGCATGTGACAAGATTATTTGAGAGGCATGACATTGAGTTGTTTAGTGTAAAGAGCGCTTATAAAGCTGAACTCGTTGAACGTTTTAATCGCACATTAAAAAATCGCTTGTGGCGACATTTTACTGCCAACTTGACACAAAATTGGACAAAGGTTCTACAAGATACACTCCATGCCTACAATCACTCTATCCATCGTTCTATTGGACTCAGACCAGTAGATGTAAATGCTGACAATGTAGATAAAGTGCGCGAATCATTCCAACGTAAACGCACTCATGTGAAAAGTGATGTGAAAATTGGCGATAAAGTTCGTATCTCAAAAGTGAAAAGTGTTTTTGCTAAAGGGTACCTCCCGAATTGGACAGAGGAGGTATTTACAGTATCAAGGATTAATCAAAAAGACTCTCCGACCACCTACAAGTTGAAAGATTACGATAATGAAGAAATTGAGGGTAGCTTTTACCGCGATGAGATTGAGGTAGTCACTGAAAGTGAAACATATTTGGTAGAGAAAATCATTCGATGTAAAAAACGGCAAGGTGAAGAATGGTGTCTTGTTAAATGGACTGGTTATCCTTCAAGTATGAACTCTTGGATGCGTCGTGCCGACATCTTTCATCTAAGTGATCGACAGTGATTCATGCAAAGTTGTAACTAACAATGTTTAGGGTTTGAGCTATGAATCCAACTGCCTCATTTTATTCACGACCCTCCTATATAAGTGGTGGAGGACAAATTTACATCGGCGCTCGCCGCCAACGTTGAGGTAGCATACTTGGTGCACTGAAATCTGTTGTAGCACCTCTCATATCCAATGTCGGTAGATCTTTAAAACGAAATGTTTTAAGTAATGCCGTTGGCTTTGCTGGTGATGTTGCTAGTGATCTTTCCAGAGGTAGAAGTTTTAAGAGCAGTTTGTTGAATCGTGGGAAGGAACGCGGTTTAAAAACATTGAAGCAGACCATTGCTGGTGTTACTCAAGGAAAGAAATCACCTAAACGAATGAAAAAAGGAAGGAGGAAACATCGCGGAGCTGGTAAGGTGCGATCTTCAGTCAAAAGGCATTCACGCAAACGTCGCAGAGGCTCTAATCATTCATCAGGCGCTAAACGACGACGCTGCTATAACTTCTAATCATGGAGTGTAAAACTTCCGGTTTTTGTTTGTTCGATCAACAAGCCATACAGACAGATATTCTTAGTTCAAGTATTGTAGATTATCATCCTCGAACAGCTGAGAATGCTGGCCCCATTGAATTTGTTATTCCTGGTGGTAGTGATGACTACATAGATTTGAGTTATGCGATGCTTGATTTGAGGTTTAGAATTCAGCAAGCAGATGGAACTGCTATTGACGATACACATAAAGTTGGACTGAACAATTTACCATTGACTACATTACTTCGCGATGTTTCTCTAACGATTGGAGAGCAGCAGGTGGAAGGTGGTCAAAGCGATTATCCCTATAAATCATATTTCAATCATGTATCACAGTTTCATCCAGCAGCACAAAAAAGTCATATGGAAGCCATGGGATGGTACAGAGATGAAGCAGGAAAATTTGATGTTGAAACAAACAGTGGCTTTGTAAAGCGATCTGCTATGATTAAAGATAGTAAAGTATGTCAGCTATATGGTCCGCTGAATTTAGACTTCTTTAGACAGTCAAAGTTTTTACTCTGTAATACCAGCATGCGACTCAAGCTGACATTGAATAAGCCTGAATTTGCGCTGAATGCATTTGCTAAAGTTGACAATTTTAGAATTCATGTGGAAGATATTGCACTTTACATTCGTCGAGTAGTACCGAATCCAAGTGTCATTAGAGGACATGCTGAAGGTCTTAACCGCCAAAATGCCATTTACCCCGTTCAGCATACAAAGCTTCTCACCTTTACAATTCCGAAAGATCAAAAGAGTTTCATGAAAGATGGCCTCTTTCCATCGGAAGCACCGAAGCTCCTCATGGTGGCAATGGTTGAAAATGATGCATTTAATGGTAATATAAAGAAGAATCCTTTCAATTTTAAACACAATCAGTTAAGTGAAATTGCTTTACGTGTAAATGGTGTGAGTCATCCTGGTCCACCCTACAAACCAGATTTTGCTTCGGATCAATTTATGCGCAGTTATGTTGATTTTATGGATGTCTTTGGCTTTTACAATACGGATGACACCAACGGACTGACTATGAAAGAGTTTAAGAGTGGATATACTATTTATGCATTTGATTTGACTGCTGACAGCGATATTAGTGCACCCTATCGTCAAGCGAACGTGCCTCATAATATTCGTTTGGATTTGACGTTCAAAAGAACACTACCTGAGACGATCAATGTATTAATTTATGCAGTCTTCGATTCAAATATTGAAATTACAAAGTATCGTGACGTGATTCTTCAGTATAATCGTTAATGAGTTGGTTGACTGCTGACGATATTAAGACTGAAGTGCAGCGTAATGCAGACGAAGCGACGTTGAAAGCTTTCGATAATGTCTATTCACTCGATACCTTACCACCTGCAGTAAATCACTATCCCATCTTTATTGTGCTAAACACTCATTCACAGAATTTAGGCGGTGAGCATTGGAAAGCGATCTTTATTGGAGAAGACCGACGTGGTGAACTATTTGACTCTCTTGCTCAACCTCCAAATATACCAACACAGCAGTGGTTGAGAAAACATACGCGTCAATATCAGCGAAATGAACGCATACTACAACATCCACTTTCATCAACGTGTGGTGCTTTTGTACTGTACTTCATCTTAAAACGTTTACATGTATCTCGATTTGCATCTATTATTCAAAACTTTTCATGTAATCCATCCTCTAATGAAAAAATGATTTGTAAGTTCTATCATGATTTGAAATAAAAACATCATGTTGGAAAAATTGTTTTTATTTTACAATCCGCTGGGTACGTACATACTCAATGAGATAGTCTAGGATCACATTTGCTTGTACATGAGATTTTAGTCCAGTAATGATCACTTTACTATTATGAAAGATTGCCACATGCACAGGTAACCAACAACTAATGAGAGCTGCAGGAAAAAGTTCGGGTTCATAACACAAATTGTAACTGCTGGTACGAATCTTCAAAAATGATAGACTGTCACTCAATTGAGTAGAGATCACCATATTGTCCACAGTCAGATTCGACATCACACACCTCTCCCTCTTCCATATCCGACGTAGTAGTCTTTGTGGCTCTAAGCGCATTGACTGCGCCGATGAATGAGAAAGGGCGCCGAGAATCTGTACAGTCCCATTTGGGAAGAGTTGAAGATTCCGTGAATTGTTCATCTTCACCACTAACATTTGAGGACGGCCCGGGTAATACTTGCTGTTTGGAAGGTGTTGGTGTAATGTTGTGAGATCGATTTTGGTGTAGAGTCTGAAGCGACGGAGAATGTTGACGATGGTGTAGCGATGGCGCTTCATGATGAAAGAATGAGTAAATTGAGCGATGTACCTTCCTTTTATACTTTTCCCAACTACCTTGATGAAATGTTAAGTTAGTATGAAGTTGGGAATGATAGAGTTGAATTCGCCGATTGTTGACGCGCAGCCAGATGCGATTTCCAATACGTGAATGTCTTTTCATATAGAAGTATTTCAAGTCCTTCATGATATGATGTAGAGATTGAAAATGACGATAAGATAAAGCAAACTCTCTTCTCACATTTCCAGTTGAATCTTTGAAATAGACGTTTCGATCATGATCCGTTTCAATACGTTGTAGGGAATCTAATTTGCAACTCATGATGTGTGGTAGTCATGTCTGATTAAGATTTGCATAGTAGGGCGATGAACTCACGACGAATAAATGTCATGATGGAGCGATGTATATATCTTCTATACTTCTCCCAATTGTATTTGCGAAATGAGAAACAGTTTGCGAAATGAGAATGGTAGATTTGAATTTCATTTCTGTAATGTTGAAGCCAAACTTGATCACCCAAGGAGATGAATCTTAATGTTTCAAAATACAGTAGAATGCTCATTCAGTGACACCTCTAAATGTCTCTCAAAATCGTCACTATTGACGCACTGTCACTTAATGCACACACAGTCTCAATGAGTAGTAACGACGAATATACTAACTCATTAGTCAATTTTTACATTACAGAGTTATAATGCTCACTCTTGTGATTGTTGCTAATAAGTATTTCCCTCTTTTGATTAATGGTTCTTATTTTGATATTCTACTATAGTAGCACCGGCTGAAAGCAAAAGTTTGAAAAAATGTATTGTATTTTGTTCATTTAATTGTCACACTATGTACGAGAGAAATAATCAGTCACCTTCTTCTGTGTGGATTGATGAACATTTAGAAGTAATGTCTGCTCCTCCAGTTTATCTAAGACAGACAGTGATTGATCGCTTGTAGTACATGTATTACACCGAAAGAATTGTCTCACTGTTTCAATCGCCTTGAGGCAATCACTGACAGATGGCGATGTCACTTCGTCTTCCTCCTCTTCCTCGTGGTTGTCATCCAGCTCCAGAACATCAGGATGGGCGAAGTTATCCCCTGTGACGATATTGGAATCAGCGTCAAGGAATTCACTCGCTTCTGCATTCGATGGTAGCAGCCCAGCTCTCTCCAACCTTTCCCAAATCGACAGAAATTCTCCCTGAAAAAAAGAACAACAGACGATTGAATATCAAGTGAAACTACATGTGTAAGTAACGTGCGATTTCTTACTTGGATTTCAGCATCTACTGGTGTAATGCTATCAGCAGAATCAGCATTTGCGAATCCAACATGACGAAAGCAAGAGGAGATTTTTTCGGGAGCAATTTCACGCCATACAGCTTTCAGCCATCGCATTGACTGCAACAAATCCAGTTCGAACTTCACACCCCTTTCATAAGAAGATAGCCTTCGCATTACAAGTCGCTTGCGATATCCAGTCTTAAGCATGCGTATCACACCAGCATCCATCGGTTGACACAGAGACGTGGTGTTCTTCGGTAGAAACACCAATTCTACATTGGTGAGGTCGCGAAGAGAAGGATGACTAGGGCAGTTATCCAGGGTCAAAGCAACGTGACGATTTTCTGCGGCCATCTTGCGATCAAAGGAACGGAGCCATTTCTCGTAGATTGACGAAGTCATCCAAGCAGTTTTGTTTGAGGTGTATTGAACAGGAACTGTTATTCCCTTGAAACAGCGTGGTGATTCGCTCTTTCCAATCATGTACAGAGGGAGTTTGTCGCTACCATCAGCGTTGGATCCAACTAGGATTGTGACCCTCTCCTTACTCCACTTTCCTCCACGACATCTTTCGCCTCGGAATTTGTGAGTTGATTCAGGAAGTGCTTTCCAGTATAGGGCTGTTTCATCGACATTGTAGATGTCCTTTAGAGCGAATCGAGTTACCAAGTTTTTGAGAGTCGAAGATTTCCACGACGAGACTACTGCGGGATTAACAGAATCAGCCTCTCCAACAGCTTTCCCTGCACAGATATCATGCCGCCGTTTCCATCGGTTCAACCAGTCTATATTTATTCGATCTGTAGTTGAGTATCCGATCTCCAGAGCAATATTTCGAGCCTTCTCGAGCAACATGTGCCCTGTTATGGCTTCAAGCTTATCGGCCTTTGCTTGACGAAACCAATCCAGAAGCTGTTCGTCAACATCCTCGAATTCGTGCTTTCTTCGCCTTTTCGCAGAGGTCTTAAAATTTCCGGACTGAAATTCCTCAACAATTGAATCTTTCCGCTTTAACATAGAATTGATTGATGGTCGTGATATGTTGAACCGCCGTGCTAAGTTTGTTCGATTTATCGCAGGGTTTTTCTCCACTTCCTTCACGACTGCATACTGATCGGCCAAAGAAAGACACTTTCTAGCGACTTTACCAGGTGAATCCGTCATGCTGCTCTTCGATCAAATGCATCGCCTAAGCTTCATTAAGGGAGACACGAATCTTAGGACCTGATTGGTTTGTGTATGCTCTGTGTGAAAGGCTGAAGAAAAGGAAATTTATGATTGGTCCGGATGCCTGCCACTTAGCGTCTCAATTTTCTTTCAAGCTTATCGTCTATACCGTTTCATTTGCCATCCCTGATTGACTGGTGATTTAAGTGTAAAGTAAACAAAGTTTTGGTGATATAAGTGTAAAGTAAACAAAGTTTCCGCTGACTTAAAATTATTCGATTGAATGGTATGGTAGATCAATAGGATAACACGTTTTCAATTAAGCACTCATATTGAGTAAAAATTTGTCAATTATGGTGTGTTGCCAAGAAGAGGAAAGGTGTCACTATACAAACATTTTTACTGTCACTGAATGAGCATAGATTTATATGGAGTCAATAGGAAACTTTGACGGTGACTGATCAAACCGTCACTATTGACGCACTGTCACTAAATAAGCTGTCACTATATGCGCATTCTACTGTATTCCAAATCCCTCATGATATCATTGAGGTTGACAAATTGTCGCCATGTTAATGTAATTCCTCTTGATGTATGACCATGAGAATTTTTGAAATGTACGTTTCCATCACGATCAACTCTGATATATTGTAGAGAGTCCAAAATCCAAGTCTTCATGATGTTATGCAAAGTTGCAGATCAGCAATATAAAAATGTCGTTTTATCATATTTTGCTTAGCAATGCGGCTACAAAGAGATTTACTAGTAATCGAGCCGCACTCTTTTCTACTCCCATTGATCATGCACAACAGCTAAATGGAAATTGGGAAGTGGGTGTCACTCAACTTGTTTATAGCAACTGTGTCTATACTTTTGATCATGAGGTGATGACTATTAATATGAGGCGTACAGCTGCTTATCAATGTGAAAAGGGGTGCCGAGTATACATTCCACAGTGGCCAAAGAAAGATCTCTTATCATGTAAAAAGTTTATATATGATTTCTTGAATAAAGCGAGTAAACATATTGTCCAATTTACTCCGCACAATGATGATTATAATTATGTACATCATGTAGTTGAGAAAGATTGGATTGTTGGTTTAAGTCCAAGTTTAAGAAATGATTTAGGCCACCTCGCTAGCGCCTTAACAAGCTATGATAATTTTAACGTTAATTACCACATAAGTGGTCATAAACAGTTAATATATCGAGAGGAAGCTTATTATGTAGATCTTATTCCAAGAAATGAGAAGACGTTGGTGAAGAAGATTGTGATTAAGCCAAGAAAGACAAACATGACTCCTGAAACATTATTGAAGAAATTTAATTATCTCCTTCGAGTTGATGGCAAACAAGTGGCAACATTGACTTATATTAAATCATCTAACCATATTGCAATAAGCAAATTAAATGATGATGATCTAGTATTAGTTTGTTCAAAAGATTTTCATCAGTTCTTACGACATCGTTCTGCAGCTGTTCATGGAAAATCTGATATGCAACATTTACCATGTGAAAGGTCAAATCAATTTGATACAGAATGGACCGTATCTTTATACAGAAAGTGTGTAGAGCCTTTAGGTGGTATCTTACATGAAACAAGAGTGTTGATGCCTCGCATTATTACTTCGGTTAAATTGGTTGTAGATTATTTAAATGAAGTGATTAATGAGCAACATATTTCATTTTCTGAAAAAGAAGGTACTTTGTCTCTCACTATAAGTGGAAAAGGTATTGAACTAATTATGGATAAAACTCTAATGGACATTTTGGGTTTTGATCAAAATATCTTTAAAAGTGGTACTGTAACCAAAGTTAGCGCAGACATGTCGCTATCGCGTCGTATTAACTATTTTCAGATATATTCCAATATTGGTGAAGATGTACGTGTGGGAGATGTTGAAGCTCCATTGCTAGCAATGATACCATACCAGCCAAAAAGCTGCAGTATTTTATCTGAGCATACTTTCAAGAAAGTGCATTATACAAAGCTGAAATCAAACTACATCCCACAAATTGATATTGCCATTTATGACGATGCTGGTGCGTTGATTCCTTTTCATAAAGATGCTGTGACAAGTATCACACTCCATTTCCGAATGAAGAGTTAATGCAAACGTATGCTAATATATTTTTCCAATGTGAATAATATGGAAAGTGAAAATAAGGACTCGTTTCTAATCTACTTGCCCAGTAATGCTTCTATGAATAAATTTCCCAAAAATAAACCATCAGACTATCGAGTAGAATTAAATCGGCCACTGCATTTAGAAGGTGAATGGGAGGTTGGCGTTTCTAGTATTTGCTATGATAGCAATATTCAGAATGTGAATGATTTGGAAGAAATTATATTGACTCCTCGCACCCATGATGGAATAACGATGAATAATGCATTTCAGTTCCCATACAATTTAACGTCAGATGGAAAGTGGAACTATGAATGGATTCAGATAAAATCAGATTCTTATGAGCCATTTGGGAATGAGAAAATTATTAAGGCATTCAACAGTGGTAATACTTCCATCATGAAGAATAAAAATCAGAAAGCTTATGAGTTTACTATCTATCATTGGAGTGGGAGACAGTTCCTCCGCTTTCATTCTTTTACTAAAGGTCTTACACTGAGGTTGGATAATGAATTCTATCCATATCTCGGTTTTGGTCATGGACTACATCTAATGTCAATTGCTACTGCAAATGTTAGAAAAGTTTATTCAAATCGAATCAACAAATTTCATTATAGATTTAAAATATTTGATGAAGATGTTGTAGAATGTGAAGAACGCATCATTTTGAAAAAGCGTGGTGTTCAACCTTTATCACTTATTGAGTTAGTAAAACGATGGAATGAGACTGTGGGTAAGAAGTATGGAGAGAAAATTATGGCGGACAAAAATAAGTTGGTTATTCAGAAATATAATGACAAACTTACAGTTTATTTCTCTCCAACCTTGCGTCATTTTGTAAGACATTATACGCCTATTATTGGAAGCGGTGTGGTGTATGCTTCTCATGAATATCACACTAAAGCTGATTCAGTTAATGATGAATGGTGGGTGGACATCTATGGCGATCGCATCAAGAAAATTTACCAGTCTTATGAAGAATCTAAAGTTGCTATCAATATAATGCCGCGTCTATATCATACAGTTGAAAGCTTCATTCATGTAGTAAATCCTTATATACAACAGAAGTTGAAGCATGTGATGAAAAGTAAATATGATGTAAAGACACACCACATTTCGTTTTCAATTGAAAATCAACGCGTTGTTCTGAGACTGGGTGATGACATTCAATGTCAATTGAGTAAAAATTTGAAAAAACTCTTTGGTTTTTCAATGCTACAAACAGTGTTTGCTGCTGCGCATACGATTGGTATAGAAACACCAATGACACTTGATAAACATGAACAGCACCTTTACATTCAAAGTGATTTGATTTTACCTATTTCTGTTGGCGAGAAAAAAGAATACATTTTACGTGATTTCATTCATGATAAAGACGCTTCATATGGAATAGTCGAGAAGATGTTTGAATCTATTTTCTATCATCCCGTCATCAAACAAACTATACCCTCTATTGCTATCAAAATTACCAATGGTTTACAAGAGTGCATCCACGTGAAAGATACTAAATCCCTCATAACGTTAGTGTTTCGGAAAACAAAGTGAAGTCATTGTGATATGTTTATTGAAATAAAAATATGTATATGAAAAAGTCTTTTCACAGATATAGGGGGAATGGGCTGACTGTAGGCATATATTCACAAGGAAGAAACGATCTCATGCGATACATAAAACAACCATGTATATCTACAAAAGCAACATCAAAATACTGAGTTAAAGTTGATTATGTCAATACATCTCCTGAATGTGGTAGCGTGAGTTTTATTCTTTTGGGTGGAGGTATGTTTGTGTCAGGATGTCCATGTGGAAGAGATGTGTTATGTCCTATCCAACACCTCTTATCCTCCCATGCCGAAAGTGCTCGTTTCTTGAACGTGTACGTTTTCACAGTATGAACTTGAGATTTTAAGATTGTCATATTGACAAACGTTATAGTTTTATTTTTATAGGCCTTCTTATAGGACCGATGTTTCATTTTATGAACAATGGATTTTGATATACCTTTAGCACGCTTAATACTATCTGCACATTCTTTTAGTTTCATGGAATACATTTTAGGACGGAGGAGAATCATTTCATCTATTTCCTTTCCTGCTGTTTCATCCTTAAAACAACCAAGTTTGGCTTTATTCTGTATGGAATAGAGTGGATGAGTGGGATTGTAGTTAGATGTATCGAAATATTTTTCTAATGACTTACCTACTTCATTAAAATTTAAATCTTTTTGAGTGGTAATTCCTAAAAAGAAACTATCTGTATCACCACCCAGCAAGCGAACCTCTTTTACGAGAGGGCATGGTTTTAATATTTTGTAGAAGAGTTGATACATTTCAAGCTTGGAATAATCTAAAACGGCTTGCCCAATATAGATGGGTTTGCACAACTCAACTTCTGATTTAATCATTTTAACACCTACAAGATCCTCATCGATGATGTCTCTGTCAATGAAAAGAGGTGATGAGGTCAATTTGTGATATTTTTGTTCATCAACGACTAGTTTGTAATTCATACGTTTTCTAACATCCTCCATGGTCTTTCCGAATAGACTATTATTCTTATATTTATAAAAATCCTTTTCAAAATTATTTTGGGCGAGTGCACGTTTTTGACTGTTACTATCTATGTAGGGTTTGAGGAAGGCTTTCTGTCTAAATTTGATAATGCGGTGAACTGACTTTAGAAGCATGCCCATTTCTAAATAGAATTTTAATATGCAGAAGTGTACGAGATAATTTTTCTTATCATATTGGGTGAGTAAAAGTTTGCGGCATGGTTTGTACCTTGGCTGTCCACACTCTGTTAAGTTATTATGAAATTGTGACATGAATGGTGAAAACATATCTTCAGTCACTTCGCCAGATTCAGGTGCGAGTGGGAAATCAGCAGTTTTATTTTTAATACTATTTGGATAAATCAAATCCACTTCAAAATAATATCCCCAATCACCTTCATCTGGAATATTCAGTATGTTTGAAGGGTTGGAGTAATACTCAAGCTCATTTTGATTTAACCAACTAAACTCGGAATGAGGTAGTGGTTTAGACAGTGAACTGCCATATAAATTATTTTGGTCATAGTACTTTAGGTGGATATGATCATCACCTACTGTTTCAGATTTTATATGATGTTTATTTACAAATGTGAGACCACCGCGTATTCCGCGCTCAAATATATTATACATCTCCGGGTCTTGTAAGAGATGAATGGTCTCACCAGTCATTTTAAAGGCTGATTTAAAGGACATGGCTGGTAGACTGACAAAGTGGATAGGATCTAATTTGTCTTCTTCTAATGCCACTCGTCGAAACTCCTGAAAGACATCAGCCAGCAAAATGACATCTAATTCTAAGTAAGCGATCATATAATCGCCAAACGTTTTACAATTAAATTTTAACCATGCCTCTTGAGCATGTTCATAGTCCTCTACTGGACAATCTTCACCCGTCAAATCGTTTTTGAATTTGTCAATGGAAGGAAGGGTTGTTTCATTTAGTTTAGACATTGAGCTAAAATACGCATAAGGAAAGACTCCTTTGCGAGTGATTATTTCATCCGTTAAGTTTGGATAGTGTTTCTTCAAAGTTTGACTATGGGGAAGAAACTTGAGATTACGAACGAGAGAAGCTAGTGACGCTGACATGAATTGAAATGAATCTAAAAATTTTATTTCGAAGAAGACTGTCTTATTTTCTTTAGTTTTATCTACTGGTACTTTTGCTGTCATTGCCATGAATTTTTCTCTCGTTTGTGCTATTACATTAAACTGCCACGATTTCATCTGGCTCAACCCTCCTTTTATGAGCATATGACTGTCATAGCCCTTAAAGTTATGAAAAATGACGGGTAGTACACGACGTCTCAACCTAAGTGAAAAGTTACATTTGGAGCAGAGTGCGTTTCTAAATTTACCAGTGATGTGATCATGATCACGCACTTTCTTAATTTTATCGTCATCAAACGTTTTATGACATTCAGGACAGGATGTGCAACTTTCAAATTTTTGTTTGTCTTCATCTGACATATGTAGTGACTTACGCTGCAATTGGGAATCATATGATTGTTGAAATTTAGCAGCTTTATCGAGAAATTCTAGAAATTTTGAAATGCAATCTTCACCTTGCCAAGTATGCATTTTGTTTTGTCTATTCCCAAAGTGGTCATGCCATACTTCATAGCAGGATATGGCTGCTGGCTTGTGGATGATATCATCAATGTAGCATTCTATGTCTGCGTAAATGACACGCAGGGGACTTAATTCGTCACCATTATCCCTATGTGAAAATATTTTATCTTTGGGCATGCGTTCCATTTGTAATTTACCTCGCTTGCACCATTCATAGTGAGTTTCAAATTTATCTTTACTCCAAAAGGAGCGGATGCAGCGGTCGCATACAAAATGTTCACCTCTTTTAGAGTGCCCCAAGTGAGTGTACAAGCGAGAGATTTTGGGAATACCACAGTAGTGCCATACCTCGCTATCATCTTGTTTTACTAATAAGAGGTTGACTACACGTTCATAACAAGTTGAACGTGAATTATAGCGGGCACCCTTCAACCCCTTCTCCCACACGTGAACGACAATTTTAATCTTATTATGTTTTTCGAACGTTTCTACATCTTTGATTTTCATGTTGTTACTATCACAACCTTCAAAGTCTAGTTCATCCTCCCACTGTCTATAGCTATAGGTATGATTTCGATTCGCGTTGATATCATTATAGTGAAGGATGGATAGGACTGCATATTTGAAACACTGTGATTTACAATCAACATTGATGACAGCTTTCTTATTATACAACGTTTTTGGAAGTTTAAATGTGCCTCGAGCTGCATGACTTTCTAATAGGGAAATTTTGAATATGGCTGAGTCCACACCATCAAAAATGAGAGCGCTGTCGCGTTGATTGAATTTATCTACATTTGATTTTAAACATTGAATGTGAAAATTTAGCCAAGACTCGCAGTCTACAACTTCGGTTGCGGAAGAGGAAGGAACATGAAACTGTATTCTCTCCGTCACTTGACCCGTTTGAAAATCTATCTTAATATATTTTAGTTTAAGGTAGATGAGCGCCTTCATTCTAAAATTGTCTAAATTGTTGAAGAGCGCTTCGATAATGTTTGAATTTTGAAGGAGCCACTCAGGAAAATCTACTATTTGAGTATTGGGCTCCATGCAGTAGTCGCGTACTAAATTATTATGTGAAACATTAATGAGGGAGATGGTAGAGGTACCGTTGGTGTAGTGATCATTTGCATGCGTGTGTTGAAGTCTGTGCGAAGATCGCTGAAAGTGACTATCAAAAGAAAGAGGGCACAAATCGCAAGGAAAGGAGATGTCATCGTCAGAATCAACTTCACCTCCGGAGATTGACGCCGCTTTGCGTTGACACACACGTTGTTTGATGTGTCGAAGGAGACTGTGCTTCCTTGTAAACATATGTCCGCAGTCGGCACATTCCCACTCGTTGCCTTGTCGCGAGAGTCCTGAGCTGGAACTCACATCACCTGAAAGAGAAATCATTCTATCATCTCTGTTCAAGTCTCAGTGTATTGTTACAACCTACTTTGACTCAACGACTCTAAACTTTCCTCGAGAAGGGAGGGCGTTGGTGATGAAGTTGATGGCTGAAATTGAGGAAGATGCTATTAACCACACGTTTGAGGGAGATGAGTGAAGAAATTTTCAACTTACCATTTCAACGAAATCAAGTTTAAGGCTGATACTTCTACAAGATAGAGACTTCACTCAAATAATACGTCTCAAATTTGGAATTCACGAGAGAGCAGTTCACTTGTACGCCTCAAATATAGAATTTGCTAGAGAACACTTCACTTATACGTCTCAAAGACAGAGTGAAATGACACGAATGTCACTTTGCTTATATACTTTCATTCTCTTCATTCATTGGATGTTCATTCTGATTGGCTGCTTGTGTATACTTAAGAATTAGAAAAATGTTAAAGTTATCATTATTCAAAGTCAGCATTTCAAAGACAACATGACAAGTCCTCCAACAACACCAAATACCGCATTGGAGTTCTCCTCTCCATGTACATCAGCAAAGGTGCTCGTTACACCAAATGCACCAAGAAAGGTGAAGGTGGAGAAGACATACAATCTTGACAATATACGAAAGTTATCATTATCGGAGGAGGATGAAGAGGAGTTGCCCAACCTAACAGGCATACGGTGGAAATATTTACAATATGATGCCGAAGGGGTGATGGAGATGACCAGCAAGTCGCACTTGCATCAAATATGGGAGTGGTACACCCCTAACTCCCAACCGCGAACCGTGGCGGAGTGGGCGTACATTGAGAAAGTGAGGGACGCTGCAGAAGAACGTTTAAAGCAGCTCAACTGTTTTTGTGATCTATGTGAAGCCAGACTCTGGGACGATATTGACGATGAAGACCTTTTGAAATACATGCCATAATAAATTTTTATTTCGTATTATCTTTGCTTTCATACTGACTTACTTGAATGGGGCTTTAGTGAATAATTTAACCATGTATACTTTTTCATTTGGAAATAGTAGCACGCTTAGTCTAACTTGTAAATCTTAAAACATTTCATATGGACGATAATGGTAGATGAAATAGTGTCAAATAAATTAAGATAGCCTACACTTCTGATACAGGGATAGCAATCGACTGCGATCCATGTGTAAAGAGCTTGTTAGACTACGGATGGGCTTAAGTGGATGATTTAACCATGTATACTTTTTCATTTGGAAATAGTAGCACGCTTAGTCTAACTTGTAAATCTTAAAACATTTCATATGGACGATGATGATGATAATAGATGAAATAGTGTCAAATAAAATTAAGATAGCTTACACTTCTGATACAGGGATAGCAATCGACTGCGATCCATGTGTAAAGAGCTTGTTAGACTACGGAAGAGAGAAGTGTGTTATGTTGCGTGTGGCGCGTGAGTGTCCTCCCATTTCATTCCATTCATCAATTCGTCTCATTGATAGAGACAGGTAGAACTCATGGTTCTCATAACGTATGCAATGGAAAGTTTTAGGCAACCTTCGACAGTTGGCTAAATGTCGCCCTGACGCGAATGCATACTACGTTGAGACAGAGGCAATCACTTGCAAACATGACGCAGAGAGGTTTAACAAGATTGACCATTGCCGAATGTCCCTTGCGGTATACATAGCTACGGGTTTCACCGCCGCCCTTTACAGGAACGCCCGTCGAAAGGAAGTATTACACCGAACTTCATTTGCAACGTTCAAGTTGACTGATAGCAGATTCAACTTAATGATAGTATTCGCCAGTCTGAAGACTGCCCAGGGCAAACCGCGAGGAGGTTCTATCATGTCTTGCCCCATGGTGGCCCTTAAGAGAGCCGATGGTTCGTTCTCGGTGTCAATGGTGTCAATTAAGTTGACTATTGGCTGGAATAGTCAATGGGTATGACGGTTAGGTTGTCATAGACCCTGTGCTGCCTAAGCCGTGGTGGTGCATCTGGCACCTTTCGGATGCGGGTGGTATTTGGAGTCCACACCTCATCCGTCCAAACGATCCTCTTGATCTTCCCCTTCTTCTCATCCTCCTCATCCCACTCGTCGAGGATGACGAACTCGGGAATGGCATTGTCTTCATCGGTGAAGACGGGAATGTTGTCGGTAGATGTCGCTTCCATCGTGACTTCAAATTGAATGAGAAGCGCTACAATCTTCTGGCTTATATAGGGTTTTCAACAATGAATTGCTCAACAGCGAATCAGAATGCTTCAGGGATAGCAATCGACTGCATAATGTTCAAGTTGACTGATAGCAGATTCAACTTAATGATAGTATTCGCCAGTCCGAAGACTGCCCAGGGCAAACCGCGAGGAGGTTCTATCATGTCTTGCCCCATGGTGGCCCTTAAGAGAGCCGATGGTTCGTTCTCGGGAGTCGTCATCCTACAGCCTACCAATTCTGCTGAGAGAGTCAAAGACTCTCTCTTTGGTAGCACTGTCGACTTCCACACTAACTGGCATGTGAGTATAGAGTGGAATGTAGCGCCATTCCGTTGGATTGACAGCAGTTGCTGTCATCGGATTGCCAATCCGAGCAAGATTATTAAAAACTCTGTTTTGCTCCTCTAGCCTGACAAACTCCTCAAATAAATTTCGCGGCCTTAACTGCGGTCCGCGAGGAGAGCTGACTTGACTGTTCGGCGTCTGCATGATTGAAATGAAATGAAATGAGAGGCAGTGGTTTATATACCCCTCTAACGCGACGCAACGTTCAAGTTGACTGATAGCAGTTTCAACTTAATGATAGTATTCGCCAGTCCGAAGACTGCCCAGGACAAACCGCGTGGAGGTTCTATCATGTCTTGCCCCTAGGTGGCCCTTAAGAGAGCCGATGGTTCGTTCTCGGGAGTGACGTGATGTGGTGGTGAAGGCGGGCAAAGATCTGCAATGAAAATGATATGTATTAGAATAGGATATACTATCTTATTTACTTTTTCACTTACCAAGTTAGTCATCCTTTGGTAGTCTCGCGCGTTTCCGAATCGAGAATTTGTGTAAGTGACCGCGCATTCGTAGGCTGGCATGGAGACACTTTTTCGTGGGATGACCATTGTAACATATTATTGACTCGTCCAGATTTTGATTGACGAGTACTTCGCCGGCCAAATGATTATCCCGAATAGGGATGTGAAACTCAAACAAACGATCCTCATTCACACGTTCCCACTCATCCCTCATGCGCTCCAACTTCTCATACGCCTGCCTCTCATCACCCCGCCGAGCCACAGTCCTCTCCAACTCAACATTCCTCGCTCTCAACACACTCATCTCCTTCATCATCTCCTCAAACTTCGCCTCTGCATCTCTCATTCTTCTCTCCGCAGCACTCGCCCTCTTCTCACACTCATCATTCTTCTCTTCCAACTCTCGCGTCTTATTCTTCAAATCAGTCACACAACGCCTCATTCTAATGTTTTCATCCGCCACCTCCTTCGACTTCAGTTCCTTCTTTTTTAACTCATCCAACTCCTTCACAACTTCATCCTTCACTTTCTTCAAACTCTCATACTTATTCACCAACAAATCATGCGCCATCTGCTGCGAAACATGCCTCTTCTCTTCATCCTTCAATCACCTCGCCGACTGCACACGAATCCCACCACTCTTCACTTTTGGGGAAGATGAGCTCTTCGGGGGGTCGGTGATGACGATGTTTGACACCTCCGATGACGAAGAGCTCAACTTCCTCACACGCTTCCTCACACGCTCCCTATCTAAATCCACATCATCCTCATCATCACTCTCAAGCACTCTCTTTCGCTCAATCTCACCCTCCAACGACGCAACCGCTCTCGCCAACTCATCATTCTCAACAACATTCTCAGCCTTACCCTCTCGCTCGATCGCCAACATTCGCTCCCTCTCTTCCACAATCAACTGCGTAAATCTCAAATCAGTCACCAAACCACCACTACAGTCAGCATGCACTCTGTAAAAACGCGCCTCATCCTCATCACCCTTCAGCACTCTACACTTCACGCACGCAACCCTATTCAAGATAATCATGTGGCCGGTGCCCGCCTTCTTGACATGAGCTTTGGCGTCCGCACTGCGATTAACTCGCCCACATGAGCACATTTTAATATGGTATTTGCGGTTCCTGTCATTAGCCATGTTAGATTTATCGTTAGCTGTAAGATAATGAAATTTGTATAAGTTTGGAATCATGTAGTACAGTCATATTCCTAAAGAGTGTAGTGAGTGGCACTCGATCCCGTCAACAGCCCGAAGGCCTTGTACTGATCACTAGGGAAGTGAGAGATCTTCCCCGATACCCGCTCTTTACAGCTGAAGACATCATTGTCACTGCCCCGAAGTGGTAACAGGAACGCCGAGTCAAAGGTAGTGATCAGTAGCTGGGATCTAACCCCTCAAAGCTGCCTTAGACTTAGTTGAATTTCAAATCTGATAGCAGATTTGAACTCAGCATACTTGAAAACCTTAGTCTATATGTTAAAACGTTGAAAAAAGTGAAAATTAAGAATTTTTAAAAAATTCCGCATTTTACTACTCATACTACTTTTAAAAAATTTTATCAGTAGTAAAGACACTATCAAACTCTATCATACAAACTTTGAAGTAACAAGATAGCTTGCCTACTTCAAAAGATAGAGTCCTTTGAAACACCCGATATCGGGAGCTCAGAGCGACGACCGTCGCTTACCTCGTCTTTCGATGAAGTGATCAGACTTACGTTGTCGGGGGTTTATATATGCTCGGAAGAAAACTTAAAATGGCTCTATCTCCGAAAGTATTTATCGTAGCGACATGCGGTTTGTTGTAAACGATTTGTCTCATCATTCTCTATCATATGACACCTCAACCATTCTCATATGACCACGGGAAGTTGGTCCGTCAGCACATGTGCATGTAACATGCCACAAGTGAAAAAAATCCTAAGTGTGAGAGCTCCAGTGTGGTGAAAATTTTGAAAAATTTAAAATTTCCGAATTTCGACCTGGAACCTTTACCAAAACATTTTTCATCAAATTTCACTGACTCCCCCCCTCCCCCCCCCTCGTTCAGAGAAATTTGATGAAAAATGTTTTGGTGACGGTCCCAGGTCGAAATTCCACACTTTGGAAAATTTTCAAAATTTTACCCATACAAAGCCACTCTGACACTTAGGATTTTTTCAGGTGAGCGAGCTCCGACCTAAAATCTTGTAACCGCTCTAACTTTTGAACGAAGACAGATAGGAACAAGCCGATTCTTTCACTGAATTTGTCTCACTCTTAGCTTTCAAACGAGCTATTGCACGACAAAATCCGTCCACTAGAAGCCAAGATCGAAGCTAGCTGTCCAGAGGGGGGGGAGGTCAGTGAAATTTGACGAAAAATGTTTTGGTGACGGTCCCAGGTCGAAATTCCACACTTTGGAAAATTTTCAAAATTTTACCCATACAAAGCCACTCTGACACTTAGGATTTTTTCAGGTGAGCGAGCTCCGACCTAAAATCTTGTAACCGCTCTAACTTTTGAACGAAGACAGATAGGAACAAGCCGATTCTTTCACTGAATTTGTCTCACTCTTAGCTTTCAAACGAGCTATTGCACGACAAAATCCGTCCACTAGAAGCCAAGATCGAAGCTAGCTGTCTAGAGGGGGGGGAGGTCAGTGAAATTTGATGAAAAATGTTTTGGTGACGGTCCCAGGTCGAAATTCCACACTTTGGAAAATTTTCAAAATTTTACCCGTACAAAGCCACTCTGACACTTAGGATTTTTTCAGGTGAGCGAGCTCCGACCTAAAATCTTGTAACCGCTCTAACTTTTGAACGAAGACAGATAGGAACAAGCCGTTTCTTTCACTGAATTTGTCTCACTCTTAGCTTTCAAACGAGCTATTGCACGACAAAATCCGTCCACTAGAAGCCAAAATCGAAGCAAGCTGTCCAGGGGGGGGACGTCAGCCGAAAATTTTTTCTCTCCGATTGACTTGAAACTCACCATACCGATGCAGAATTTCACGCTGAATCCGAATCTGACCTCCGTTTTCTCATCCGATGCTTCGTTTTGACGCTACACACCAAAACGTCCCAAATTCTAACTCTGTCGTTTTTCGAAAAATGTTGAAAATTTTTTCTCACCGATTGCCTTGAAACTCACCCTACCGATGCAGAATTTCACGCTGAATACGAATCCGACCTCCGTTTTCTCATCCGACCACTCCTTCCACTCGAAACAACCCATTTTACAACCCAACATTCAGCAGATTGCACCAAAAACATCACACACTATAGCCTCAAGACTAATCCTGGCGGTCGCCCAAGTCCACCACGACACTCTATCGTTCCAGAGGGGGGGTGACTCAGACCCGAAGCACCACGGCGGCCGACCACGACACTCTGCCGTGCCAGAGGGGGGGGACGTCAGCGATGGCGGCCATCTTGCGCTATCCAGAAGTGGAGTTTTGCTTACTACTCGTTCTGATTACAGTTTCCTTCGTCGAATCTGCCTTCTTCTTCTTTCGTTCTTGATTTGTCTCCTCAACTTCTCGAAGGACCGGTGAGGAGGTTAATACATATTCGTGTCTTGCCCTTGCGAGATCGTTTGGTAGATCGCCTTCGTGGCGGAGCCTTCGGTATCGGCAGGACTTCGATTGCCGACACGTGAACTTTCTCGATTAGAGGGGTCGGTTCTTCTTCGCTTGTGTCTTCGTCGCTCGAGTTCCCCATTTCAGTAGGCCTCTCACGATCTGTTATAAAGCCGGTGCGAAGTCGCTATCGGTGAATAACTCTCGGTTCAATGGGTGGATCCCTGTGCTCTGACAACCTGACAAGATATTTCTTGGTGAAATGGCGGACATTTGAGCCGTAGCAACGAGACCAGGAATATCATATATTGTCAGTGTCTTTCCTTGGTTAGACCTGAGCCAAGAATCCGTTGCACTGTTGTAAGCGCTCTTGAAAGGTCCGTACACAGATTTGTCAAGCGTTTGAAGACGGTGAGAAGTATGAGGAATGGTTAGCAAGACAATGCCGTTGCTTCGTGCAAACTTGATTGTTTCCAGAGACACATGTGATCACATGTGATTCCTGATTGTCAAGAATCAGTAGAACTTTGCGGTCCTTTGAGCAACGAGTGTGTCTAACAAAGTGTTCCAAGTATATCAGAAAGATACTTTCGTTCATCCAACCTAATCTATTTGCCTGACCCACACTCCCAGGGGGGCCGCCTCGCACGAAATGGTCTCGAAAGTGTACTCGCGGGAAGACAAACATTGGAGGTATGAAGTTGCCTGATGCACTGATTGCGTACACAACGGTGACCAATTCACGTCTCTCAGCTGATGTCAATGAGCCCACCTGCTTCCGACCTCTTTCAGAAACGATGGCACGTGGTTTCTGTACCGTAGTGCAACCCATTTCATCCAAATTATAGATATCTTCCGGCTTGAAATGAAACTCATCCATAACGCGGGTCAAATTGTCATAAACTCCCTACCTAAAGATGTTGCTTCAGGTGAACGTGAACGGATGGTTAAGGATTGTCTTCGCTTGAATCCTGCCCACCAGGCCATTCCTGCCTTTCCATTTTCATGCCAAGATTGAGGGATCTTAATAATGTTATTCTTTTTAGCAAACTCGTAGGCCAATTCGCGACATTTGGTCAGAGATAATCCGAAGAACATGTCTGATAACAGTTTTATGTGACCGCCTAGCTCATTTTCTAAGTCCGATGGAAAGACGGAATGACCATTCGCTACTGCCGCGTACCCAGAAGTTTCAGGAAAAGACTCAGAGTTTCTAGATTTCACCAAGAACCGATAAAGAGTCATTTTATCGATGTTCAAATCTGTCGCCGTCTTACGAATCGATTGACCCTGACTAACTAGTTCCGCAGCTTTTATTAACAGATCGTGAGGGGTCCTAGTAGCTCGATTGGTCTTGCATGTATAGAATTGCGGCATTTTTCTGAAAAAAAACAAACAATACTAAGATGACTATTTACCGCAGGTATATTAGATATCTTTATAGTTTTGCATAGCAATTGTCAGATGCTAAATTCAAAAAGAAGGTGGCTCTTTAAATAATTTATAGAAGCAGGCTTACCCTTCAAAGCTTCAGTGTAAACTATGTTAATCACACAACTTGTAGAATAGGCATACCTAGGCAAATTTGCAGACATCTGGGTCATGCAAAGTCGTTTATTTTATGCTTTTATGAGGTCATGAACATTTGCAAGCATGTAGAATGTCATAAACTATCGCCTGAACCTGTTTATGTAGGTATTTGGTTATAGTCTATGTATGTTGTGGCAACACCCACCCGAAATTCCAGCTTCACTCACAGCTGCAGCAAGATGAGGTTAGTTGATACGCGTCTCAACTGACCTGCACGGCACTGTATCAACTAATCCAATAGACTGTCATCACAGAGAACCCCTCCTCACGAATAGCATGTTATCTAATTGCTATGCTGTGTGTACTTTTAAGCAAGGGCTTAGTGGCAACTGTCATTTGAAATATTAGAGGCAGCCATATTTGGTTGCAGTCAGGTGATAGCACGAAGTTCGGGTACGCACTTGATTTTCACTCCTAGCGGCGAAAAAGTGATTGTTGATTCTCCTTCCGGGTGATTAGTTCATACGCTGTTGTCACTAACATCAAAGGACCAATAACATACGTCTACAAAAGCATCCTACGTCATGACCTCGAAGTCGCTACTTTGTGTGAGAAAAGTCGACTGTATCAACTAACCTAGCGTATCAACTAACCTACTCCTCCCCTAATTACCGAGGAACCAAGCTCGATCATGTCCCACACGTTGGAGATCTGGGAGCGGATCATTGACAGACTGCTTCGATCAGAGATAACCATTTCCCGAGAACAATTTGGCTATTCAAACGGAACATTCTGATGCGGTATTTGCCTTAAGAAAGCTGATGAAGAAAAACAGAAAGTCAAGAGCAGTTGCATCGTATATTCATTGATCCTGAAAAGGCCTATGACTGAGTGCCGAGAGACGAAGTCTATGGAACCTCCTCAGAGAAAAAATGATTTGCGAGAAATATGTCCGGCTAATTTAGTCTTGTGCGCGACGTCGAAGGAAGAAACTGAAAGCAGTCTGGGAAAATGGGGAAACTGTCTAGAAGTACGAAACATGCGTGTAAGCAAGATGGTGGAGTATCTGAGCACAGGAGATATGAATAGTGAAGTAACCATGCAGGGAATGAATGTGACGAAGACGAAGGAGTTCAAATATTTGGGATCCACAATACAGAAAGACGGCGGATAGGAAAAGGAAGTAACGAGAACGCTACAGACAGGATGGAAAAACTGGAAGAGTGTAGCTGGTATACTATAAGATAAGGAAGTGCCTACGAGGTTAAAAGGAAAAGTATTTAATAATATCATGGCAGGACCGGCAATGACATATGGAATGGAGACAGTCGCCGAAGTTGCCGGAGAGACAGATGGAAATTGCGGAGATGAAGATGCTAAGGTTCTCCTTGGGGTTCTCACGGAAAGATAAGATCAGCTGGAACGAAGTGGTGAGACAACAGTTGAAAGTCGGAGAGTCGAGAGAACACCTGAGGGAGAAAAGGCTACGATGGATATGTGCTAAGAAGAGAAGAGTAGCATGTTACAAGAAGTGGTTATGAAAGTTGGAAGAAGAGCAAGTGGAAAACCGAGGCGGACAGGTAGGGACTGCATCATGGAGGATGTGAAGCTGATGGGCCTGACGGAAAAGGAAGCGAAGAGTATGAAGAAATAGAGAACGAAAATCCACACCGGCGACCCCACACAAATGCAATTCAAGCTTGAAGAAGAAGATAAAGAAGATCTGTGAAGTAGCATTCTGCAGTTTAATTGTGATTAATTAAGGATGACATGCAGATACCCAATCATTTCAAGTGATTAGGAAAATGTATGCAAAATAGCCTCGTAGATGTGTCATTACTGCATTTTTATATGTAGCATTTGCATAACGCTTGTATTCTCAATACTTTATATGGTGAAATAGATGTTTAATAATTGGCAATTGATAGATGACATTTGTTGATATATGTCCTATACCTACATGTATTTGATTATATACATGCATGGATTATGGACTAATATTTGTATAATATTGTAATCATATTAAAAATCGATGCGTTTCGATGTTTCGTCATCATACGAAATATTTGGCAACAGGGTAAAATTTGTACCTTCGAAAAAGGTGGGTCCATTTATTGAAGCATTTATTTCATTGATTGTGAACAATATCTAAGTAATTTGAGACTAATTTATTATTGCTTTACCACATTCACGTATACGAGTGCTATCAATTTCGGCAGAAGCGAAGTCTGCGTTGGAATGCTGATAATAGGACGGGAAAGAACCGAATTAATGATTAGATTGATATCTTTATGTTTGCAAATTACAATTCAATATCTCTTTTCACGTCCTTACAGGCAACTGAGCATGAAAGCAAAGCAGAAACACTAATATCCTGAGAGTGGAGCATGAGAAAATGATATTTAAGATATTGTTGTACAGTTAATGTGACTTAAACATTGTATGCCCTAATGAGAATTCTATGTCCTCTTTGTTTTGAATAGGCCTATATTCGAATACATGTACAAATCATCATGTTTCTTCTCCAAAACATTTCATAGTTTCCAAACAAAAGTATATTTCGTGGTTTATAATATTATAAACTGTACAAAATAATTACAAATATATACAAATACATCATGCAGTAACATATCAGGTGTAATAAATAACAAAGCTGCCTTGACAAAAATCAGGTCGAAGCTATAAAATGTACAAAGCCGAAGACGTGATTTATAAGGAATTATTGTAGGTTGGCATTAGGCTACTTAGACATGCCATTCACACCGCCATGTTGCTTGACCTCCCCTATCGCATTTATCTTATGAAACTTTATAATGATTAAGCTGGCTGCATAAAGAATTATTTTTTGATCTTTTCGTTTTGCACATTTTCAAACTTTTCCACTGTTTGATTTCACCCACGCACTTGAATATCTTATTCACTACCTGTATTTCAAAAGCTGCATTTTTCAATGGTAGAATGTGAATTATTTTTTCGAGCTTCTGCATGACAAGTGCAGATGAACCATTAACTTTGAAGACGATTACATTCTTTTTGAAATGTCCCTCTGTAGGCTACACGTCATATAAAATTATACAATTCTTAATATCACTGACTTCGTATAAAGACTTCAAATTATGCATCAAAAGAGAATTTTTTGCATGCCTCTTTTTTCGAATGTTCATTCTCGTCGCTTTGAAATTTATCCATCTTGTCAACTTCTCTCAAAAGTAGCTTCTAAGTGCACAAATTTTTCTTTGGAACCGTATCAGTCGATCAATGAAAGACTACTTAATTATAAATCAGCAACAGTGTGAGACCTATTCTTAAATTAAGGAAATTGAATCGCCATCGATGGTGTGATCACCGTTAGAATGCGCCACCGAGTGATATTCATTTCACCTCACTTCAGATAGATTTATTGAAGAGGCGGTCAAATCGTCTATCAAGATTCGCCCCAGGCCGCTCGTTGTGGATAATCTCAAAAGTCAAAATGTAAGGGTGAGTTAAGAACTTTTTTGGCATTCTAAAATGAATGAACAAAAACTACTAATCAAAATACTTGGCATAATAAAACAATTCATCATCCTTGTCAGCCTTGATAAAGGCAAAAGAAAATCAGAATTAATGTTTTTTCAGAATAAATAAGCCCAATTAATGTTTTCGGAACTAAATACTATATAGAATCTGTTTTTCCTGAGAAAATGGATTGTTTTCGATTTCTACTTTTGAATTCTTGTGTTGAGGATGAAAGACATAATACGCGCAAGAATTTTAGCTTTCAGTCCCAAGATGATATAAATAAGTTCTCAGATTTTCTATCGAAGACAAATCAATGACAAAACAAATATTCATGTAAGAAAAATATTTCCGAATTCCTTATAAGACTGATATAAAACCTTGACATTTTGTTCGATTTGCCCAGCAATTATTCCTCTCTACATGGATTCCCTTGCATGTAGAGTGATTACTTTTGAAATGGAAATATTAATCTGCTTGCAGCTTTGGATGATGCTGACATGAAAGAAATTTCTTGGCAATTCTTTTGTTGATCACTAAGGTCTCCAAAGGTAGATGAAAATGGAATTGCCAAAAATAGCTTCCTCTTTAGATTATTGAAATGCAGTGATTGTGTCAGCAATGAATAACTTCAGTCGCAAACTGATTGATTGGAAATCGAAAAGCAATGTTATAAGTTGATTAATTGCTGCACTTGATCTTTCGGAAGCAAATTTCAACGCTCAGAGTGTCACTTTCAATTTTAAGCTAAGTAAGAGTATGATCGATCTGCTGTGATAGAAAGTAGCCCACAGCTTTCAACATTTAATTGAATCAACACAAAGCTAGACCTAAGTAAAGCAGCGGTTGAGGCGAGTTCGAGTCTCGTTCGAGTCTCAAAAGCTCAGGTGAGAGATGCTTGAAGAGCGAAACCGAGATACCATCACTGGACTTAGAGCTATGGAGATAATCTTTTTGACTGTGACTGAAGGAGGGCTAATAGTCTCATCAGTGCGCGTAGGAATTTGAGGTGGAATTCGACTCTACGTCCAATCAATAATGAATTCTTCCTGCAAAGAAGCTCGTCTTTGTTCGCTGAGGATGTCGTCATTCATATGTGCTGATTTCGTCATGACGAAGTGCTGCCTGGGATGGAGGATTTTTTCCAATGCATATACATGTCCCAAAAAAGAAAGATGGATGCCTCATAGAATTGTATGATTTTCGGGCATATTGCGCTGCAGTCGGAAGTCAATAAGAATTCCAATAAGTGTATAATAAGAGTAATACATGCCTATTTCTAGAGGCTTTATAAAGGTTTTCGAAAATGAAATTCGGGGCACCTATTTTCCGAAAAATCGTTTGGCCAGCCTGTATATTACTCTTTTACACTGTTGATCTACTTATGATATTTTTATATAGCGAGTTTAACTGACAATTGCGAATGAGTTCAGTTGGATAAAAACATACAAACTAAAGGAAATGCTGCCTCTGTCTAATGCTATCATGCATATATGATAATTTGCGCATTCCATTAAGAATGATTTGAATCTTTATCTATGTAATAGAAATTTTGATACTCTAATTACAAAATTTCATGAACTCTGTTGAAATTTGTTTAACAAAATCTGGCAGTTTAACCGCATGATTGTTAAACTAAAATCCTTAATTTCGTAGACTCTTGATTTCGAAATCCAACTTCAAATTCTATTACTTCTCATCCAAATATATTGATTACCAATATAGGGAACAAATTATCACAAAACCATCCATAGGATTAAATTCAAGGGGATTAAACGCTGATTTTCGCTGCGGTGCTACGTCACATAAGCATCTTCATTCTTCCATTTGGTTGTATAGCTTGTGATAAATCCAGAAAAAAAATTTCAAGGAGTTTTACTGCTATCTGGACGGAGATAGCAAAGCGACAAAGCGGTAGGCTGTCTTCAAAACACTGAATCGTCGTTTCGACGAGCGAAGCAGCGTTCTTTGCGGAAATCAGAATATACATGCAGTTGTTTACTTGTACAACTGCACGTATTTATCCGTTAAATTACATTGAGGAAGTTGTAGAAAACATTCAGAGGTGCCATAAAGCTAAAAATATCGAAATTTAGATGATTGCCAATTGACCTTTGTGTAACTTTCATTTCCATGTCGGAGACTACAACGTTAAAAATATGTACATATACTATTAAAACGTGGCAGAAATATTTAGCCGTCATGGGCTTTTGAAATGCACGAAGTGTCATTGAGATTTGAGAGACTTAACTCACTATTATGCGCATTCATACTTTCAGTTCAATTTTACAATGAACCAGATTCGAACTTGTTAGCAGTTGTCCATTTGATCTTCTGATTCAGACTTCTGACTCATCATTTGAAATTTGATCAAATTTGGGAACAGTCCGATCAATGAATTCTCTTCTTTCACGCAAAACATCTAAAAGAAAACCAAAATACATGTGAAATAACGCGATCAGAATTATTTCTAATAAAGATTTCTTAAAAAAAGTCCTTTGTACATTATTCGAATGATGCGATGCTCATTTTTATTTCATTTTACTGGTAGTAGAGGGCTGCTAAATTACGTATTCAGAAAACAGATGCAAATACACAAACCTTCATGTCACCTATAGGTATGTTATTTGAAAACAACAGCATTTTATAGATAAACTAGTGTGATCTTCTAAATAAAGAAACAAATGTGTAACATAAAGCAAAAACCTATATCAAACGTACCTCCATCGATGGGGCTACCACTGTACTTCTTATGCCATTGTCTTCTTCTATGCCGTCGTAATAGGAAGACAAGGACAACAATTAAAAAAGTCACTCCAAATACAGTAGAGCAGATTATGACCGTTGTTATCATTTGTGAATTCGAAATTTTTTTCTCGTGGTTTTCAGTTGTAAATAGTGTCATAATTGGGGGCATAACTGTATGGGCCACGCGTTTATTTGGCTCTTTGAGAGCAACAGTTGTTTGGGTTCGTCGTCTTTTGTTTGATTTCGTGACTGATAGCGTTGTTCGGATTGCTGAGGTGGGAGATATCGAACGCTTCAGTGGGGAATCAGAAGTCAGTATACTTAAACAAAAGTCTTTAAACTCCTTAGGTGAACAATTGCGTCCATACGTCCCATTGAAAAACAGGCGTTTAAATTTTTCTGGACACTCGTAATTTGATTGAAAGGAATGAACGTCTTTGTAGCAAGGGTAGCGTGTTGTCCCATCTGCATCTTTAAAAGAATTCGCAGGAGAAACCTGAAATGAACAACATAATATCAATAACACAATATCAAGTCAGTATAGCAAAGTTAAATTTATATTTTGCGATACATTTGGATGGCATCATTTTGGATGTTAACATAACAAACTGTCAGCGCAAGTTATAATGACAGATTCTCTGAATACAGATACGTGGAAGCTCTGCATTTTGATATTGAATTGTACACAAATTTCGAAACAAAAAAATTCTTCATCCAGACGTATTGTTAATAAGCCATATTAAAATCAAGAAAGGAAATGCAAAGTTACGATACGAGGATAGCGATGACCAGAGGCCTTTCACCAGTTCACGTGAATAGACTTCTTTAGATAGAGATTTGAAACAGACAGAATCAAAAGCGACGCATCGTTTTCCACGCATGTGTGGGAAGCAAACTAAGATAAGCATGTTATCACAGCAGTTGATAAGTTTGAGATCTCCACAGCTGTTTTGAGAGCCTAAAACTGCAATAGTTAACCTACTTCAAGTCACCTACTTCAAGCAGCTGGTTCGTGCTCGCCATCCAAGGTTGCTACCATTTCTCGAAGAGACAATGATAGCATCATTGCGGCCTGTGTGCAGAAGCAAACAGTGTTAACACTGGTGGCAGTGACTTTTATTTTTGCCTTTATTAACTATATTTGTATTTAATGAGTAATGACTTTCATTTCCTTTATAACACGCGTCCTCGAAGTGTTGCCCGAAAAGAATCGGCGAAAGGCCTCGCAACTAATGACATTGTTTTGCCTAATTTTCAGAACGAAATTTTCTGATTATATCAGACTGAGATTTAAGTACTATGTTTCAATAATTTGTAAATTATTAAATTCAAGATAAATGTTGGAGTTTTCTGTTAGATGAAAGCAAACTAACCATTATTTTAGCCCATTGCATGAATTAATTATATTTGTAGCATACATTAAGTGCTCGACTATATTTTGATCATGAATATCGAGACACACATGCTTTCTTATCAACCAGAATTGTAAGCAAAGGATAAAGATCTAGCAATTCTAAAATAATACAACCCGAAGATAACCCGATGCAGCTTCCATCATGGCTGCTGGTCGCTGAAATTTTCTATTTCTGCCACCTTTTTGTGTAACTTGTGTAACTATTTGTAAAGTAAGCTGTAAAAAGTTCGATTTTGTATGATACCCGAATATAGTTTGCAAACCCAGGAAAATTGCAGAATGCTAATTCGCCTTAAATTTGTAAGCGATTTGTAATCTCATTACAGATAAGACTACTTTGAGCTACTTTGACCGGTGCCGAGCATACCGGTCAAAAAATATGCAAGCCTATAATGATACCTATGGCCTTACAAACTCATATGCATGTTGATTGAAATTTCATTATTGACATTTGTAAGTATTAGCATCGCTATCCTATCAAAGAGAAGGATGGTAGTAGTTGATTTTTTTTCTTTTGGCTTCCCCCACATGAGCATCATCTTGTTATTCACTCCAGTTCTTTTAACATGAAGAAGTTAACAAATAAAAAGGATTGAACCATTGTAATAGGTCTACGCATTCAAGGTTGTATAACCGCTAAAATGGATACGCAAACTAAAATACATGTACTTTGACATTTTTGCCAGATACATGTCCCGATATCAACTACCGGTACTAGGAAATGCAATTTGGATCCATATTCCTTTATTGAAACTGCGTGCAATGTAGTAGAATTTGCTTATGATATTCAATTCCACGTTAAAGTGCAATTTACTTAATTCGACGATTTCATTCAAACCTGCACAAATCTCTCATTTAGCGAGTACCAACAGTTCTGCTTAAATTGGCACTAGGCACATAATTCGACATTTTCCTTAATTCGGCGTATGTTTTACAAAACAGACGGAGTGCCGGTATCGTTCATGCAATTCCTCAGATTAAAAAAATTGCTTCCCATCGGTCTACTTTAGACGGACCACACATACATTAGGTTTTCCATATTTTGTGAACATGCCGTACTCAATTAGGATTATTTCAATACAACATGAAATTGATAATTCTATGTATTCCTCCTTTCCGTCTATAGTGGTCATATTCACTTCATAGCATCTCTGCAAATGCGGTCACTTGTCGTCTGTTGTAGCAAGGAACGGAGATTCCACGTACCCGAAATCTCAATTTGAGAGAAAAAGGAAAAGCAGATTTCTCCGACGAGCACCTTTTGTGTTAAACTTCGCCCTACTCATGCGTCTAAAGATGATGCAGGGCGATTTTATTCTGCATGTCATTGACTGTTCGCTGTAAATGAAATCAATACCACACAATAGCTGAAACGTGACAATGACATAGAATATGACATCACATTAAAGTGGCTACTTTTGATCATTGACGGTAATAAGATGATTCAATGAAGAATTTAATGCAGAATTTAATCATATCATTGAAAAGCACATATAAACTGAACGTAAATATCATAGAGTCATTCCCAACACTATAAGTAGGCCTGCATTTATTTATAAGGTCATTTAGGTTAGCTTCTTTGATGTAGGCCGTACATGGATTTGCGTGAAGACGTTTTAGAAAATTTCGCACATTTGAATGTAAAATTTTCAATTTGACAGATAATTCACTGCCGGGTGTTTCACAGCATCATATTGTATTGCCATCAACTTCTCTGATTTCTAATTGATATATTTCTCGATTTTTGTGAGATACTACAACCGCCTTAAAAGAAATCTCAACCAGAACGATGCAGGTCGTATAGCAAATTAATTATAGTATAAGTTGTAGGGCACTTCTTCGATTACGAGGGATGCACTAACTAAAATCTTTCAAACAAGGCTTTTTGAAATGCGACATTTTGAAAAAATACCGCGACGACATTGTCGCATATCCGTCACTTGTACAGCCTTAAATTACTTCAAGTTCAAATAGGCTTTGCATTGTCTGCTTCACTTGTCAACATAGAGGTTTCTATATTTGGATTTTTCTAAGGATGTTAGAATCTGATAAGCGCTCCATTTAGAAGAAATACAAACCCGAGCAGTATTTTCACAACAAGCACTTTTCAATTAACAATTATCCTATCCCAACGCACTGAGTCACTCACAATCTATTTCTGTGGAGTCGCTACGTGTAATGAAATCCGGATGCATACAAGAGCGTTGTCAATTAATATATAATTCTCAGACAACGCCATGATGGTTGTCGGTAAGTGATCGACACTTGAAGCACAGTTATTTATGTCACAGCTTTATGATTTCATTGTTGATCAATGATTAAGTCAGATGAAAATTACTTGATGTATGCGGACATTATGTGATCAACTTCGAAAAATTTATTCTTGAAATGATGATTATATCGAAGAGATTTTGGAAGAAAATGATATTAGATAAGATTATTTGTTATACAAGAATTAGATTTTCTCCCATACAGTAATCCCACTTACACAAATGAAATGATCAATGATGTTCTGAAGGCGACTGACACTGAAAAACGCACATGACAATTAAATGAATCCGAAGATATGCTAGTGGATTATACGGGAAGTTCTTCATTCCAATTCAGGGTTCAAGAAAATATTCTCTACCCTGTTCTGTTAAAGAGACATGACGTGTTTTATAGTCATGCTTTTTAAAGTGCTCCATTTGATACAAAACATGTTTCAATTTAGAGATCACTTATGCAAACTATAGCGACTTTCAAAGCATATTGCAGGCTTTCATAAGTTTCTTTAGGTGTTTAGATGGATTCGATAGTCACAAATTTACTTGTGCATTTATGCAGTAACTTTTCAGCACACATGTGCTAGCTAAAAAACAAAAGTTATCAGTTGAATAGCTGCATTGCTTGAGGGACAAAAGCAACAGTTTTAACACTGCCTTGTTTAAAACAATCCTCAAAAGTTGTTTTTAAAGCCAGGTCTCTAAATATGGCTTTGAACCCTGACTTGTAGGCACACATTGCTTCAAAGTTGGCTCTAAACTCCACGCTTTTAAACATGAGCTTTATGCTGCTAGGCAAGCCTAGTTGTAAGACTTTGCTTTTAAACAGACTATTAATACGTGGCGACATACCTTACATGCTTTTTTACCATTGTGATTATAAGTATGCTTTAAACATACTTTTAAGTAGGCGATGATATTAAAAAGCAATTGAGATCCACTTATTTGTATTTGGATAAGGCACCGGACGGAATCAACAAATTACATAGAAACATGAATAAAAAAAGTAAGAAAAGTGAAAAGTCATTCACGAAATAAGAAAGTATCCATCGAATTCGGCGATTGAATTCTTTCAACGAGACTGCTTTAACTACTAAAGGTGGTAATGAGAGTAGTAAGTAAAACTCCACTTCTGGTTAGCGCAAGATGGCCGCCATCGCTGACGTCCCCCCCCTCTGGAACGGCAGAGTGTCGTGGTCGGCCGCCGTGGTGCTTTGAGTCTGACGTCCCCCCCTCTGGAACGGCAGAGTGTCGTGGTGTGCCGGCCACGTGCGTCCGTCAGGTTCGCTGACGTCCCCCCCCTCTGGCCGACCGTCGTATAGCGCGCGGTGATGTGGTGTCTAGGTTGGCGTGGTGTGCCGGCCAGGTTGGCGTGGTGTGCCGGCCAGGTTGGGAGGGTGGACTGTCGTAGCTCACCTGAAAAAATCCTAAGTGTCAGAGTGGCTTTCTATGGGTAAAATTTTGAAAATTTTCCAAAGTGTGGAATTTCGACCTTGGACCGTCACCAAAACATTTTTCATCAAATTTCACTGACCCCCCCCGACAGCAATCTTCTAACTTTGGTTCTAGTGAACGGATTTTGTCTTACAGCTACTCGTTTGAAAGAGCAGAAAAAACTGCTTGACGCCATTTTTTGCCGCGAGTCAATCGGACCAGCCGTTCAAAAGTTAGAGCTGTTACAAGATTTTAGGTCGGAGCTCGCTCACCTGAAAAAATCCTGAGTGTCAGAGCGGCTTTGTATGGGTAAAATTTTGAAAATTTTGCAAAGTGTGGAATTTCGACCTGGGACCGTCACCAAAACATTTTTCGTCAAATTTCACGGACCTCCCCCCCCCTCGGGAGAGCTCGCTTCGATCTTGGCTTCTAGTGGACGGATTTTGTCGTGCAATAGCTCGTTTGAAAGCTAAGAGTGAGACAAATTCAGTGAAAGAAACGGCTTGTTCATATCTGTCTTCGTTTAGATGTGAGACGCCATTTAAGATTTTGGGAGATTGACGAAAAACGACAGAGTTAGAATTTCCCAAGAAACAGCTCCAGCGGGCGAATGAAGGCTCGGATTGTTAAACGGAGGCCAGATTTGGAATCAGCTTGATGTTATTGTCCAATGAGGATCATCATCCAATGAGAATCAAGCATTTCTATATAAATAGCGAGCCTTCCACAGTGAGAATCATTCCATCGTTGAATTGCACGAGTGACGGACGCACATTTTCTCTCTCTCTCTCTCTCTCTCTCTCTCTCTCTCTCTAGTTCCCTATTCTATTATCCAACTAAAATGGTAAGTCGCTACTTTCCTCCCTCCCTTGAACGTAAACTTAATACAATCTTTTCCATTTTCAGGCATCTACTCCATCTGCTGCACTAGTAGGACAAAATGGTGGTCAAACGTTACAAGGTTCGCTACGATCAGATCATCTACAACTGAGGCCAGTGGAAGAAACAACCAAGGTACATAATCCTACACCGCTACAGCGTAAATTTAAACAAGTCTTGCGTTATGACGATCATGGTGTAGTACTCCAAACGGGAATGCTCCCTTCCACGGATGTCAAGATAATGCACAATCAGTATGGGGACTACATACTGATCCCCGTGAGTCCGTACATTCGCCACCAACTTGATATTATTGAGGAGTACGTGACATTAAATATGGACATTCCTACTCCTCTTGCTCAAGAGTGGAAGGCGAGAGATGACAAGGATACTCCCTATAGAAAGATTTGGGATGGTAATCAAATTTGCCGACCGGTATCACATTGGTGCACTTACTATAAGAAGGAGGGAGATCATTCAACACCCATAACATGCGACGAGCTCGGAGAAGGTACTTGGGATATCCTTTTCAAAGTGAATGGGCTATATTATGGTCGGCATAAGGATAATAAAATAGCCTCTCTCTCCATGCATATGGAATCCATCCTATATATTCCAAAACCACCCAACGTGGACGACATAATTGATCAAATCCTTAACAGCAGTGGTACGAAGCGCAAGTCGGAGAAGAATGCTGCATCAAAACGCAAATCAAAGAAGGAGAATTACTAGTCCTTTCCTAACTCTACCCTATGACAATTCGCTTATGTGCTTTGAGTGTCGTAGACGTGGTCTTATTAGATACATTTTACTTCTTCGTTGCCATCATATCATTTGTGTATTTTATCGTGAAAAGCATCGATGTAATTCTTCATTTTGTAATATGTTATAGAACGTTTCCTTAGATGTGTAAATTTCCGTTTTAGGCTTCTATCATCATTTTTATGGATTGTGAGGGTGAACCTGTACAGGAGCTCAGTGTCAAGGATTAATCAAAAAGACTCTCCAACCACCTACAAGTTGAAAGATTACGATAATGAAGAAATTGAGGGTAGCTTTTACCGCGATGAGATTGAGGTAGTCACTGAAAGTGAAACATATTTGGTAGAGAAAATCATTCGATGTAAAAAGCGGCAAGGTGAAGAATGGTGTCTTGTTAAATGGACTGGTTATCCTTCAAGTATGAACTCTTGGATCCGTCGTGCCGATATCTTTCATCTAAGTGATCGACAGTGATTCATGCAAAGTTGTAACTAACAATGTTTAGGGTTTGAGCTATGAATCCAACTGCCTCATTTTATCCACGACCCTCCTATGTAAGTGGTGGAGGACAAATTTACATCGGCGCTCGCCGCCAACGTTGAGGTAGCATACTTGGTGCACTGAAATCTGTTGTAGCACCTCTCATATCCAATGTCGGTAGATCTTTAAAACGAAATGTTTTAAGTAATGCCGTTGGCTTTGCTGGTGATGTTGCTAGTGATCTTTCCAGAGGTAGAAGTTTTAAGAGCAGTTTGTTGAATCGTGGGAAGGAACGCGGTTTAAAAACATTGAAGCAGACCTTTGCTGGTGTTACTCAAGGAAAGAAATCACCTAAACGAATGAATAAAGGAAGACGGATACGTCGCGGAGTTGGTAAGGTGCGATCTTCAGTCAAAAGGCATTCACGCAAACGTCGCAGAGGCTCTAATCATTCATCAGGCGCTAAACGACGACGCTGCTATAACTTCTAATCATGGAGTGTAAAACTTCCGGTTTTTGTTTGTTTGATCAACAAGCCATACAGACAGATATTCTTAGTTCAAGTATTGTAGATTATCATCCTCGAACAGCTGAGAATGCTGGCCCCATTGAATTTGTTATTCCTGGTGGTAGTGATGACTACATAGATTTGAGTTATGCGATGGTTGATTTGAGGTTTAGAATTCAGCAAGCAGATGGAACTGCTATTGACGATACACATAAAGTTGGACTGAACAATTTACCATTGACTACATTACTTCGCGATGTTTCTCTAACGATTGGAGAGCAGCAGGTGGAAGGTGGTCAAAGCGATTATCCCTATAAATCATATTTCAATCATGTATCACAGTTTCATCCAGCAGCACAAAAAAGTCATATGGAAGCCATGGGATGGTACAGAGATGAAGCAGGAAAATTTGATGTTGAAACAAACAGTGGCTTTGTAAAGCGATCTGCTATGATTAAAGATAGTAAAGTATGTCAGCTATATGGTCCGCTGAATTTAGACTTCTTTAGACAGTCAAAGTTTTTACTCTGTAATACCAGCATGCGACTCAAGCTGACATTGAATAAGCCTGAATTTGCGCTGAATGCATTTGCTAAAGTTGACAATTTTAGAATTCATGTGGAAGATATTGCACTTTACATTCGTCGAGTAGTACCGAATCCAAGTGTCATTAGAGGACATGCTGAAGGTCTTAACCGCCAAAATGCCATTTACCCCGTTCAGCATACAAAGCTTCTCACCTTTACAATTCCGAAAGATCAAAAGAGTTTCATGAAAGATGGCCTCTTTCCATCGTAAGCACCGAAGCTCCTCATGGTGACAATGGTTGAAAATGATGCATTTAATGGTAATATAAAGAAGAATCCTTTCAATTTTAAACACAATCAGTTAAGTGAAATTGCTTTACGTGTAAATGGTGTGAGTCATCCTGGTCCACCCTACAAACCAGATTTTGCTGCGGATCAATTTATGCGCAGTTATGTTGATTTTATGGATGTCTTTGGCTTTTACAATACGGATGACACCAACGGACTGACTATGAAAGAGTTTAAGAGTGGATATACTATTTATGCATTTGATTTGACTGCTGACAGCGATATTAGTGCACCCTATCGTCAAGCGAACGTGCCTCATAATATTCGTTTGGATTTGACGTTCAAAAGAACACTACCTGAGACGATCAATGTATTAATTTATGCAGTCTTCGATTCAAATATTGAAATTACAAAGTATCGTGACGTGATTCTTCAGTATAATCGTTAATGAGTTGGTTGACTGCTGACGATATTAAGACTAAAGTGCAGCGTAATGCAGACGAAGCGACGTTGAAAGCTTTCGATAATGTCTATTCACTCGATACCTTACCACCTGCAGTAAATCACTATCCCATCTTTATTGTGCTAAACACTCATTCGCAGAATTTAGGCGGTGAGCATTGGAAAGCGATCTTTATTGGAGAAGACCGACGTGGTGAACTATTTGACTCTCTTGCTCAACCTCCAAATATACCAACACAGCAGTGGTTGAGAAAACATACGCGTCAATATCAGCGAAATGAACGAATACTACAACATCCACTTTCTTCAACGCGTGGTGCTTTTGTACTGTACTTCATCTTAAAACGTTTACATGTATCTCAATTTGCATCTATTATTCAAAACTTTTCATGTAATCCATCCTCTAATGAAAAAATGATTTGTAAGTTCTATCATGATTTGAAATAAAAACATCATGTTGGAAAAATTGTTTTTTATTTTACAATCCGCTGGGTACGTACATACTCAATGAGATAGTCTAGGATCACATTTGCTTGTACATGAGATTTTAGTCCAGTAATGATCACTTTACTATTATGAAAGATTGCCACATGCACAGGTAACCAACAACTAATGAGAGCTGCAGGAAAAAGTTCGGGTTCATAACACAAATTGTAACTGCTGGTACGAATCTTCAAAAATGATAGACTGTCACTCAATTGAGTAGAGATCACCATATTGTCCACAGTCAGATTCGACATCACACACCTCTCCCTCTTCCATATCCGACGTAGTAGTCTTTGTAGCTCTAAGCGCATTGACTGCGCCGATGAATGAGAAAGGGCGCCGAGAATCTGTACAGTCCCATTTGGGAAGAGTTGAAGATTCCGTGAATTGTTCATCTTCACCACTAACATTTGAGGTCGGCCCGGGTAATACTTGCTGTTTGGAAGCTGTTGGTGTAATGTTGTGAGATCGATTTTGGTGTAGAGTCTGAAGCGACGGAGAATGTTGACGATGGTGTAGCGATGGCGCTTCATGATGAAAGAATGAGTAAATTGAGCGATGCACCTTCCTTTTATACTATTCCCAACTACCTTGATAAAATGTGAAGTTAGTATGAAGTTGGGAATGATAGAGTTGAATTCGACGATTGTTGACGCGTATGTTTTCTCAACCACTGCTGTGTTGGTATATTTGGAGGTTGAGCAAGAGAGTCAAATAGTTCACCACGTCGGTCTTCTCCAATAAAGATCGCTTTCCAATGCTCACCGCCTAAATTCTGCGAATGAGTGTTTAGCACAATAAAGATGGGATAGTGATTTACTGCAGGTGGTAAGGTATCGAGTGAATAGACATTATCGAAAGCTTTCAACGTCGCTTCGTCTGCATTACGCTGCACTTTAGTCTTAATATCGTCAGCAGTCAACCAACTCATTAACGATTATACTGAAGAATCACGTCACGATACTTTGTAATTTCAATATTTGAATCGAAGACTGCATAAATTAATACATTGATCGTCTCAGGTAGTGTTCTTTTGAACGTCAAATCCAAACGAATATTATGAGGCACGTTCGCTTGACGATAGGGGGCACTAATATCGCTGTCAGCAGTCAAATCAAATGCATAAATAGTATATCCACTCTTAAACTCTTTCATAGTCAGTCCGTTGGTGTCATCCGTATTGTAAAAGCCAAAAACATCCATAAAATCAACATAACTGCGCATAAATTGATCCGCAGCAAAATCTGGTTTGTAGGGTGGACCAGGATGACTCACACCATTTACACGTAAAGCAATTTCACTTAACTGATTGTGTTTAAAATTGAAAGGATTCTTCTTTATATTACCATTAAATGCATCATTTTCAACCATTGTCACCATGAGGAGCTTCGGTGCTTCCGATGGAAAGAGGCCATCTTTCATGAAGCTCTTTTGATCTTTCGGAATTGTAAAGGTGAGAAGCTTTGTATGCTGAACGGGGTAAATGGCATTTTGGCGGTTAAGACCTTCAGCATGTCCTCTAATGACACTTGGATTCGGTACTACTCGACGAATGTAAAGTGCAATATCTTCCACATGAATTCTAAAATTGTCAACTTTAGCAAATGCATTCAGCGCAAATTCAGGCTTATTCAATGTCAGCTTGAGTCGCATGCTGGTATTACAGAGTAAAAACTTTGACTGTCTAAAGAAGTCTAAATTCAGCGGACCATATAGCTGACATACTTTACTATCTTTAATCATAGCAGATCGCTTTACAAAGCCACTGTTTGTTTCAACATCAAATTTTCCTGCTTCATCTCTGTACCATCCCATGGCTTCCATATGACTTTTTTGTGCTGCTGGATGAAACTGTGATACATGATTGAAATATGATTTATAGGGATAATCGCTTTGACCACCTTCCACCTGCTGCTCTCCAATCGTTAGAGAAACATCGCGAAGTAATGTAGTCAATGGTAAATTGTTCAGCCCAACTTTATGTGTATCGTCAATAGCAGTTCCATCTGCTTGCTGAATTCTAAACCTCAAATCAACCATCGCATAACTCAAATCTATGTAGTCATCACTACCACCAGGAATAACAAATTCAATGGGGCCAGCATTCTCAGCTGTTCGAGGATGATAATCTACAATACTTGAACTAAGAATATCTTTCTGTATGGCTTGTTGATCAAACAAACAAAAACCGGAAGTTTTACACTCCATGATTAGAAGTTATAGCAGCGTCGTCGTTTAGCGCCTGATGAATGATTAGAGCCTCTGCGACGTTTGCGTGAATGCCTTTTGACTGAAGATCGCACCTTACCAGCTCCGCGACGTATCCGTCTTCCTTTATTCATTCGTTTAGGTGATTTCTTTCCTTGAGTAACACCAGCAAAGGTCTGCTTCAATGTTTTTAAACCGCGTTCCTTCCCACGATTCAACAAACTGCTCTTAAAACTTCTACCTCTGGAAAGATCACTAGCAACATCACCAGCAAAGCCAACGGCATTACTTAAAACATTTCGTTTTAAAGATCTACCGACATTGGATATGAGAGGTGCTACAACAGATTTCAGTGCACCAAGTATGCTACCTCCACGTTGGCGGCGAGCGCCGATGTAAATTTGTCCTCCACCACTTACATAGGAGGGTCGTGAATAAAATGAGGCAGTTGGATTCATAGCTCAAACCCTAAACATTGTTAGTTACAACTTTGCATGAATCACTGTCGATCACTTAGATGAAAGATGTCGGCACGACGCATCCAAGAGTTCATACTTGAAGGATAACCAGTCCATTTAACAAGACACCATTCTTCACCTTGCCGTTTTTTACATCGAATGATTTTCTCTACCAAATATGTTTCACTTTCAGTGACTACCTCAATCTCATCGCGGTAAAAGCTACCCTCAATTTCTTCATTATCGTAATCTTTCAACTTGTAGGTGGTTCAAGAGTCTTTTTGATTAATCCTTGATACTGTAAATACCTCCTCTGTCCAATTCGGAAGGTACCCTTTAGCAAAAACACTTTTCACTTTTGAGATACGAACTTTATCACCAATTTTCACATCACTTTTCACATGAGTGCGTTTACGTTGGAATGATTCGCGCACTTTATCTACATTGTCAGCATTTACATCTACTGGTCTGAGTCCAATAGAACGATGGATAGAGTGATTGTAGGCATGGAGTGTATCTTGTAGAACCTTTGTCCAATTTTGTGTCAAGTTGGCAGTAAAATGTCGCCACAAGCGATTTTTTAATGTGCGATTAAAACGTTCAACGAGTGCAGCTTTATAAGCACTCTTTACACTAAACAACTCAATGTCATGCCTCTCAAATAATCTTCTCACATGCTGATTTTCAAACTCTTTTCCTTGATCACTCTGAATTCTTTTTGGAATCCGACCTTCTCGAAAAATTGTTTGGAATGCTTTTGCTACTCCTTTCCCTTCTTTAGTTTTTAAAGGTTGAGCCCACGCATAACGCGAGAAAATATCAATGACGGTTAAAATAAAATTATTGCCCGAGTTATGTTTTGAAATGGAGGCAACATCGCACAAATCTGCTTGCCACTGTTCATCGATGTCATGAACAATATAATGGCGGGTGCGGTACTTCTTTTTCGCTTGTTTGTGGAGTGTATAGGTAGCCTGACCCTTTAACCATCGTTTCACTTGTGATTGTGGAAGACCACTCGCTTTTGATAATTTCTTGATAGATGCAAATCCTGCCGGATGTTTTACATCATAATAGATTGACTTCAAACGTTCAGTCGATGACGATTGACTCTTTTGCCTCCTTCTCATCTTTTTGTTTTCTTGCCTTTCTACATTTACAACAACTGCAGCATTTAGCTTTAGCGGTTTTGCGATCGTGTTCACATTGCTTAGGGGTTTCATTATGAGAGCTGGCGCAGCAAGTGCAAGTGACAACGACATTCACCTCTGGCGGCTCATTACATGGCAAGCAACACATCTGCTTCATATTAATAGTCTGAGAACATGTATTTCCTGGGAGGAGCTGTTTTACGTTTTCCTTTTACTAGTTTTAGTGGTGGTGTAGATCTACGTCGAGTTCTTCCTCTTGTTTGCTTAGTGAGTGTGGGAGGGGATGTAGCAGGTGACGTCTTAAACCAATTTGTTGGCATTTTCATCGTCTGAAGCATTGGAGCAGTAGCCACTGTTGAATCAAGTTCTTTCAATGTCTCATTATTCAAAGCAAATTTTGGTACATTATGCTTTTTCAATAGTTTAAGAAAGTATGACCAACCAGGTGGAACATAGCCCTGACGGCGCTTTCTACGTGTCGCATACTGAATCAAGTCTTCATAACGTGAAGCATCAATCACTTTATTTTCATCTGTAATGATTTCTCCTCTATCATTTACATTGAGATGGGGTTCAATACTGTTGAAAAGAGATATGGCATGTGCGCGAGATGCTAAAGGTGTAGCAGTCGATACAGAGTCACGCATCTTATTCTTCAAGTTTTTCAATTGCTCAACAGTTTCCGATTGTAATAATACAGCACGATGTGGATCTTTGATGTGAACATTTTGCTGATAATCTATTTCTTTCCTATACATTTGATTTGCAAGAGGTTGCTTTACTTGCTGCATGGCAGTCAATTGTACATATTCATCCTGAGGAATAACAATCATGCGAGAATAAGAACTCATAGTTTGTAGATAATCATGGGAGTTTTCAAAATATCACTTCGAAATCTAAATTCTTCCGGACACTCTTGCGTAAAGTCAATGAATAAGTAACCGTATGGTTTTTCAGTAGCTGCTTGAAAAATTTCAATTAAGGCTTTTGATCCTCTGGGTGCAACTTGTCGCGCTAAAATTTCAAATTGACTTTTATCTCGCGGATTCTTGAAAATAGCATAATAGTGTGTATTCAGGTTTCGTGTACGAGCTTCTTTTCCATCAGGAAACAAATTTTGTGTGATATAGATGATAAAGCACCTTTTATGATGTGCTGCGCGAGTGAACATATCTGTAACATCTTTTGAATTCTTACTTTCTTTTAATAAATCATCCAATACAACAACATCATTAGACTGAAGTTTATCCACTGCAATAATTCCTTCATGTCGAATAAAGTTGCGACTTTGCAATTCCTGAAACAACGACGGTTGATAAATACCATAACACCAAATCACTCGATTGATAGGTTCCTTAAACAACTCCCTTCTTTTATCCAATAAATTCAGCGTGAAAACAGTTTTACCTGCATGAGATGGACCTGATACAGTCAGAACTTTATCACATTGAAGTCTGAAATCCATTTTATTACTTTGAGACTCAACATTTGCATAATTAACGCTTAGAGCCAAAGATATTACCCAATAGGTTGCCCACGGCAGGAGCTATCATTGGAAGTATTGCTGAAAGGAAACCGCCCTTTTGTGTTAGAGTTTTCCTCTTTCTTTGAAGGGTGACTTTAGGATTGGAGATGAAACGCAATTTTGTGGCATATCGCTTAAGTAACTTTCGTTGTTTTGGCGCTAATGTCTTCGTCCTCAACTTTCTGACATGAGAAATAATTTCACGAATGAATTTATCGTTGGCATGCTGTATAGCATTGTATCGCTGATTTGCTTTCATTCGTCGGAGAGCTTGAATGGCTGAAGAAAACTTTGAAGACTTTTTACGTTTCGCCATTTTCCGTGTTAGTCTTTGCTAAAACCTATCTTTACCACATTTGCATAGGTACTAACTATTGCGACATAAGTGACACTCGAAATGAGCAATGTCACAGTGGTTACATTTGCAAAGTTGCATGCAATTACGTATGAAACAGCGTTGACAAAAAGCGTGCTTACATCTCTTGAAGATGCGCTTTTCATTTCCATCCTTTCGCTTACATACATCACAACACATAGTTTCACCGTTACTGATGTCTATAGCAAGTCTTTTTGAAGATATGAATTTGCTAGCCTTTTCTAAATAATAGACGCATGTACAGAAGGAATATACTTCGAGAGTGAGCAGACATAGCTCGAAAACCAGTTGTGCTACAATCAAGTACCACTGCATTTTCAATTTTTCTTTATGGAAAGTTGAATGTGAATATCTGAAATCGCTTCAATCACTAGACTGCTACCATGATGGTTAAATGCATTAAGACGTTCAGCAATTTTTATCATATGTCTTTTAAAAAATTCTTCGGGGTGATCTACCACTTCCATTGAATAAGAAGCAAAATGGAAAGAGCGACTTTCCACCTCTTGCTTTCCAAAATGACTAAACTTAATTTTCGCAACTAATCGCGCCATGACAATGCTATCAGAGAATGTATTCATTAACTCTAGAAATAGAGTGCTAGCATCATCGACCACTGCTTCGATGTCGGTCTCATCTTTATGAAAATTTATCACATAATCTTGAACAGCTCCTTTTAAACTTTGCCTATGAAAATGTAATGTTCCGCAGTCGTTTGAGAAAGACATGATCACCCTTTATCTAACCCATCCATTGCATGAAAACAACAACTCTTCTCATAGTAACATTTATTGAATAATAGTAACAAGCATGCATTATAAATCAATGGTTTGAAAGAGATAAAATAGATACAGCTGGTAACTATCATACAGCGAGCAATGATAACCATACAGGACTTTGGCAGTGCTGAGGTAAGGAGGAAAGAAGCATTGGTTATGAACGTAGCTACTACAACGAACAGACAAAATAGGAACAGACAAATCCTTAAAACGTTTCGTGACTTCATGATAATGTTGATTCACTCTACTATCCCAAGGTGGGAGCAAAATATCATCAATGATTAGATTGGGAAATACTTTCCTCTCCTTACCAGGATTATTACAAAAGATGCGTATAACATTGAAAGCAGCTAACCATCGTTTAAAGTCAATAAGAAGAGCACTCTCACAAGAAAAGCCATAGTCTTGCAAATATTTCAGATTAAGTCCATGAATGTGTTTTCTCGCCCATTGATCAACATTGGGATTGCAGTTGGCATGTTGATGATAGACACTGACAATCTGATATGTTCAATTGTTCATAGCAATAGCACTGAGCTCCTGTACAGGTTCACCCTCACAATCCATAAAAATGATGATAGAAGCCTAAAACGGAAATTTACACATCTAAGGAAACGTTCTATAACATATTACAAAATGAAGAATTACATCGATGCTTTTCACGACAAAATACACAAATGATATGATGGCAACGAAGAAGTAAAATGTATCTAATAAGACCACGTCTACGACACTCAAAGCACATAAGCGAATTGTCATAGGGTAGAGTTAGGAAAGGACTAGTAATTCTCCTTCTTTGATTTGCGTTTTGATGCAGCATTCTTCTCCGACTTGCGCTTCGTACCACTGCTGTTAAGGATTTGATCAATTATGTCGTCCACGTTGGGTGGTTTTGGAATATATAGGATGGATTCCATATGCATGGAGAGAGAGGCTATTTTATTATCCTTATGCCGACCATAATATAGCCCATTCACTTTGAAAAGGATATCCCAAGTACCTTCTCCGAGCTCGTCGCATGTGATGGGTGTTGAATGATCTCCCTCCTTCTTATAGTAAGTGCACCAATGTGATACCGGTCGGCAAATTTGATTACCATCCCAAATCTTTCTATAGGGAGTATCCTTGTCATCTCTCGCCTTCCACTCTTGAGCAAGAGGAGTAGGAATGTCCATATTTAATGTCACGTACTCCTCAATAATATCAAGTTGGTGGCGAATGTACGGACTCACGGGGATCAGTATGTAGTCCCCATACTGATTGTGCATTATCTTGACGTTTGGAGTACTACACCATGATCGTCATAACGCAAGACTTGTTTAAATTTACGCTGTAGCGGTGTAGGATTATGTACCTTGGTTGTTTCTTCCACTGGCCTCAGTTGTAGATGATCTGATCGTAGCGAACCTTGTAACGTTTGACCACCATTTTGTCCTACTAGTGCAGCAGATGGAGTAGATGCCTGAAAATGGAAAAGATTGTATTAAGTTTACGTTCAAGGGAAGGAGGAAAGTAGCGACTTACCATTTTAGTTGGATAATAGAATAGGGAACTAGAGAGAGAGAGAGAGAGAGAGAGAGAGAAAATGTGCGTCCGTCACTCGTGCAATTCAACGATTGAATGATTCTCACTGTGGAAGGCTCGCTATTTATATAGAAATGCTTGATTCTCATTGGATGATGATCCTCATTGGACAATAACATCAAGCTGATTCCAAATCTGGCCTCCGTTTAACAATCCGAGCCTTCATTCGCCCGCTGGAGCTGTTTCTTGGGAAATTCTAACTCTGTCGTTTTTCGTCAATCTCCCAAAATCTTAAATGGCGTCTCACATCTAAACGAAGACAGATATGAACAAGCCGTTTCTTTCACTGAATTTGTCTCACTCTTAGCTTTCAAACGAGCTATTGCACGACAAAATCCGTCCACTAGAAGCCAAGATCGAAGCGAGCTCTCCCGAGGGGGGGAGGTCCGTGAAATTTGATGAAAAATGTTTTGGTGACGGTCCCAGGTCGAAATTCCACACTTTGCAAAATTTTCAAAATTTTACCCATACAAAGCCACTCTGACACTTAGGATTTTTTCAGGTGAGCGAGCTCCGACCTAAAATCTTGTAACAGCTCTAACTTTTGAACGGCTGGTCCGATTGACTCGCGGCAAAAAATGGCGTCGAGCAGTTTTTTCTGCTCTTTCAAACGAGTAGCTGTAAGACAAAATCCGTTCACTAGAACCAAAGTTAGAAGATTGCTGTCGGGGGGGGGGGGGTCAGTGAAATTTGATGAAAAATGTTTTGGTGACGGTCCCAGGTCGAAATTCCACACTTTCGAAAATTTTCAAAATTTTACCCATAGAAAGCCACTCTGACACTTAGGATTTTTTCAGGTGAGCTACGACAGTCCACCCTCCCAACCTGGCCGGCACACCACGCCAACCTGGCCGGCACACCACGCCAACCTAGACACCACATCACCGCGCGCTATACGACGGTCGGCCAGATGGGGGGGACGTCAGCGAACCTGACGGACGCACGTGGCCGGCACACCACGACACTCTGCCGTTCCAGAGGGGGGGGACGTCAGACTCAAAGCACCACGGCGGCCGACCACGACACTCTGCCGTTCCAGAGGGGGGGGGACGTCAGCGATGGCGGCCATCTTGCGCTAACCAGAAGTGGAGTTTTACTTGCTACTAATGAGCTCCAATGCGCAATAACACGTAGGCCTACTGTGAAAACGTTATGCCGTTACAGAAGGTGAGCAGGACTTTGCAACAGTTTTCGATTATGGAAGCGAGTTCGTGCAAGCTCAGACATGGTGAAAAATAGATAAGGGTCAACGTTGCAATAACCATTTGATAGCACTTAAAAACAAATTTCAAATCTGCACACAGGCGTCTTTCGCAAAGATGAAGGTACTCTGAGATTGTCTAGACGATCACCATAACATAATTCTCGAAGACCGCATAATCCTTTAGGAAACCGTCATTGAACACTTTCGAATAAATTTAGGTTTCCCCGGGAATGAGGAGAACACGAATTGAAACACAAATTGAACACGAATATTCCAAGTGAGGTCGACCAAAGGCCGTGTACAATACTAACATCGTCTGATTATCCACGGATTTAAAAGTCAATCTAAGAGTAGGCTACGTAACAATCTTCTGACACGATTGGCTGCAGAATTGCATTGTTTAGTGGAGCTAAGGGTATTACACATAAAAAACGGAGATCTAAAACTTCAACAACCGTTTCTAGCGTCAACCATTAACCCGAGGAGAAATACAAACCCGAAATGCAAACTCCAATACAACTCCATGTAACTGAAGATTGTGATGTAGACGTGTAGATAAGCGCTTTGTGTTTCAATCAAATCGAGAAGAGATCAAGAAGAGCAAACTAGAAATTCATTCTTTATTCACGGCTTGCTAGAGAAGCGGATGCAAAAATGATCTCGGCACTGCTTCATTTTTTGAGTTGATTGGAGACGTGACTCCTCAACGCGGCTTGTCTCTAAAATATTGTCATTTGAAATCGGCGGAAAAGCCATCCGGACTGAACTTTAGAATGCTAGTTAGGACACAAATCCAATTCATAACATATTTTTTACACATATCAATGATTTTAGAGGACACTAATTATTGCAATTATCAAAATTGAGAAATTAACACATGAAAAAAGTTAATGCAGGAAACCTAGTCCTCTATCTGAACAGCTATAATGGAGTCTAGCAAATCTAGCGAGTGTACTTGAATTGCATATGTACACACCGAACTACGTCGTGAATTTTGAAGGCTGGTTTTGAGTATCTTACGATCAAGATAGGATTAAATAGCGTCACTCAAAAATATTTATAAAAAAGAGATTTTTCGTTCAATCGCAATAAGGAATGCGATTTGTTTGAGCATTGAACGGTCGATATCTGTCATATAAATGCATTTACGATGTATCATCATGCTAGTATTTCTGTAGGATTGAAAAAGGACATGTTTTCTATGCATGCCATAAAACAAAGTATACCGTTTATAACTCTTAAAAAAAATTATTGCTTTTTGTTCCAGGATCACCTATCGATTCTTCGCAATTGAATTGCGCACTCAATGTGTCGCCAACTTCAAAAACTGCTTTGTTTTGTGAAGTAGAGCACCTTTTATATCGATAACTTGCTATTCGTAAATCTACTAAGTTGCATGCTGTTTTGATGCACTGCCTTTATATTTGCTGACAACTACCCAATTTTTTGAAAGTGTTCGAAACCTTCGTATTCGTCTCTCCAGCAAACCATGGCTTGACAGATCGTTTTTAGAATCACGTTTAAAAACTTGATTTTAAAATAGTGTAACTTTTAAACCACTGTTTTCAAAAATGCCTTGGATAAAACAATCCACCCATTCAATTGATGTTGTAGACCTAAATATTATAGTTAACTACAGCCTGCGGTAATCGTAACAGACTCTAATGTGTATATAATATCAAGCAATCAACATTATGGTATAAATCCACAATTAGTGACTTCAAATCCATCTAAACACCAAATAGACATACATGAAAGCTAGGAAAAAAAAGTAATTTTAAACAATTTTAATAGTTTGCCTCACCGTTGTCCTATGCCATTTGTGACCATCACAAATATGTGTCACGATACGTGTATGTTTGGGGTACATTTGGCACCCACCGAATTGTTCCATCTTTGATCGAACATTATGGCATAAATCCACAATTAGTGACTTCAAATCCATCTAAACACCAAATAGACATACATGAAAGCTAGGAAAAAAAGTAATTTAAAACAATTTTAATAGCTTGCTTCACCGTTGTCCTATGCCATTTGTGACCATCACAAATATGTGTCCCGATACGTGTATGTTTGGGGTACATTTGGCACCCACCGAATTTTTCCATCTTTGATCGATTTTCTCTGGATTCGATCCGCTTTCTTTTGTCTGTGATATAGAAGTGATAATTCGTTAATAATTCGTGACAAATCGCGAAAATATACCGTTGAATTATTCTAAAAAGTAAGCTTTTTAATATATAGCAACGGTGTTTTTACATATAGGGCTTAAAAACATGTAACTATACGCATGCTACATCCACATATCATCAACCAATCTCATCTCAATCAACCTATTTTTCGTGCAAAAAGATAGAGTGAAATGATAGCGGGACACTTTGTTAGTACTGGTCGTAAAATGTTTTCGAAACTAGACCTATACATGCAGCCCTAGATAAAAATACAACTATACGCATGCTACATCCACATATCATCAACCAATCTCATCTCAATCAACCTATTTTTCGTGCAAAAAGATAGAGTGAAATGATAGCGGGACACTTTGTTAGTACTGGTCGTAAAATGTTTTCGAAACTAGACCTATACATGCAGCCCTAGATAAAAATACAAACAATTCACTACACTACTACACGTATTTCAAACAAAAAAATCATATGGCGAGGTGCTCAAGGTTATCTACAAGTTCGTATTCGCATGAAGAAGGAATTCAGTTCGAAATGACGAAGAGCATTGGATAGGCATGAAGTGCATGAATAGTAATGGATGCATTTAGAAGGGTCACATATGAAATCAATCTTATCAAAGAAAAAATGAATATGGCCATCTCCTGTACTTCCTCTCACTTGTGGAGACTCTGACCATGTGGTCTGCAGTATCCACACCACTGAATTAAGATACCACCAGAAGAATTTCCTGCATTGAAATAGGAGGCTGACTTCTGCCGATTTGTCAAGTCTTTGCCCTTCTATCGGTGGAATACAGCCTCGGAACGTATAGCTCCAGTTAATGTCCTCTCCCTCTCGCTCTACTTCTCAATGACCCTCCAACGGGCAAACCAGTTGTGCGCGATAGCTTTTGTCGAAAAATGGATTTACGAGAGCCATCGTGAACACATCAGCTGGCATATTATACATTGCTTTTTCTCCTCCAACATGCGGGCCATTCAGTAAGTGCATGATACGGGCTACCTTTATCCTACTGTATCAGATTCACAGGCCCATAGGATCGTTATCCCACATTTTCCGGGTTTGGAAGCGAAATAGGCCTACTGTCTGAAAGCAACCACCGTGAGGATATAACATTTGCTCATCCTTAGGTGTGAAAGGTTTGGAGTATAGATACAGGATCTTCACACTTTAATGCACTTATAATTGTCAACGTTGCGCTTTCAATAATCCATTCATGAGGCTTGCATGGTTTGCTTATATTTTGTCAGTCTCGAACCCAGGTCAGAGCGTACAATCCCGAATTCCGGGATCAAGAAAAGTCGAGATTTTGCAGACAGACTCTAATCCCGGGTCTTCACTCTACCAATCTCGAACCTCAGGAAAGAAATGGCAGATTGAAAGTGCAAAAATCTGGAATTGGCAACCGCTCCATGCTGCTCTCAACGTTGCCGTTATCAATTTTTGCATGAAGCGGAATAAACTTCAAGCCGACTTGTCAATTTCGATATTGTAAGTAAACCTAATTTCGGCATTTCCGACTCCGTGCTATTCCCACATCCCGGTACCCAGACATGCACATGTGCTTTGTCATGGCATACTTACTATTCTGCTCAATCCATCATGCCTCACTTCGAGTATTCATGATCTCTCCTTATTTTCTCGTCGCCTACGGTACCGCAAAACGAAAACTAGAAAGCATGTATGAGCGATGCCTAAGACACGCACTGAGAGACTACAGAGCTCCACTCCATCAATTGCAGGATCGTCTGAATACTCCGACTTTAAACGAAAAATGGCACCTAACGTTATTTCGAATAATGAAATCAATTGAGAGCACGATGAGAAAATCAAAAGATGAAAGTGCTACAGACTTTATAGGGAAATTTCAGTGTAATCCTGGATATGCACCAATTGTTTTCCTTCAGCTATTTGATGAGTCTCCAATCGAATCCAGAAGAAACATTTTCAGACAGCCAAAATGCTCCACTAAGACGTTCGGTCAAAAATCAATACGTTATTACGGAACAAGTTTTTGGAACAAGATGACCAAGGAAACCCGAATGACGAGTCACCAATCACAAACAGTGTTGCAGGCAATTCGAAAACAATTGCAGCAGCTCAGCGGAGTGAGCACAACTTGACTTCATTTCATTTTAACTTCCTTGCCTTACTAGTTTTATGTGTATTTAGAATTATGCCTTGTATACAGTAGTCACATGCATTGTATCAGTGCCGTGAATAAATCATACTCTCTCTCTCTCCAGTAATCCCGTGACCGAGATTTTCCGGGATTTCGGAATCTCTATCCTGCACATAACTAGAAAACATAAGGGGCATGTATATGATCACACATACAAGTATGCCGACACAACTGCAATAGGCTACACTGTTGAATCAGTAATTCAAAGAAAGATATCGAAAAATATTCGAAAATCTATTAGGTCTCCACTAGCGAAGCAATAAAACATCTATAAATTACTACCAAAATAGCAACTAAATTAATAAATGAATCCTGGGGGACACGAAACCCACGGAATCTCGGGATTGCAATTCTTGCCGATTTCCTAGGCTATTAACGTAAGAGTAGGGCCTATATGCTTTGCAATAAGATATTTACGATTCTACTCAATCCCGGGATTGCAATCCCTACAGGCATCACATGCTATTAACATATATCTATTCTTTGCAATGGGATATTTATGATTCTACTCAATCCAGGGATTGAGATTTTCCGGGATTTTGGAATCCCTGCTTGCATGATGATTTGAATTTTTCTGGTATTTCATCCAAATAATTTTAGGCAAATTCGTAGCAAGCTTTCGCAGTAAGGTTGAGTTGCAATCAAAGTTAGACTTCTTTGAATAGTGAGTAGGGTGTCAAATGCACCCCAAACAAAGGACCGCGGTTTTAATTGAATATTGTATTGATTGTCATTATTTGGGAAATTCTTAACAAAACAAAAAACATGTTTCTTTTACCCTAGTAATCAGCATCAGGAAACCAGTAGAAAAATTTTCGATTTATTCTTATTTACTAAAGAATCAATTCAATCGCTGTACTCACTTGCAGAATATATTGCCCTTTGCAAAGAATTGGTGGAAAGTTCACACTGACTATGCTTCCTTGAAGAAACGTTATTCTGCCATCTTTGGGATGAATTCTTCTGGCTGCAAATCTACATTCGCTTACCTCCAGATTTTCTAAGATAACAGTTAATTTTGCGCACAGGAAAGTCCTCGGTGTAGAAATATTAATCACAGTTTGTGTTGCATAACTAGCGTAGAGAATGCGAGGATTGTAACCGAGGTTGACACTGGTCAGTGCAAACACGACTTTCACAATAGATGGTATTAGTAATATGAGCGCTATAAAGCGTGTTCTGCTAACGTAATCCATCAGTGCATGATCAGCGACTGTTTGTAACTCTGTTAAGGGTTGTGAATGCTTTCTACTTTATATTACCACGCTTGACGTCATTGATAATAAATCAGCCAATGCCAACGTTTAGTCGCCTGAATGTTATGAGATTGGAAAGTTTAAGAATCCATCTGATTGCAATAACGTGACATACAGGAATTTCTTCAAAACAAGTGGGCATATAAACTCATCATGTCGATTCATTTCTGTTTATCATGTCAGCTTTCATGATGTCAACATATGTTTTTCCGCATATTACATTACCCAGGCATGTAGAGTAATAATTAGATATTAAATACTTAAAAATGTGATATCAAGGAATAATCACACAGACTATGCTTAAGTTTACAAGGGGTTGAGACCTAGAATAATAGAAACTAACGATCGCAAAAAAATTGATCTGATTTATCATTAATTCGAAAATGATTGCTGTATTTTCAATGCATGTATAACAAATGCAAAGACGAATCCTTCAGAAAATGAGCGTTTGTCGTAGCTTTAAATCGAATGGCACCGAAAATATTCGCAATTTCAGAATGCTAGGTTATTAAGAAAATATAGGTACATACAAGTATAGGCCCAAACATGAGTAATTGTAGCATTTGATTCTGTCTGATGGAGTAAAATCATCATGTCATGTAAGTAAAATTAATATAGGCCTGAATGAATTTGAGGCTGCTGTAGCACGTTGTTTTCAGTTAGAAGCTTTGAACGATTACACAGGCGCATCCATGACATGAAAGGAGATAAGATGATAAAATCGGTCAAATTAAATATTGATCAGAATGAAAAAATACCTAAATTTGTCCTAGCATCCTAAAATGTACATTTCAACGTAAAAAAGTACTAGCTGTCGTGCTTTCTAGCATGGATGCGGAGTCGCAGTCCCGGAGTCCTATCATTTTTGCTGGAGTCGGAGTCAGAGTCCTATCAAATGATAGGACTCCGGCCTACAACTAGAACCGAAATATAATACAAACAAATTATTTATCCTCGTACATATGGCTGTCACTGTTTTGATGTCATTTTTCTCCGTCAAACAAAAGTACAGAGACACTGCTGCATGCAAAGCTTGTAATAGTTGAGGGAATGACCGTGATAGTGAAAAAGGATTGTCTTTTCACTCGGTGATTCAATAGAGAAGACAAGCCTTCATAGCCTCTATCACACCTACACACCAAAGGTCACATCAGAGACAAAAATGAAATGGTAGTTTGTTTGAGAACATTAACTCTTACCCAAACGTTAATCTTGTGTGATGGCTTCTCCAAAGCGCATATTAAAATCAAAAGTGCACTCATATTTTTTGAAGAAGGATGGGGATTTTCCTGCCTGGTAGAGACTGGAGAAAAACCGTGTGAAGCACACATCAACAGGATAGGAGCATGCATCCAATTTAAAGCGACATTTGATAAACTGTCATCGAAATTGATTGATAATTAATACAGCAATTATCACTAAATATAGGTTCAGGTAAGCCTATAATGATCTATGATGTGGGTTAGTAATTTTTTAAAAAACCGGTATATATATATGGTGGCCACCCGGAATCGGAGTCCTATCAACCCCCGGAGTCGGTGTCGGAGTCCTATCAAAATGATAGGACTCCGCATTCCTGCTACTTTCAATGGAATTCAACGATTTGAATTAAAAGTTTTCAGAAATGCAGAATAAATTTTTGAAGGAAAATGCTTTTCAATTGGTTTGCTGTAGGATTCGCTTGCACCAAAATTGAAGAAAAGGGATTTAAATTTCGATTTTTCATTTCATTGACAATGCTAGAGAAATAAAGTGTCGTCTGTTTAGACACAAATCGGAAATTATCTGCTCAAATTGTCGAGGTGCAGACCTAAATTGACACCTTCGTGTTAAAAAAATTCTGTTAAACTCATTTTTATACAGAATGAAATTTTAATTAAGCTTAATTGCATTTCTATATAGATGAAATATAAAAATGAATAGATTCAAGGATTGAATCCGAGTCGGGTCCGCGGGTCCAGGTTTGTTCGGTGAAGCGGTTCCACCGCTTCGGGTCCATGGACCTCGACTAGAAATTAGTGAAACGCATTTCATCAATCTTGGAAAATAAGTCATGATTTGTTCAGTAGAAAAATTGCTCTGTATTTTGAGCTTTTGAACCAGATGAAGTGCAGGCATGAGAGAATAGAACTATTTGTAAAATGCTTTGAGAAACACAAAACGGACAGGAAAATTCTAATGGGCATACTGCTGATGAAAAATTCTGTTATGTGTATGTACTCGTAGCTACAGGCTTATTTACAGTAGGCCTAGACTACTCAGTTTTAGCATCTATTTAGTAACCGTTCACGGTTTGACATAGGGGCCTATGCTCAGTATAAAAGTAAGACATTTCTTAAATAAACAAATTAAATTCAGATACTAGTTCCGGCCGCTTTTGAGTACACAGGCCACCAGTTCGGCCGCGATCAGTTTTGATTACGTCGACCGCCGGCCCCGGTCGGTTCCAACCCTGTCACACTTCATGATTCGTTTTTGTATTGAAATGGAATCCAAGTATATGAGTAGCCTGCTTGATTCTATATAATTCAAACATTTGAAGTAATTTGAACAACTACTCGTAAGAGTATAGCGGATAAGCGCACAATGTATTTTCTCTCTGCGTTGCTGAAATTCGTTTATATGTCTTTGAATATTCTCCAAATCTGATTTCAATTTTACCTCTAGGGAGTTATGAAAACTATTCCGATCGATGCAGCGGTGTTCATGCTACCGTTCTAAAGCAAAAGGAGAAGCATTCATGGAAGCCATGCAAGTTGAATTTTTATACTACAAATAAATCGACGACAGAAAAGAAAACTTAATATTCCTGCCAGTTTCGAGTGAATTGCTGTGTCATCACATCAGGCGCCATAAATCCTTTAGTGCAGAGCTTGAACAATCCTTGTTGAGACATTTAATAAACGACGAAGGATCTAAAGACAACCATTGATGATGGACATGTAATGGAAAATTCAACTTCCTATCCTGTTGATTCCAATGAAAACTGATGAATGAAAAATTGTATGTAAATCGGCAAAGTACAGATGAAGGACTTCAGTATTAATTTTTCCTCGAACATAGCAACACTTGACGGTCATTGTATTTAGAGCAAAGAGATGAATTGTGCTATCTCTGTTCCAATGACTGAAACCTTGAATTCCGGGTCAGATCCTATGGAGAACTGAATTTCCTTACATGACATTAGAACAGCTTGATTTCTTGACCTTCAATTGTAAAGACGTAAACATGAACACATTGTAAATTCAAACTTTAATTCTATTTGATGTAATTGAGATTGGAACTCTATTTACATATCAGCCCAAGGAACGGGCACTTCTTGCTAATATTTGGTTGTCACTGTCATGCGATGTTTTAATATTCCACAATAGCTAAATCATCCTTTTCAGTATAAACGTGTACAAATTGTTTCCATGTAGAGTTGACGAATTCATCGTTTGAAGGTAAGATGATATCGTTACATTAGCAATGCAGACATTAGAGATATCTTTTCAGCACCTCCCCGCAACACGATGCCGCATGTAATGATCGACTTCACAGCAATTAAAAGCATTCGAACGTTGGCATGGACAACTTGAATCAACAGAGTGATTCTTTTGCTTCAGGTATTTGCATTGTTGTTCGTGGAGTTATTGGCGAACACAACTACTTGGGTAACGTAGTCGGACACTTGGGCGAATGTTCACGGCTAGCAAACCCAGAAAATGTGGGTGAATAGATTCTTGACATGTGAAGCGTTTACCGGATTCGCCTTGACAGCTTCTATATAGGCCTACACATGAAACAGACTGAAAGAACTGTGCAGCGTAGGCTAATTTTGCGACACTTGTTTTTGAAATTGGCTGCTCCAATTTGGTTTTAAACCTTCCTGTAAATTTAAAGCCTCTGTTCAAAATACTTCTCAGCCTTTCATATCCTTCAAACAGCATGGAACTTCTCTTATTCCAAAAAGAGTGAATTAAGTTTCAGGTCAAGATCAGAAGTAAGGTATCGATCGGTGATAATCTGGCGTCTACTACCAAAAGATAGAGCAGTCAATTGGATCAAAACCACTTCCGTCGTAAGACTAGACTACTCACTGCACCTGATGCTGCACAGTGCACAGTTCCAGTCTACTGATTATATATGATAGTGAGATAAGTTTGAATGTCAGTACTAAAAACCACAAAAATGCTCTTTCATTATCGTCAGCTGACAAGGATGTATAAGCATCCGATCGGCCAGATTAGAAACTGGTAATCACTCTCAGACCCACTGCGATTGAATTCAGAGTAAAGATACTGCATTTAGGAGTTCACTTTACGATGCAAGAACTTTCGGTGACCTATTACTGATAAATTTCAACATCAATAAAATTTGGAGCAGCGCTTATCGTATAATGAAGAAAAAGAGTTACAGTCCATTTCGAAAAAAATGGTCGCATCAACTTTCAAAAGCTTTTTCTTTTGCTCAGATTTTGCGTTTAGACATCAAGCTGGCTAAAATCAAACATAATTGTGCTGTGTGCAAATTGTACACTACCGTCGAGGGTTAAAGTCGACCTGCCATTGTGATGCTTTCTAAGTTTCCTTCTATAGGTTCTCGCCCTTGGTTTATTTTTATAACTTAAGATCACTTTCTTGGATGTGCTCTTAAGCTTTGGGATAATTTTACAACACTCAATATGACATGCAGCTTTGCGCAGAATACAATGCAACGTTCACAGGGAGTTGGTTTTCTCTGACCTGGTGAGAAAGATAAAAGGTTTCTGAGGAAAAGTAAGTTTTTGTTCCAATGGGTATATTGGAGTAAAAAAGTAAATAACCGATAATTGTATGCTGATATAAACCCGTCCAGGAAAAGACCAGCCCGCTGATTTAGGCCAACTCAGCCCTCAATTACTACAATAGCGATCTATTGCACCACGTGTACGTGCACATATTTAATGGACGCAGGAATAATGTAAATTTATGGTAGTTATTTTTGCCAATATCTGAAATTTGAATTTGTAAACTTGACAAATTGAGAAGATTGATAATAGAGGAATGAATTTGACTTTGATATTTGTCATAAGCAAATGATAAATAGTGCGCAATATACAATTTTTGGTACATAACCGAGCAAAAGGTATTTTCAATTTTGAGGCAAAATTGAGTCGATGGATTTCAAATCCGGTAAAGTCGGTTGTAAAACGCACACAATCCACACTATCAATGCATCTTTATAAATTATGCTATCGATAATATTTTTCTAGACTCCAAAATATTTGTGTATACTCTAACACTAAAGAAAAATTCATGTTCATTTATTTAAGCTTACAGTGTCGTTTTAAATTATCATACTACTTGTAGATCTTGATGTGTTGCTTTTGATTCGCGTTGATCTTGCGAAAATGTACATGAATCAAACTGAAATATGTGTATTCACATTAGCATCGACATGATGTGAACAGTATAAAGACATTTCCTAACTGATTTATTGGCTTTCAGATGTTCACAAGTAAAAGGAAATCAAGCTTCAGGACTCGCCCGGTTCCGTTCCTGTTCAAAAACAAGAAAGAAACAATCACATCATGCAATTAAGCACGGATTATATTATGCAGCTCTGAATTGATAGGAGTAATGTAACTTGATATGCACTAAGTAGAATATAAAGATTTTTTGAAATATTTCAGAAAACTGGTTCTAAATTACATAATGAATGTACAAAATGTTTTGTTGTATTTCCTGCATCTGAAAATTAGACGTAATTATTGGATTGATTTAAATTGATAATTTTTTCGCATAGTGCAAGAATACTGCACGAAAGGAATTTTCCGTGTTTCCAAAGCGCACTGCAGCATTTGCCGCTTTCTTTCGAGAATGTTTGGGCTAGCCATAGTTCTATCACTTGTCTTGCATTTTTGTCACAAATTTAACTTTGACACACTATTCGAGTAAATTATTATCAAGCATACATTTTATTATTAACATTGGCTTCAGAAGCCATCAATTATATAGTAAAATGCAAAATGCGGTAATAGTGCATTACGGTGATGTGTGCGTAAGCCGTTTGAGTAGAGCAAGAACTGAGTATTTATTGCATCAATGTATAATTAGTGACTTCAAATCCATCTTGACGCCAAAAATACACTTGTGAAAGCCGAGAATATGTTATTAGTGCCATTATTCACTAGTTTGCATCAACAATTCTTATCTCGAATGTCATTGCTTGCAAATTTAGGAAAAAACAAAAGCCACTTTTTAAAACATACGCCATGCTTGAGTAACTTCACTAGTTTGGCACCATTCTTTTCAGCGCTATGAATTATCGCACAACATTTTATATTCCAGAATGTCTGGGCTAGTCATAGCCTCATAGGCTTACCACTTGTTGCTCATTTTTGTCACTAATTTAACTGTGCTAAGCTATGTGGGCAAACTAATTTCAAACTTCATGCTAATTTTAGACCTGCTGCCAATCGGTGTGTTAATAAGCAATTGAATTATGTAAATGTAGGTCTACTTTCAGTGGAGTAATCAAACTTACTCGTACATTGAAATTACATTTTCTCAGCAGTTATTTGTCATAACAATATTAAACAGAAGTGCAATCACACAGTGTATGTATGCATCTAGTTCGAGTATATGCTATTCCGTTTCCTGGTGTTCTTCCGACTATGCAGAAGGATCAGCAACGAGAGAATGGTAAATTGCATAATTATGTGGATTAGCTTCTAAGAAAAGCTTTTACCTGCGCAGATGTTTCGTCATTCGTTTTGACACGCCCGATCACCGTAGCATAAAAATGGATCCAGCATGTCCTTGCATTGGATGATAATCACATTTCTCTCTTCTAGTCTTCTTTCTCTAAATCATGTAACTGGTGACTTTCCTCCATCTCATCAAGATCTTGAATTTTGCAGCAATGCCATAAGAAGCATAAAAGCATACTCCAATCTCACGGAATTTTGGCGGACCTATGGATACCAAGTCACAGTGGAGGACGTTGTATTTGCTTTTAACATCGCACTACGTGAGTAATTTTATCTTTATTTCTATCGTGTATTCATAGCATTAAGACAATTTGGAACACATGCATGGACTTTGTGATAATATATGTTAGTGTAATGATAAGCCCCTCTAATCTCTCATAAATTATTTATTGGATTTGCTTTACTGAACATATTTAGAAACGAGAGCTTTCGGAGCATCACATTCAGATGTGCTAACATTTTTGATAAAACCGCTCCACCGCATATGAAAAAACACCAAAGATATCACCAAATTGTTGCTTTTCATTGTTTTATTCAATCACAGTCTTGCAAAATGCTTATTTAGAAATTATTCAAAGTGTAAAATACAAAAGATAAAAATAGATAACTTTAAATACCGATAAAAGCACAGTCGTTTGTATAGAATTCTGTACAGCCGCTCTGGTCGTGTGGATAGAACATTTGTTTAACTTTCTGGCTGACTTGTGTTCGAATCATGTCAAGATAAATTGCGGTCGGTAAGACAGGATGTTAATCATTTTGGACTAAATTAGTGACGCATCTACTAGTTCATCACTGCAGTCCTTCAGCTTGTTCAGCAACTCTAGATTTTTGAGCTACCATGGGCCATTCCAAACCGCAATGACGAACCCCTGTAGGGCGAAACGCAGCGTCTACGGCTGTCAAGGAATCGTTGTGCTTAAATTATTCAAGTCTGAGAGCATCTTTCTGAAATATGCAGTGGCACGTGACAGCACTGTACGAGTATGTATACATGTACATCGATAACGGCAAGTTCACTAAGCAATTAAGATTATAGACAAGGATTATAAATAGGCCCAGGCCTACAGTGAGATCTGATATGGGCATTAATAGAGTATCTAGAGTTAGAAGCATGCCTGACCCAATGCCTGGGCCGATTTTTCGATAGAAATGAGTCCGATTCATGGATCGACGGACCGAACGGGGAATGATCCCATATATCTTTAGTACAGGCCGAAACTGAGTCAATCGCATCGCTTAGATAGTCAAATGATTCAATAAATATCTTCTTCAATTTACACTTTTGTCTCCATTAACAAATGTCATTTTCTTCTGATTTTCTCTCAGTTGCCTTTCTTTCAGCGAACTTTGTGATTGTATGTGTTTGTGCTATAAATAATAAAGATCGTTTGAATTTTATTCTTCCTGATATATACATTTTCACCTATTTCTTTTGATGACCGGGCGCATTTTTCAATGTTAGGAGAAGCATAGCCTACCGCGTTAAACCTCATCATTTTGTGAGAGCGCGAGTTGGTCGAAACAGTAGATGGTTGAATATCTATCACTGAGGAAATCAAATTGTAGAAGGATAAATTATGATTTCTTCAAAGCTGTGCAATTATGTTTTATACGTCTTTATCAGAGACACAAAAATTCTGATATATTGAAATTGCAACGCACAGCAGAAAAGATGCTTTGAGCAAAAGAAGCAAGCTGATTCTACAATATTCTATTCTACTTCATTTTACAATTGCCATTTTAAAATACTGGGTGCATTATCACATTCCTCGACTTGAATTTCATTAGTTATTTTAACTTACTCGTGCGATTGCGAGCTTATGAAAATGGTCTGCTTTTACAAACTATCCTTGCATTTCTTTGCAGAGCAGCATCACCTTCTTCAGAAATCCGCAATTGGTCAATTTCAAGAAGTCTGTCGAATAAACTTAAACAAGATTTTAGATGCAGCTAAAACTCAGCTGCGGTCAATAAAGAGATTCTTGACATTTCAATGGGAATCCGATTTTGAGGCGAGTTTATTTTCATTTGTCGAGGATGATTTTTTATTTGCAATTTTTCCATGGAAGTCCTTAAATTTGAAAAGTGAAGAAATCCACAAAAATATCAGTCATATCAGAAATTATAATGGACATCTGGGAAATAAGTGCTTTCAATCATTTAGCAACTATCAACGCAAGTAAGCACAACAATTCATTTTTCATACTTCCGCTAGAATGGCTGTTATGAACTAGTAAATTAATAATATCTGTCGATTTTGGCGATTTATTCCATAGCTCAGTACTCTTTTCAGTGTGTCTCTAATTTCTCCTGTGAGTAGCGTATTTGTACCTCCTCCTTGAGGAAATCTGCTACTATAAATAAAGGTGTCAATGGATGCCAATAATCAGATACAGCCCCATCAGTGGCCACTTGAGGAGTGACAATTATTTTAGGCATACTCTGCGGGTTATTGCCGTATCGAGTAGAGAATGCAATCACGTAATTCTGGATCTCCCCCCCCCCAACTAGAAATTCCTCAAAAAGCACTAGATTAGATTTTACTCAGGTGTTTCTTGGAGGACTTTTTGGAAAATAACGAAATAGAATTTTGAAGATAAGAAGTGCTCAATTTACAAGAATGAAGACGCGAACGTAAGTAGGAGTCTCAGGTCAGCACATAATTGGACTTGATAAAAATATTCATACATCAGAGAATCAGAAGTTGAGCACATTGGCAACCAATGATTTCGCCAGAATGCTAGCAACAAAGCATATTCGACCAGGTTTCTGCAATAAAATAAGATAATATACAGTACCGTACTAAATGAATTTCTGATGAGTATTAACTTAAAGCATGTGTCATTGCATAAGCAATGCTTTCTAAAATGCTTTCTGAAACTGCACTTTGTTTTCGCATCTTTAGTCAGAAAACATGTAGATATCCTTTATGTAAATGCTGAATACTGGATAATCATGCGATTCTTTGGAATAAAGATGAAATCTTGCTGATCAATCAAGCAATTCAACGAGATATTTTGAGAAATCAAGAAAAATCTCAAATGTATAGACCTAACTACATGGTAGCCTATGGTTATGTAGGCCTCAATGCATTTTAAGTAGAGTTAAAATTTCTGTTCAAACTTCTAACATTTTTTTCTGCTGCTGTCTCACGCGCATGGTAAGCGAATGTATATGTCACTAGATTCCGGACATAAAAAAATCAGCTATCGAGTGTGAATGCTGCAAACCTAGCAATTGGATTTGAATTTTTACGTGCAACTGAAGGGTTCGATTAAATGACATATTGAGTGTACATTTCTTGTTTTTTGAGAATATTGATCGCGAAGTCATCGAGTGCTTGGTATCACAAAATATCTGTGCTATAATACTTACCAATGAGTTAGGTTTGAGCAGTTTATTCTTCGTCCAAATTATTCACAATCGACGTGCATGTATATGTTAATACTTAGCATAACCGAAAAAAATTTAGATGCTAAATCATGTTGAGTGTACTTTTTCTTCTTTATGAACAAGCTGATGCACAACAAACAATGCTGAACATCATTCTTAAATATTAACAAATCTGAAGGTCCATTCACAGCAGACGCGGAGCGGCGCGTCCTAACGCGTCCAGAATTTTCGTTCAGAACCTTAATAAACATGTGTGGCTGTTCACACAGAGCCGCGCGGGACCGTGCAACTTCCGGTGTGAATGGACGTTGAGTCTTTTGTCATTTGAGAGCAACAATCAATGTTGAAGACATCATCGCCCAATCCATTTTACCTTTTGAATGTCTATGTTTGACGATCGAAAATCGCAATTCTTTTCATGAAAGCGATTGATCTTTTAACATGCTTAGTATCAGCATCATACCTCAGGAACTGAACAGACCTCTATGTCATGCGAATAAAAACATTTTTGTCTTCTTCGCCGAATTAGTAAATCCGTCTTTTATAAAATGCACGAAGAACCCACTTAATGCAAATTTGTAGATTTTTATATCCTCAGCTATTTTATTTTAATGATCCTGACACTTTTTCCTTTACGGTGACTCCAAAATGCCAGCGTGACATGCTTCAGGCATCACATTAATGTCGAAGTTCCTGCCGCGACTGTCAACTTCCTGAAAGCAAATTGAACACAGATTATTCAAAAATGGTTTTGTGATGTATCTATATCTATAATAGCAATATGTAAAAAGTTTGTGATATGGAAATTTTCTTGATCTTAGAATGTTCAATACAAGTCTATTGATTAACTCAACTATGTGCACAGTAGGTAAATCAACCAGCAAGCATTTTGTCACTGTAGCAATTCACCACTAGACTAAATGCACTGTCATTTAAATCTCATACATGTCACAGTAGATACATGCATACTCAATCTGCATTAATTTTCAGAGAACCCTATCGAATGACATTAATTTTCCGAAGTTCACTGAATTCAATTTTGTTGCAGTTTTCTAGCAACTATTTCAGCTTCTGTGGCAGCTGCTTTGCTTGAACAGAGCTTCTTGACATATGGTATCATTCAATTGATTTCTTCGCTTTGTCCTACGCATAATGAATGCTTAGGTACTCATCATGAATAATGACTCGGTCGCATTTGCGGCATTCGTTCTCAATTAAACCAAAGTCAGTCCATGTAGTGCGACCCAAGTAGTCGGAGTCCATGTAGATCCATCTCCGGGAGCTTGTAATGCACTTCACCCAATCTTCAAGATCTAATGAAGAATTGTTACATGGCAATTACGCAAAAACATTTCGTTCTGCAGATGAGTCTGTCTAAGCAATCACAGCGTGCGTTTTGGAATTCTTCATTTTTCAGAAAGCCAAAAAAGACAAAACATTCCACAAGAAGATGGCTTAACGAACATTCATTCTCATATGATTCAAGATATCATGATAACAGTGGCTTGATCAATCACCTTGCTGCATGCATGGAGTAAAAATAATGCCATTTGAACACTTTCCTATGACTGACTAAACTTTGTTCAGATGGAACCTATTTTTGAAATATAGAACTTTAAGCAAAATGCGTTTTTCAATGAACAGATGTTACTCAAGTTGCAATGTGACTATGTCTGGTACGTGGAATGTGACAGCATGCTTAGTGAAGTTAACATGAAATCGCATTGACTTTGTTGCACTAAATATGTTTCAGCACCGAGACATGATTGAAGACACATGCATGGTCAAATGTCTGATTCAACTCTGCTTGAGCAATGCGAAAGTACAAATAGCTCATTTTTCAAAAATGTCACTTGAATGTGCAGAACCCTTCAGTGATATTATACAATATACATATCTATTTATCAAACTTCCTCTAATTAAATTATGCATTCGACATTGAGTTTAACTGTCACAGGACGTAGAAATTTTATTGTCTTTTCCGTTTACACATCTTTTCAACAATAATATATTCGGAAATCGATTAATACACTTTATTTCAGATGTCAGATAACAAAAGTGTGCGACTCCTACTTTATCGCTAACATTGCTTCGACTGGATACCTTCTTACACACCAAGTTCTCTTCAGTGTACTCGCTCAAAGAGTAAGTTGTGAATTCATTGACTTCCACGCACGTCTCTCTGCTGCATTCCTCTCAGAGTGCTGCTGTTTGACATAATTATAAGCAACACTGCAGTCCCGTTAAGAGCAGATTCACTAACATTATCAAAAGATGCAGCTAAGGATAAAAGTGTAAATGGGATTGCATTACTTTTGATGAAATTCATTATGGAAAAGTGTCAACAATTCAAATTTAATATAATACAAATACTTACAGTAAGTCTCAACTTCCCCTCAATGAAATTTGAATCATTTGTCGATTTCATGCCAATTTAATTTTTGATACCGATCCGAGTCTCATGATTGATCAAAATGATAAGCATTTTTTTCGATTAACTTTCCACGGAAAGGTTTGCCCTTAAAGCATCGAGTTTTGCTTTTTTAATCTATTTAGATGCATAGCTACTTGATATCTTTCTATCAACAAAAATTAATTCTGGTAATATCACGTATAACTTGATTTCTTGTCACCCATATATTCATTTAAATTAAATTCGATCAGTAGGCCTATCATTCTGTCTCACTTTTTGTAGAAAAATCTATTAATGATAATCACCACTGCATTGCCAAAAAACGTAGCAATACAATTTTTGGCAATAAGAATTAGGTTTCATCTATGCTAGTTTTAAAAATTAGAAATGCTTTTTTCCAAGTGACATATTTCAGTGATTCGTTGCTGAACAACAAAAGCAACAGCCTGTTGGTGCCTATGATGTAAGAGCATATCAAGTACACCACTTAAATTTTCCAACCATGTTTCAGAAAATGTGATTTAGATAATTAAAATTAAATTAATGACAATCAATGTTGATAATAAATTCAGACTATCGAAAAGCGCACCAGTTTTATTTCGCATTTAAAAAACTAGATGAGAATTTGAATAAATTTATTACTCATCGATCGATACATTCACCACTTCAGAATATTAGATTAGAAATGTTTATGATTAATATGAAGCGAGTTTAACTAATTGAGATTGAAATGATTTGAAGATTTGGACATTGTTCTAAAAGCTAATTTTGCGCAGAATAGTTGCTTTAGCGATGAATCCATCTTGCAGATCAACGACTCATTAGCGAAGCGTCACAGAAGCTTCAACTTTCTATGAGGCATATCATGGGCATATTCAACTGAAGACATTGATTGGGCTTACCACTCATTTTTCAAACATTCTTACTTGAGCATGGCTTCTATAATGTGCATTTTGAGCCGCTATTTTGAATTTCTTAAAAGTTGTTTTTCAAATACAGGTATCATCGGTGGCAATACTTAGTTAATTTCGATAGCATTTAGGTACAAATAGTAATTTTATTTCTTAGATGGTGGGATCAACGTGAACACCCTATAGCGGTAGACATTGCAAGCAAAGGTCTTGTTGTAGAGCATACAGTAATGAAAACTGTTAATGACACTGTTAGTTTTACTTATCTGACCATTATACATTGTCGATTTAACATGTACATAAACGAATGAGATAACGGATTGATAGAAGCAAATCTTTACTTCTTGGAACGAGCAAAGGTTTTGTGTCAAGAAAACTTTCAGATTGGTTGAAGCTCTTGATGAAAGAGAGCTTTCAGATACCTGATATCGTCTAATGTCGGCGGATGCTTTCGCTATCATTTATCAGCTGAGTATCCAGACCAAGGCTGCACAACATACAGCACGCGGACCATATACAGCCCGTGAAGGATATTTTTGTAAACCGTCAAGTTATCATAGAAAAGCCTCTAGAATATTTGTAGATGTAGTATTTAGTGTGCCCATTGCCTAAGGCCCATTGCCTAAGGCCCATTGCCTAAGGAAATAAAAGGTCCAAGGTCCAAGTTCCTAAATTTTATCAGATAGCTGTGACCATGACTATTGAATTCTCAAACAACTGCTCTACATAGTCATGATCGCCTGCATCCATGTCTCTAGCTACATTGCTTCTTGTTTACTACAGAAACAGTGTTTTATCCAGCCCTGTTTGGTGGGAACTTCCCCCCTAAATGTCAGAATTCCCCCTATGATGGAAGACATAAAAGCTAAAATATGCATTTATAGTGCAATGGCGATTATCTACATTATGTAAAAGTACTAAGGAATTCAGGGAAGTGTACATGCGTACATGTGAATGTAATTAATGATGCAATGTAATGATGATGATGATTTTTGATGTGAATTATAGTGGCGATCAAATAGATAGCTTTCAGACAATGAAGTAGTCATTAATCTGTACCAAGTGATAAGTTAAAAGTTACAATTCAAAAGCAATTCTATCGTCTCGAAATTATAGGCCTAAAATAGGCGTACTTATATAGGCATGTTTTTGAAGTATTCATGAACAGATCAGATCAGTGACATGTCATACTGTATGTAGGGATTTGATTTATTCATTGCTGAACTTCGGCCGACCCAATGGAGATGGCACGCCACAGTTTTCGCTCACGCGTTGCGCCGTTCAATTCGTGCATGTTGAGTCCGGTCCATTTCATGATGTTGTTGACATTCCAACGAGCAAAATATCCATCTCAGATAAAACGGATAGCACAGAATTTATCAAACGGATGTCTATGAAGTATCTACACTTGAGTGATATCAAATGATACATTTTACGAAGTGATATCACAGAACGCACGCATCTCTCACCGGCTGAGGTGTCCTCTGCTGACAGCTTATTGATTCACGTACGTTGATATCGTATATCCTGGTGGATTGTTGCGACCAAGTTTTATAACATATGCATCCAATGTTTCCACATTTTCGAGGAAGCCTTTGCAGATGAGAAATTAAAATCCCAACTCTTTCAGTCTAGAAATTCAAGTTTCAAAATTGGCAAAAACTGTTCTGAAAACCTCTTGGATGATGATTTTCATTTGAGATACAATTTTGGCAGGAATGCCTGCACTTAGTGGTCACTGTTTGCGCATTATTGCTCTATTTAGTACCCAGATTTTGCAACACAATAATGAAAGGATTTGCGGCACCAGAAATATGACTTTTCATCATCAACATTGCAATCTGTAACGAAATTCAAATACAAATAGCATTGGAGTTAGAAAAATAAATAAATAAATTATCGAATTTGTAACTTCTATCAATCTAGGGCTTATCCCACAGAACTAGATTCATCTGGGCGCACTACGGTTTCCTAGAAAGGAAGAGTTATACGCAACCTCAATATCGAAACGACACATCACATAATTAGACAACTTTGCTCCTTCTCGAATGGATAGTTTATGTATCGCTTGCTACTGGAAATGGCAAACAATAAGCTGTCAGCAGAGGACACCTCAGCCGGTGAGAGATGCGTGCGTTCTGTGATATCACTTCGTAAAATGTATCATTTGATATCACTCAAGTGTAGATACTTCATAGATATCCGTTTGACGGATAAATTCTGTACTATCCGTTTTATCTGAGATGGATATTTTGCTCGTTGGGATACTGCGTCCTGGGCCTTCCTCTGCGCCGGCTGCCCTCCATGTTGCCTTGCAGGACAGTTCTCGTTAAAAGGCATCCTCCCTCCCTGCATTGATGACCGTTGAAGGAGAGTTTCCTTTTCCGAATGTGTCGAAGTAACATAGGGGTAGTGGCTAGTTGCTCGAAGATGCTGGCATTCGTTCGGCGCTCTCTGTAATTTATGCGCAACATTCTCCTCCAGAACCACATTTCGGCAGCTTCGATGTGTTTCTCGTCTGCAGTTTTCAGCGTCCATCCTTCCGCTCCATATGATAGAATTGGCCACACAAGCGTCTTCACTCATTTCATCTTGAGCGTTGTTGGTAGTGCCCTATCTGCCCATAGTTTGTTCAGTCTGGTCATCTTCGCCTTAGCCATAGCTATTCTCACACGGACGTCTTCTGTGCAACTTCCATCATTTTTCTTGATAGAGCCAAGATATTTGAAGCGATCAACCTCTGCAACAGTCTCAGCCCCAACTGTGATTGTGCTATCTTCATCATGTGTTGAACCGACTCGCATTACTTTTGTCTTCCTTGTATTTAGCTTCAGTGACCTCTCAATTCCTGCGGTATTTACCTGCTCAACCATCTCCTGCATTTCACTCATGTTCTTGGCTATCAAAGCTGTGTCATCGGCATACCTGACATTGCTTATTTGTCTGCCTCCGATATTGATGCCAGCGTTCGTAAAATCGGTTTCTCTCATGATTTGTTCAGTATACAAACTGAAAAGATGCGGTGATAGAATACATCCTTCACGCACACCCTTTTTGATTGGAAATTGCTTGGTTCGGTCTCCGTTCCAACGAATAACTCCTTGCTGATTGCAGTAGAGGGACTTTATCAGGTTGACGAGGTGATCAGGGAATCCAAAAGTAGACATGATATCCCAGAGGTGACCGTGGCTCACGCTGTCAAAAGCCTTGGAATAATCAATGAAATTTATAACCGCTCCACATGACATGTCATTCACCTTGTGGGGTTGTGGGGTTGCTAACATATTTGCGGTGCCTCTGCCAATTCGAAACCCTGCTTGTTCATCTGGGAGTTCCTGTTCGATCTTCATGCACAGGCGGTCCAGCAGTATATTGAGGAGGACTCTGCTAGCATGCAATATAAACGCAATGGTGCGATAATTGCCACCCTCTTTGGGATTGCCAGTCTTGTGCAGTAATACGAGTTCTTGCTCTTTCCAATCGTCTGGCCAACGTTCCGTTTCCCAAATCCTCACGCAAAGCTTGTGAAGACTTTTTGTGGCAAAGTCTCCAGCGAACTTGACGAGTTCCGCAGGCACATTGTCACGACCTGCAGTCTTGCCCACTTTCAGTTTCTTTACCGCGTTCTGGACTTCTGCAAGCAGCGGAACAGGCTCCTTTTCTGCTGGAGGCGTAGTAACCACTCCTGATAAAAAACCGGTGAATTTGAACCGAAAAGCTGCTTAGCGTATTCTTCCCAACGCTTTAGAACCTGGTTAGGTTCTGTGAGAGTTAGACCTGTGGAGTCATTGATTACACTTTGTTTTTCAGTAGCTGCTGCTTCAGTAAGTGCGGAGATTTTACGAACAAGTGCTTTGCCTTTATGCATTCTATCGAACTCGTTCATTTCAGCGCACTGTCGTTGTAGCCAGATTTTCTTGTCTTTACGCAGGTTTTTCTTTATCTTCTTGTTCAGCTTTTTAATCAAAAGGCTATCTGAAATACGCCCAGCTTCTCTTCGTTCCTGAATGAACTTGAGAGTCTCATTGCCAATCCAAGAATCAGTTACTTTCCGCCTCGGGGCGCGTCCTATGACATCGGTTGCAACCTCTTTTAAGGTATCAGCTACGTTTGACCAGAGATCATTCGGCTCCATCTCCGTAGTATCTGTCTCCAATAGCGTTGCAAATCGGTTATTCGTTTCTGTTACGTATTGATCCCGGACTTCCGAATCGTTCAGTTTATTCAAGTTGAAACGGAATGGTTGACTAGTTCTTTTCACACTGAATGCTTTCAATTGAACCTTTGAAACGACCAATTTGTGATCGGTATCACAGTCTGCACTTGGTTTAGTCCTGGCATCAAGTACATTGTTGCGCCATTTCTGATTTATCATCATATAATCGATTTGATTCCGGGTGCTTTGGTCTGGAGATGTCCACGTGAATCGTCGACGCTTGTGGTGGCTAAACTGCGTATTCAAAATGCAAAGATTGTTTGCTGTAGAGAAATCTGCTAACCGTTGACCTCTCTCGTTTCGAATTCCCAAACCGAAGCGACCAATTCCAGCAGAAGGTTCGGCTCTTTCACCAACCTTCGCATTGAAATCGCCCATCAGGATGCAGATCTCTAAAATCTTTACTTGTTCAACTGCTGATTGCAATTTCTCATAGCAGAGGTCAACAACTTCATCATCGTGACTAGTTGTAGGAGCATAAACCTGTATTATTGTTGTGGGCACAGGCTTGGTGCAAAACTTCACAACGAGTATACGGTCCGAGATGGGGTTGAAACTAATCACACTTTTCCGGGCTTTACCTCGCACTATAATTGCTACACCACTTAGGCCAGTTCGCTTCTCTGTACCACTGTACATGATAGTGCTATCCAAACAATCGAATTTGCCACTTCCGCTCCACCGCGTTTCTGAGATTCCCAGAACATCCAGATTCAATACTTCGAGTTCTTTGATCAGGGCATAGAGTTTTCCTGTATCCTTCATAGTACGTACATTCCAAGTACCAATCGCTAGCTGTTTCTCTTTCAACTTCTTCTTTGTTTTCTTCCTATGCTTGTGCTTGACAGTAGCTTGCTGACGGTCGGGTCCTACCTGTCTTCCATAGGGACGCCTACCGGACGAGGGATCAACGAGCATGGTCGAGTTCCCATTAACGTCGTTTACGTGATAACTGTAGTTGTGATTCATCTCCATAGGGTTCAGTGGCAAGATACTGCGGTGGTTTGCCATTGGCTTCCGCAGCCGTTTGAAGAGTCGGGTTCTCTGAGGGGCAGGTTTCGGAGAGCACGAAAACCAAACAAACCAGTACAAACTTGCCGATGGATGCCATCAGACGCAGAGGTTTGACCGACCAGGTCGCCGTCAGATACTGAGCAGACGCTCCCTGGATTTGTTGGAGTTGAGTCGGAGGTTAAGCTGGTAGTTACTGATGCTTGTGGCTCTTCGATCTTCGTCGCCGCTGGTCTTCACCTTGGTTATTTAGGCCAAGGCTCTTCTGGACTTTAACCCGTCCGACTCGGTGGGTTGTTTGGTTACTATCGATGTATTCCAGGAGGCAAGACCTGTATCCCGATAGCATCTAGGGGGCACGACCTGCAGGAACCACCGAGCAGGCAGTCCGAAAGGGGGTTTACACCTGGACCTTAAGGACTCGTGGACGTGACAACCAACCATATGTAGAGACCCATTTATATTGTACTTAAGGAATTACAATTTCTCATTGCCTGATGAGATACAAACTTTCACAACCTCCATTAAGGAAAAATTTCCCCCTGAACCACTAGCAATGGATAAACACTGCAGAAAGCACACGCGCAATTTTCTTCGCTAATATCGACAATCAGAGGCGGATGATCATGCATCAGTTAAACGCGTTGGCGCTAGTCTCCGCTAGCAAGCTGGATCGCAAAGCGCCTAAAACAGATATCAATCACTGGCTGTAGCTTCACGATGACTCAGTTACAAACTCCGTTTACACACCGTAGGCCTATCCAAGCGATATAGTATTTCATCAACCGGTGATGTGCTTTTCATTGAATGCGCATGTAGGTCTGCATGTACAGATCATAATACTACTAACCGACAATTTATGATATTAATAAATATCAAATCGTTTATTTCTCAAAAAAAGAGAACACGAGGATGAAATGATACATGACGATGGCTTTTACAAAGGAGATGATGTTCTACATCTACGTAATACGATGAAATATTTACACATGAAATAATGTCATGCAATGTAAAGATGACAAAAGATGATAATGTGATAATTGAGACACTGGAAGGAGAGGACAAGAATTAAGAAATAGCATTTGGATTAATTTATTTTATTTATAAGCACAAGTCATAAATTGTTTAAATTCATTAGGATCTGGAACATTTATTAATGTAAAGAGCCTGACATCACATCATCAAAAGCATGCTTTGGCCTTAATGCTTAATTCTAATTATTAACGAGGTTCGGAACGAGATTTTGATAAAGTGTACATTAGATAGAAATATATATAAACATCGGAGTAACCACACTTCGAAGAATCTTACCTGAAAAGGAGCATATGATGATGCAGAACTTCTGACGAATAAATTAATGTTCCGGACCTCAAAAAAATAGGCTGACGCACACAGTAAGTGATATCAAAGTTTGACTGAGGTCTTTATTGCAATGTGTCATCTTTTGTTGCAGTTGAGTTACGTTTATGAAGTGATTCGGTATTGTAATAATGTCTTAGTTATGACGTCAATTGCTTCCTGGATAAATTTACACAACTTACCAATGCTTCCTATATCTATTCTCTGCAACATTTCATAGAAATCTTGCTTCATGATATCAATAATAAATGGCGTGAGTTGCGACCTGATATTGTTATACGTGTTCATCGACCATTCACAGATAACATGGTCCATCATTGCAGAAGCTACACACTCTTGTCTTCGCGTTATAATCTACTTCTATAAGTTTCTGTTTTTACTGCTAAATCATGATTTTCACAGGTCATTTTCAACAGTGGTCGGATATCTTTCTGTCTTAACCCATTAGGTGCCGAATTATTTTTGAAAGCAATTATCAAAAATTTGAATGGAACCATACTATTCAATCACGTTTTGATACTTTATGACGATCTTACCGAAAATAAATGTTCATTTCATCGTTTTTGATGATGTTCCACATGTGGAACATTGGCGCCTTGAGACTATACATTTTTTAAGAATTTTTGAAGAATATAAGCCGTTGTATATTTGTTTATACTTGACAGGTTGCTTATATTTGACATATTTGTTTATACAGGGTGCGAGAAAAGTCCTTGCGGATTTTTGTCAACTTTATATTTTGCTATTCAATGATCAAATATCATTTCTTCAGTGACCAATATGTGGCAATGCGTTTGTAGATAACTCTGTCACTCGACTATTATGCATGCCAAGTCTTCAGATTTAACACATAGTGAGCTTTATGCTATTCAATCAACAAAATTTAAATTGATTACTTTCCATACGTTTTGTAAACTCGGCATTTCATTGTGCTATTTTCGATGCTTTAAAAAGCTATGCCACTTGTTTTTCCTGAGCTCCATGGATTTCACATTTGAATCTAGCTACGAGATTTGATCTCATTTTAATCAAATCAACAAAGTTGTGCTTCAAATAGCTATGCCACTCGTTTTTGCTGAGCTCCATAGATTTCAAATTTAAATCTAACTTCGAGGATCGATCATTAAATGACGGACTAAACCATGGATGATTAACCTTAATAAATGTTATGCCTTGAAAAGCTATGCCACTTATTTTTGCTGACCAGCATAGATTTCACATTTGAATCTTACTACGAGATTTTTAATTTTGATCAATAAATTTTATACACTGATGGATGTGAGTAATTTGATATTGTGATGGAATTCTCGACAATAGAAAAAGTTTATTGCACATCGTGGGCCATTTCTTTCAACTGTGAATAAAGTGCTCGTCAATTCAGAGAGAAATTTAACAAGGAACCCCCATCGTCGAGAACAATCTTGTATTGGAAGAACATACTTCTTGAAACCGGCAGCCTGTCCCACGACCGACCCAGAAGTGGCAGACCCATAACAGCATCTGGAGATGAAAACAGGCAAAAGGTAATTGAAGCTGTCACTGAAAATCCTTCAACTTCGACAAGAGCGATATCGAGGGATGTCGGGATCTCTGATTTCACTGTCCGAAAAGTTCTAAAAGCCGAGCATTATCATCCATACAAGCCGCTATATTCTCAATTTCTTTGTGATGGGGACGAAGACCGCCGCTTACAATTTTGTGAAGAAATGAGGAGAAAATCGAGAGAAGATCCTGCTTTCCTCCGAAAGCTAACATTTTCGGACGAGTGTGTCATGTCGTTGACAGGCAACATCAACAAGCACAATGTGCACTTCTGGGCTACGACGAACCCGAATATTAGAATGACCAACCCAGGCAAGACTCCTAGCCTCACCGTGTGGGCCTGTATAGGCTATTCCGGACTTCTTCTCTACGATATCAGTTCAGAAACCATGAATGGAAAGAGATATTCTGATCTTCTGTTGAACCAAGTCGTTCCTTATTTCTCTCGTGGCACTGGAAGAACCCTTCTGTTCCAGCAAGACGGAGCGCCTCCCCATTACTCTCTTTCAGCGCGTCAAATTCTAGAGACTCATTTGTCCAATCGCTGGATCGGCAGGAGAGGACCTATTGAATGGCCAGCAAGATCGCCGGACTTGACACCCTGCGACTTTTGGTTCTGGAGTCACCTGCGGCAATTGGTTTATCCTCCAGGTTTTATTTACAGGAACATTCAGGACTTGCGGGAAGAGATTGAGCGACAAATGAACAACATTGCTCTCTCTTACTACCGTGATTCGTTGAGGAATTTTCAGAAACGTTTTCTGAAGTGCATTGAGCATGACGGTGAGCTATTTGAAGAATAAAAATGTCAATGAGTACATGGAATGTTTAGTTTTTATTTCTAGATGGGTTTGTTCAAAGAAAAATGAAAATAAAGTAAAACAATTCACCATACAATAACTAAATATAGAGTTCTCAAAAATCCGCAAAGACTTTTCTCGCACCCTGTACATTAAAATAATATTCTATGCTTATACGTTAATTTTAATTTTTATGTAAAAGTAGTATATTAAGAATTTTGATGTTTGGTAAACGAAACAGGAAAAATACAGACAAAATCACCAATGTATTTTTTTGAAACTAGGTAAAAGTAACATCTTTCAGAGTTCAGAGATGGTATTGGACGAAGCAACTTATATGCAACAAAGTGTTGCATGTGTCACACTTCATTTTCGTGTTTTTCATGCATAATTTACAGTGGCCCCGTTTACCGGCTGGTATTGGAAGATGACCAACATTTCCAAGTCTTGTGGAGAGGGCAGGTGTTCGTGAAGGTCCAGGTCGAATTTCTCGAACAGTCAGAAGACTCAGAAGATATCTCACAACTTCTCTGAAAGAAAACGAATGTTTCACGTACATATTTTTATAAAATGAGAGCATAATTGACTAAACACAATATGACTTAAAAAGTCTATATGCATTATATTATGTTGTAGCAATTTGTGTTCAACTTCGATAAGCGGTAACAGCTTTTTCATCTCTATAGCCAAATTATTGAATGACAGATCTACATTGTAAAGTTATGTGTATATATCATCTATTTTCTGACGACCTTATATTTTCTGATTGATTTATGACAATTACTATGTCAAGTTCTAGTATTTTATTAATTGATTTGATGTTCATATTCATGTCTTGAGACCCCGCGATTTCTATTCGGCTTTTTGAAATAAACGTCTTATTTATTTATTTATTTTGTAACACAACAAAATTTTTAACTTTTAACTCAAAATATAAGATTATACAAAATATAGATCTAACCTTCGGAAATCCAGATGAGATATAGGCCTATTGACTTGAATGTGTCTTTGTAACCTCCAAGCAGCCACCATGCCCATATTGATGAAATTTGCGAATAATAGCCACCACCATTTCTTTGATCGCAGCTGAGGCCGATAATCCGAAAGAAACCTGTCCAATAAGTCAACTCCGCCCATGTGACAATTATAGGAAGCAATCATAGCTGGTTGTTGAATTGCAGTTCTCTTCCTATCACTTCGACTCCAGCGTGTCGCCTGACTGATAGGAGTAACGCCCTCATTTGAACTGATAACTATAACGGGGGTATTACCGTTCCAGTGGCAGACCACGACTGAACAATCACTGTAACTTTCATGAAATCCTCTCTGAGATTTTGCCATCGCCTCTTTTGATATCAGAGGGAGTTTTTCTATTCTGTTGAGCCTGACAGTACCAGTACAACGTAGACGGTTTACTTGAAGTTGTTCTCTAAACATGTTAGTAGAGGAAAAAATATCCATGTAAAGAACATTGTTTGTTTTACAATCAATGCCCTGTGTGAGTCGCTCGGTCACTTGTTCACCAAGGGGAGAACCTAGGATAGAAGAATTTGATTTGCCAGTGTACACTTCAAAGGCGAACGGAAATCCCTGTGAGCTACAATAGTCGTGGGACCTAAAGCTCGGCGATGCATCTGGATGAAGCATGTTCGAACCTGTGTATGTTTTCCAGTTTTACTACTTTTGCATGAATAGTTTCATCTGCCTTTTTGACTGAGACTAAGTTCTTAGACTATATACATGTACTCTTAAGTTATAATTGACATATTTCTTTTTAATAATTGTTTTAACTAAAGATTAGGTCAAACCTTTATCGCAGGGGCATAAATTTGGTAAGTTCTATGCCGCCAAATACCTCACAATATTTTATTTACATCAGCATATAGATAAAATAAAGCAGAATGAAATCACAAGACTGTCTATATATCAACTCTGGCAGCATTAGTTAGAAGGTTGCACAGACATCTTGCACTTACCATATAAAGCAGCAAAATATTTGTCACAGGACGCTCTTATTCAGATCAAAACAAAACTTTCACTGCTTTTAAATTTTTTGAATTTAAACAAAATATGTAAAATGGCAAACTTTAATTCTGATTATCAAACTAGCAAACATTACTGTTCAACTCAGATTGACAGGCAGACCAAGATATTTCATTATAAATCCTTCCGAAATATTTTGTCAGCGATCTAATTTGTATAGGCTCAAGGCGCCAATGTTCCACAAGTGGAACATTTTGAATTTGTCACTATATTTCGTAAAATATAACAGGAATGAATTATTTTTGTATACAGCATGCCTATATGAAAAGGTATACATATTATAAGTAGCTAAAATCTGAAAACCAATCAATTGCTTTTGCTTAATTAGAGCTGCTGAAAAATCGCTGTAACCAAATTGAACATTGAAAAACATAACCGATCTTTTTTGATTGAATTATACGCATAAAATCTAGAGATATGATATTTTAATGAGTCAGATCACACCAAGACGCACCAAGGTTGCCAAACACTGTAATTATTTGCTGTAAAATTGAATGTCCCACATTCAATAAGACATATTTCCAAAATCTAACGATGTTCCACAAGTGGAACATTGGCGCCTAATGGGTTAAGTTGAGGGTTAAATAATGCTAGATAGTGCAGCTGATTCCAAATAGCTAGTTTCTGTTCGACTTATTATAGCTTCGTTTATCCATTCAGCTCTGAGATGTTCTACAAATCTGGTTTTGCCAATTTTCTTGTACTGCTTTACGTTGACACTTAAAGCTTGTTGCATTGTCCCTCAAATATGTTAGATTCAAATGTTTAAGTAGCTTTTGTGCTCTCCAACATCATGTATATGAGTATTTTGCATAATTCAGATTGCCTAAAATGTGATTAAAGCAGATTTTCATGATGTTGTTGTTGCTACTAGAAATAATTTTGATCCAAAGGTTGATCGCAGCTTTCTCAAAAAAATATTCGAAAGTGAGTAGACCAAATTCTCCTATTAAACAGTAATTTGCTGTAGTAGCCGACAAATAATAGAAACGTCTGTAAAATTGAAACTGTATTTTATTTAATTCATATAATTTTTGATAAAGCAAAATTCCCACCGTACTACATCTTTGACAGCGCTAACAATTCAAAAGTATTTTTCCCTACAGTTCCATTGGGATCGGAAAATTCTTTTAATTTCTTAGCCGTTAAATAAGTGGATTGATTTCCTTTTTTTGTTAGTGAAGGTAAATATTTCATAATATCATTCGAGATCCAAAATCCAAGGTATTCCTTTACTGCTCGATTTGTTTACTTCGATTATTTAAATTTATGCTGATTTAGTCCTATCCATAGGCATCAATTTGTATCATCATTTTTGTTTTATCGTAATTTATTTCAAACCATCAGAATTTCAGAATTCTTCTTAAAGAAATCAACCGCTATTCTCATCTATCTAAGTAAACCATCTTTATCATCATTCATCAATAAAATATCATTTGCATATAGATCAAACATGGCATTGATGTTTGCAGCATTTGTGTTTTCAGCTTTTGAGTAAATTTCCTTTGCCAAGTTGTTGTCAAATAGGGTTGGCGATAAACCATCTCTTTGAGGAATGCCATTTTGTAAGTCAAATGCTTCAGATTCCACACCATTGTGTATGATCTTGTTTTTCTTTTCAGTAATAAAGCTTCTTAGAAGGTGGAGAAAACAACTTTTTGGAAGTATTTCATGGAGTCGCTTTATTAGTGTCGCTTTTGGAATTGAATCAAGCGCCTTTGATGGATAGGGTATTTTCCGATATTTTAAGCATGTCTGATGCCAATTCATCGATTCATTTGATTTACAATTTTTAGTCTTCATTAAATTGCTTTTTTATTTCGTTAATTGTGATTTCATCATCTAAAATTCATTGGATTTTGTTCTAAAATTTCATCTTTTCTCGGAGTATTGGATTGTCCGAGTTGATAGTTATTTTTTATTTCAATTAGGAAATTGAAGGATTTTAGATTGCGTGTCTTGCATTTCTTTTTCGCTTTGGAATTTATCAAATTCCAATATGTTTATGATCATTATTTTCTTTCGCAAATGTTAATTAATTTAATCCATCGTTTTTCAATTTCTGCTTTTCTTTTCTTCATTCTCCCCGTAGCGTTCTTCTTGACTGCATTAATTTTTTTCCAAATTTTCAGATGATTTGTTTTTCTTATAATGCGTAACTTCTTTTTTATAAATTACTCCTAATCTTGCTACATTTTCCGAGTTTGTTTTTGCTCTGCTTTACTTTATTTTCAGTAGTTAATAATTCTTCATATATCTCATTTGCATTCATAGGAATGGCATTTAATTTGTTTGATAGTTTCTAACATTGTTCATCAAATTCAATTCTGACGAATTTTAAGCGATTTTCTTCAGTCTATTCATAGGGAAATATTATATTGTTTAGAGGCGTTGGATTATCTTTACTTCATTATTATAGCATTATAGTTTTAAGTTTATCTGTGAATGATCTGTGTATAATACGGGATTGCCAATTGTAAATTCTGTCACTATATTCATGATAGATTCTGATATGATCAAGTAGTGAATCACATAGACCTCCCTATAACTCCGTTTTGAATACATCAGTGAAATGTACATTATCCTAAGCAATCTTTATTTTCAAAACTACTGCTCGCTATTATCAACCTCGTTTCATTACAGAAATTAAGTATATCATGACCATACTTATTCAGTGTCATGTATTCAGACTTTCTCTTGGGGAAGCCATATTTGTCATTGTCGTTTTGTAATCCGATTCTTCCGTTTAAATCTTCAATGACTATAATGTCTTCCGTATTGTATTCAAGAATATAGGTTTTTATATTTTGGAAAAATCTTTATCTTTATATTTTGATTCCCTGTTGCTTCTATAACAAATTATTGAATGTATGTTTGATGAGTATTCACATTTCACACCTTTTATCTTGTTAGTTATAACCGCTCCCCGTTCATTCACGACATTTTCAAATAGCTTATTCAAATTGTCTTTTATGCTTACTATTTCTACCCGATTTTGTTGACTTCCTTCTCGTGGTATGTTGACGTGTATAATTTTAATCATGGGAAAGTCTATGTCATCTTTTTAATGAGTTTCACTAAAGCAGAGTATATCTGCGTTATCCATGTCCTTCATCAGTACAGTATCGTTTATCTTGTTGTCATCTAAGTCGCTTATATTGATATAGCTTATCTTCAATTCATCAAGATCATCAAATTTTTTTCCATCATCATATTTATATCGCTTGCGCATTTCGAAAACTTACATGGTACAGAAAATTCTTTAACACCATGGATCAAGGAGATGTATAATTATATCAGGATTACGCACCTGCTCCTGCAACTTGCATTCTTCACTCGACACTATTTTGTCCTAAATTTAAATCATTTGCAAATAATTTATGAATGAAGATGAATTTAAGATTAACGACAATTGAATTGTGAAGTAGAAATGCTATCTGAAAAATTGCACAAATCTAAAATGAAAAGTGAAAGTGGTCTGCCAATATTTTGCTCAAAAATTAGCCTTCGACGAAAGCAAGTTGTGCACCCCTCATCTACACTGATGCTTGGACTAACCATGATCAGATGATGTTTGACATGTGACATTTCCCGCTCGTTCAACAGACACATTGTGGACTCAATCGACGATGTAAGTTAAGGAAGGCGAAATTCTCAGAAGAAATTGGAGGTCAAATCGAATCTAAAAAAAGATAATCAAAATAAGCAGTCCTAGGTTTGAATCTTTGAAGTAGCCTGGAAATTATCTTTGTTTGATTTAACAAACAATGTTTGATGATTAGCTGTCGTGAAGATGCATATTCTTGTACAAGCATGTGCTGCAATATTGTTAACTTTATATACTATATGTTTAAATATGTTTGCATATTTTACATTCCCCATTACAAACACTGTCTGTTGTATAAAGATCCCATGAAGAATATCAATGAAAATGCACGTGCAGATTGAGAAATTAAGCAATCTACAATGATATACAAAGTGCTAAAGTGATTTCTTCTCCTGCCGCTTTTTAATGCCTTCAGTTTCATTCTTCCATGAAATTGTCACTTAAAAGTTCAGAAATTTCGTAAATACTTTAAGAGCATCTGCAGACAATACTGAATGCTCGGCTGCACTAAAAGTCCGTCTATCAATGAAGACCTAATGCTGACAGTATAAAATGAGCTTGAGTGACTTGAGGCAGGCAGCCATTCAGAAATGAATGCGAATATCAGTGTTGATGGAATATGAATCGAAAGTCTCTCATTACTTTTGTCACTCCATACTGTATAATTACCTTACGCGTGGCAAAAAAAGACATATCTGCTTCTTTTCAACATCGCATTAATTACAGCTAGCGTAGTATGCAATTTGACAAATAGAGAGGCATTCACCTCAAAAGCATTGATCGCAATTTTCTCGCTTTTTGTTACTCATACATACAAGGTTTTATTTGAGGTGTATTGATGAGTTCAAAATATGTGATTTGTCACACAAACGCTTCATGGAATATTTTTATCAGTGAAGCTTCGTCACTGTTACTTTGAGGACAGAGTGTGTTACTTTGAGGACAAAGTGATAACAAAATATCTTCTGTACTAGCACAGGATAAGCAGCTGAAGATAAAACTCGTAAAATTAGTGAAGTGTGAACTTGCGAAAGGTTCAGCAAAAAAAGTTTGTTCAGAATTCTATGTGCAAGGTTGACATGGGCCTTCACCCCCAGAGAGCTGAGCTTTTTCTTACACACCTTTTACAAATCCTTAGTTTACCTGCTTATTCGATATCAAAACACTGACATACTTACGTGTAAAAAAATAAAAGTACTTACGTGTGACAGATCGATGCAGCTAATCCTTTGAATGTCTTTTAAACTTCTTAGTATATGCACTTGCGAAAATGTGGCGGTCCTATTATTCAGCGACATTCAACACAGTAGGTATATGTTGCACTAGGAGGTAGTTTTACGATCTTTGCTGTCACCATAAAACCTCAGATAGTTCATTTCAATTAAATTGGTGTATTCCATGCAGCAGTACCTGACATTCGTCGTGACCTGCGAATCGGCAAGTTTTGAGTCGAATCGAATCTCGAACCGAGTCGGGTCGTGATTCGCGAATCCAGTCGAATCATGGAAAACTTGACCAGGTCTTCTTGAGCTTGCTTCCATGTACGATTGATTTATTCAGTTATACTGCTAGCCAAGAAGAAGATAGAATCTATCAAATAGATTCTACTAATCATGCATCTTACATGGCCATTGATAGATGCTAATTTTACTACTAATTTTTCCATCTACTAGGGATTTGTAAAGCCTACAGACTATTTCAAATGTATATTGACGCTAGATTATGAGTTAGATGGATGTTTGATTTGACATGCTTTGAACTGCCCATTGGCCCTGTTTTGTCAAATTACTCGTTGGAATTTTGATGACATGAACCATGTTTATGACCCCAGGTTTATAGAAACCTGTCCTTTGAAACTCACGCAGGACTGGAAATGTATCCTCTATCAATCGCTCATATACTTAAAATCTGAGCCCGGGAAAGCGCCAATTTTCATGAACAAATAATCAAAAGATTCTATGTGTATTATTTCTGTTGCAATTCTCAGATCAGAAAACAATATAAGACTTTTTGCGGCAAACTATTGATGCCATGTTCAGAATATTTCATTCTCTTGCCCCATGTGATCCAGCGAAGTTCTTCAACCGTATGACTCCAAGGACTCGTGGCCATGACTTTAAAATTTTGATACCCTTTTACATTTTCCCCCGGCGTGTCATTGACGACTGGAATTCCCTGCCCCTGACATTGTGAACTCTACATCCCTACCGAGCTTCAAGAAGAACTTGCATAATTTCCTTATTGAAAAACGAATTTTGTTACTTTACCTGTAGGCCTACCTGTATATATGATCATCAATGAATTTGTTGACCTTAATTTGTACACCTTCTTGTTGCAAATCTGCTTTGCCTTGGTGCTTTAAGGACTTATGGGTGTAATCAATGATAATAATAAGAATCTTACTGGGGCCAAAGATACCTGATAAAAGACATGAAAAGTACAGGTACCGCAAAAAGTCTGGACGCACTTGAAAATGTTTACGTTTTCTGTTCAAAATCTCAAATTATTTTGTTCATTTTCCCCATTTCATCCTTTCAAAAGGATATGATCTGTTTACGAGTAGGCCAACTGTACAAGAAAACAATTTATTCCTCACACGATGTGTAATGGTACATTAAAACGCTTGTCTGACAAGAGACAATGTTCAATATTTCGTTGGATAACCTCCTGATTTCAGTATGGCCTCAATTCTTCTTGGCATCCTTTGTAACAGTTTTTCACATGCTTCTGGTGTCGCTTCTAAGCACCACACTCTCAAGACTTCTTTCTTCAAGTCCGACAAATTTCTGCATTTGCTATGATTGATTTTTGGTTTCATCTACTGCCATAAATTTTCGATAGGGTTGATGTCAGGACTATTGTCCGACCAGGGGAGGACTGTTATGCCTTTATCTCTGAAGCAGATCATCGTTCTTTTGGAGTTATGACACGGGGCGTTGTCCTGCTGAAATATGTTGCAATCGTGAATTTCCATGAAGCTAGCAAGTTTGTCCTCCAGAATTGACATATAATGTTCGCCGTTCATCCTCTGCCCAGTTTCCAGAAAGTCTAATGACCCACGGCCTTGAGAGGAGAAACATTCCCATATCATAGCACCGGGAGAATGTTTGACCGTTTTGCATGTGTACCGAGGATTCAACGTAGATTCACCTAGAAGTCTTCGAACAACTTTCGGAGTACAGTTCTCCTGTTTAAATGTTGTTTCGTCACTATACATCACATCTTTCCATTCATTGTCCGAACGAGACAATGACGAGAGGCTTCTGAACTGGTTTCCGAGCTGGAAAGCTCAATTCCTTTTGTAAGCGATGCTCAACTGTTCTGACTGGCACGTCCTCTAGTGGGGTTGAAGAGACTGTTTCAATTTTCCAGCAGTGATAAATGGATTACGCAAAACTTCACGTTTGATGCCTCGGTCAGTTGTAGGCGTTGTAGCTCTTGGTCTACCAGAACGCCGATGTGGAGAAGCCGAACCTTCTTCATTGTAAAGTTTCATTATTTTCGATACAGTGCTACTCCTAAGTTTGAGATCACGTGCAATTTCACGTTGGGACTTGTTAGTATGAGAGTGAAGAGCAATTAGTTGTTCGCGGATAATAGATGAAATAGACCTACAGGAGGGATAAAGTAGACATACAAAAGAAGTAAGCCCCGATAGGTCGAGGAAGACAGCGCCAGTCTAAATTCTCGTTTGGTACCCGTTTTCAATAAAGGAAGTCAGTCACCAGGAATGTTCAACCGGTTAAAATATTTTAACTGGTTAAATTTGTAAAAGAGGAAGTTTGGTTAAATTGGTGCTGCTTAAAATGGTACCGAAAAATGATTGGTTAAATGGGTACACGTGTAAAAATGCTTAAAATTTAAGCATTTTCTAGTAAGCCTAGCATTGTCGAATATAGTGACCACAATCCCGGGATCCCAGGATTTAAGAAAATTTGTATTGTGAGACATTGGTATCCCGGCAACGGTAACCGGGATCCTGAGATTGATAAGTAAGGATATTCGGGAAGAATTGCCAACTCATAAATGTAATTAGTTTAGAAATGACATTTGTTAGTACAGTCACAATTTGTGACTATAACTTGCTTGTGGATCACAAACAAGTTATTCGAGGCTTTATCAACGATTGTAATCTTCAAACTCCTTCATTTTATCACTTCAACCAGTTCTCGTCTCTCAGTAAGTGTGTCACTTCTCATATTCATTATCTTAACACCTTTCGCCTCTTGATGAGTGTCTTGATTGATGGAGTAGGCCTATAAAATCGACTGAAAATAAAACACAACTTCTCGGATTGTGAAACAAGTCAGGTGACTTCTTCGGATACTAAATAGACTACTAACAGATTTTATTCCTGAAAAGCATAGAAGCTGCTGCCTCGCTCTTTCCATTCTAATTCTTATGGTTGAAGTTGTGAATCTTATGGTTGTCGATAAACATCGGAATTAAATTTTGAGTTTTGTTCTTTTGGCTTTAAGGTGACCACTGAGTATACGAGTAATTGGTAACCACTATAAGACCATAAGGAGATGCATCGAAATTTTCCCTTATCAATTATTCTTTTCAGAAAAATTGCTGATAGCCCAAACATGTGTCATACCAGCTACCGGACAATGTTCAACAGTGATAAGTACAAAATGCCTCTATATTGTACATATATTTAATTGCTATTGTAGCACTTAGGTACTGAGATAGGCCTCTAGGCTACTATCGAATTATAACATTGTCTTAATGTCTTTCGATATTTTTGAGAGCGCGTGAAAAACTGAGCAAGGCAACGAATAATATACACTGTAGGCCTAAGGGATTCAGGCAAATATCATGTAGGCCAAAGCTTGTTGTGAGGAAAATGCTAATTCATTACTAGCAGAGATGAATGTATCTCTTGATGTCTGGGTATTCTAGGCCTACATCATTTCAGCGTCTTTTCGGCCTTGAGGTTGAGGCAGCAGTTTTGCAGTTAGATCAATTAACCATTTCCAGAACTGAGTGGCGAGACTCAATCTCTTAAAAAAGATAAACGCTCTGTTACATAATTGGTAGAAGTGATTTACGCAAAAAATCCTTACTTGAGACTGTCTAAAAATATGCACATCTATATACGGCAACTATATACGGCTGGCGTTTTCTGAAATTTGAATCTTTCAATGCGAAGAAATTAGGAAAAGTTCACAGCAGTCTAGAAAAAACGAATAGTAACAGAATGTCTGGGAAAAGAAACAAACCGCTTTTTATCTGAATGCCAAACAACTAAAATAAGAGGTGACTTGACAGCCAGCAGTGTATTACCAGAATCCAAAATAAATTTAGAAATGTTAAATATCATAGCTTCGTTCCTTAGAACAAGAAATAGTCTTCAACAGCAAAATCTAAGTCTTGGAAAAGACTCAAGTATTTTCTAACATGTTAATCAACGTAAAGCTGAAATTTATTGCTAGTGACTGTTTTTCAATGGGCTACATGTCTGATGTACATGCATATACTGTACCTCTATAGGCATGGGTATAGATATCAGTATATCAGAAACATCAGTATATCTGTGTCATGTCTCCTGTAGATTAGGCCTATACTACACATCACATACAAGTAAATGTGCAATTAGTAATTAGTAAGAGAGGGAATCAGCTGGTGCATTATCCAGCGCGCTCTATGTTATCTTAGTAAAGATTCCAGTAGGGTCTCTGAGCAGGTGCTATATACTGATTGCCTCACAAATAAATAAAAGATGGAGGAAATCTGCTATAGTAAATAAACAAAATAGATGTTCTTTTGCATTGTGTTTTGGAGTCGCTTACATCTGTGAAACAAGTCTGTTTCGCTGAAAAAATCACTGCATTTCTCAAAAACTCAGAAGACGAATCAATGCAAGGCAGCGAGTCGAGACACATTCCGAATTTCTGATACATATTTCTCGCCATATTCAGTAATTTGGATCATTTTGTAGCTGAAAGATAACAGGAAAAGAATATTGCAACAGGCACTGCCATAACAATGAGCACAAATTCGGATAGTGATAGGTAAATGTGCACAAACAGTACAAACTGTAAATTGCATTTCAAGTATTGCTCATCCCACTCAAAAAGCATATCTAGCAACATTACTAATGGTTAACTGTAAAATGTGCCAGTAGCCAAAATTCGAAAAACTGCCAGCACCCATAACTTTTTTGGATTTCAATATTTCACGAAAATCTTTTCAGAAAACGGATAATGCTAGATGTTCTAAATACTCGCGGGCTTAAAATTTCAAAAATGTACAGACAATTATTGACAATTCCTACATTAGTGAAAAAAGCCCAAGAAGCAACGATACCGGTAGCCATAACTTTGTTAAAACATCGTAAATCCAGACGCAGTAGCCACAGTAGCATAATGAAGATGCAGGATACTAATACACCATCAAAAGTCTTCACAAATCACACAATCCAGAGACTAACGGCACATACCCTAGTTCACAATTTAGTAACAGCGGTACATCGTGGGGCAAGTTATGAGGAACAAACTAGAGGAGTGCCAAATCACCCCATCGAAGTGCCATTTCACCCCACACATTTCGTAAATTGGCATTTTTGTAACTTTTTTTGAAACGAATATTTGAAGAGGAAGGAGTCCGAATCGAAAAAAATTTTTAATATAAAAAAGTTAGGAAATTCCCTGAATATTAAGGTCATTATGTTTGAATAGGAAAAAAAATCGTTGTTTGGTCATGAGAGCTAATTTAGTGTTAGGGTGCCAGATCACCCCAATCTCCCCTAATGAGAGAAATCAGAGGTTGGAGCAGGGCTAGAGTTGGGCGATTGGACTGAAACTACACCGGCCACTTGGTTGGGACTGGAGAGAGGTTGTCTGGGTAGTTCAGGTAGATCGGAGTTGAAATAAAGAAGTTTTGGCTACTGGCATGTCAAAAAGTTAGTGACCGGGCCTACAATGAGAGAAATCAGAGGTTGGAGCAGGGCTAGAGTTGGGCGATTGGACTGAAGCTACACCGGCCACTTGGTTGGGACTGGAGAGAGGTTGTCTGGGTAGTTCAGGTAGATCGGAGTTGAAATAAGGAAGTTTTGGCTACTGGCATGTCAAAAAGTTAGTGACCTTGGCGTATAAATTCGGATTAAAGATGAGTTAAAGAAAGAATATCGCTGTGAAACTGTGCAGGCGTGTAGAACATCCAACATTCTCCTGTGTCTGATAAAACTAAGTGAAATATAGAAAAATAAAAAATTTATGGCAACTGGCAGTTTTTCGAATTTTGGCTACTGGCACATTTTACAGCTAACCAAAGACAAGTCATTAATTAGCTTTTTATGAAGCAGGACAACGAATGCAACTTTAGCAACGCGTTGGCCACGCTTTCAGCCGCGTTTTATTCGCATTGGTCAATCACAAGTTTCAAGTTTACTAAGAAGAAGTGCAATGTTAAAGGAGCCACTAGTTTATTCGATGTAATGCATCAAAATCTACTTCTGTGAGTGACTGAGCTCACACTTAACGATAGCGACAGGGAAAGACTTTATGCAAGTTATTTAACTGGCTCAATAAATCACTGAAGTGAACCAATGAGAATGAAGCTTTCAGAAAGCATGTGAAATGCGTTTTCTGAAGTTGTTCTCATGAAACAGCATAACAAGTCACAACAGCAGCTGACTATGATCAAATTTATCTATGAAAACCATGGTGACGCTTGCAAATATAGCATGGATGATTGGTAACAATGAAGACAAACTATATTTTGCTGTAGAATTATAATTGAAAATGATCATTTTAGGCGTAGGACTTTAGCTCTGCGCTAAATGTAAAGGCCGACAAAGTACTCATTACAGAAACTGTTCACGTCCTACGCTGCAGCTGAGTGAAAATCTAGACTTTCAACATAAATTTACTCGGTGAATTTCAGTTGCTTTATCTGAAAATGTCTCATTCCCGACCATGAAAAGCTACAGAAGGAGAATTAGTATACATGAAGTAGTTGATATAGATGAAATCAATCATGCATAGATGAATCCGACTACATCAACTTTTACATTCTATCATCCACAATTTAATATGTTTATCACCACCGATTTTCTTACCTGACCATGTGATTAATACAATTGTTGTCAAGATACCTTTTACCGTGAGAAAGATACACATGTCTCCCGAATGTATTCGATTCACATGTGGAACAGCGCAACATTCTACATTGAATCTAAAATGTCTTCTATTCAAATTGCTCAAAAACATATTCATCAAAACAAATATCTGCATGTCTAAAACGGTGCAAATTATCTTCCTAATTGATATTAAGCTGAACAATCTACTCACCAGACTCCTCAGAAATATTGAAAGATTTTTTTGGTTTATTTCTCGCTAATTTCAGTCGATTGTTTCAATTCGTGGCCAGTGTTGCCGAGTTGGTGGCGACACTGGGGAAGACATTTCATCACATTCACATCGACATTTAAACAAAATATTGCAAATCCTAGAATATCGAGGAATATTCACCGAAATCTCATAGAGCGATGTAAATCTGCTTCCAGCAAGCAGCATGTCGATATTGTAGAATATTTTAAGTGATTATCTCAATGATTGAAGCGGTCTCTCATCTTCGGCGGATTTTCGTGGCGGCTAGTGGCGACAAGTTTCCTGCCACGAGTCGGCAACAATTATTCGTTTCGTGGCGAGTTCGTGGCAGCTTTCGTGGCGAGGAGTTTACAGTGTACAAAAGAAATATAAAAAATCAACAAATTTTGCAAGTGCGTCCAAACTTTTTGCGGTACCTGAATATCTTATAAGATATAAGCTTACGAGCCTGCTAATGAAACATTTACAATTGTACTATAAATCAGTTATTGTGAAGTATATCGGACTCGGTCAGAATATTGACCGAGTCCGAAGCCTGATCTGAGCAGCATGAAGAACATAGAGCGTGTTGTAGCTGCTTCGACTGACATTTGTTCAGCAACCCACGCTCTTAACCGCTTTCAGTGAGAATCCAGCATCTGAAACACAATTCAATGTCACTTTCAAGTAGCAACGAACAGGGAGAGGCTGAAAAACAAAGGAAGCAGTTGAAATAGTTTTTGGTCAGCCGATTCAGACCGATTCGAATTTTTCTCGAATCGCAATTTCGAATCGAATCGAATCTCGAAGTTTCGTAGATCCCTAATTTGTCCAATATTTTTCAAATTTATCAATACCTTTCAGAAAAAGGCCTACATACAGCCATACTTGCTACACTTTTAGCCATCAAAACAGCTGTGGAGATCTCAAACTCATCAATTGCTGCCGTGAAAACTTTGTCAATAGTCTGTTTTTAGTGTTGAACTATGAATATAGTGACAACTTCCATCTCGAACATTGATTTATGCGGAGTTCTTCATACACATGTAGGTCCAGCAATGAAACAGTCATAGTTTCTGAGAGAAGTCTAGAACAATGACACTGCAGCACTTGATGGACTTTTCAGCGTGTCGTAGTTATTCATTGAAGCTGCAATCATATGGCTGCAATTAATCTTTTGCAGAAATAAATGTCTATATTACTCTAAGTTATACTTCTTTCGGGTGCATTTACTAGAATTCAGTTATCTTTATTAAATTGATCAAATGAGCCTATAGTGGCTGCGATTTAAAGGTCGACCTTGTTAAGAGCAGTAAGGCATTTACATGCATGTCTTATTCGTGGAAAACAATATTTCAGACACCTATCAACCAAAGTTAAACACTTTGCCTATCAACAGAAATGAACTGATAGCACTATGGTCAAGTCACTTTCCTTGTCACATCTAGAACTGCCTTGCTGTGTTTAAATGTTTTTATCTGTTTTAAAAAAAAAACTTCATATTTTCTTTCTTTCATTTTTGTTGGTTTTTCATTCCAGCATTTTCCATCGCTTCCTATTAACTCTCAAATCTATACCTAATTGACATCTTCACCATAGGCTGAGGCTTCATATCAAAATGGTACCATCGATAATCACTCAACTAACAATTATGAAAATCGATAATATCTGCAAAATAGTCTATACTGTGTCGTCCCTGAACATAAATTTTGGTTCTACGTCTTGCGAATCTTGTGTCTCGAGTTCGTTGTCACTGTCATAATAACTTTTCGCTTAGATTTCTTCCCCTTAGCTTTCCACGTTATGAGGACAATGTCTAATCACTAAAAATGTTGCAACTTTAATCACAAACTCAAAATTTTATTCATACAAACCTCACTTAATTTTTTTAAAAACACAACCCGCGGGTTTTATTTGAGAGAATGCTATGCTTATTCTTAGAATATTCTAAATATATCTTCAGATATCAATCATTTCAACATTTTGACGCAATTTTATAATATGACATCAGCAATATATTTTTAGAATCATATGATGATCAAAGGTATAGTTCTCAAATAAAATTAAGTAAACAAAATAAAAAATCCGGTTCGTCAATACATTGGCATTGTTTATGATTATATACACTGAGATGTCATAATGATTTCATTTCTATTCACACATGCTTCCTTGATAAATCAAGCTGTGCAGAATTCTCATTTTAAATTGCTGCTTATTCTTCAGCACATTATTGAATTAGTCTGTATGAAGAAACCGCACGATGTTCATATTTGTTTGGGGAGTTCTATCAACCATCACACAAGGAAATTTGATTAGTGAAAAGGAAGTAAATTGATGAATTAGTTTCAAGAAAATGGTAAAATGATATCCTCCCACATCAAATTACTTGAAAATAATCTGTCTGAATAACAACCTATAGGGGATTAATGTAGATTTCTCATCAAGATTTTTCGTTACCGGAATATGTGACATTACATTCAGAATATCAATAGGAATTCTGAACTAGCAATCAATCAATTCCTGCGGAGTTCACTCCGCAACCTAACTGCATGTCATCAAAATGATATACCGGGTAGTCAAAAAGTCCTTGGACTCTGGGCAATGTTACACAAATATTTTATTTGAATTGAAAAACAAATAACTATGTCTATACAGGAGGAGGTATACACGATAATAGTCTAAAGAACAACACTCACACAAATTTATTCAAAATGAAGTCCATTGGCTTGTATACACCGGTCTATTCTGTTGGCCCAATCACGAAATGCAGTAGTGAAATGATGATGATCGATATTTTCAATTTCTTGGGTGATCTTATTTCTTAAATTGTTGAGATTAGCAAATCGTTCTCCAGGAGTAAACACTTTGTCTTTCAAATAGGACCAAAGAAATGAATCACACACAGTCAAATCCGGAGAACGTGCTAGGCATTCGACTGGCCCTCTTCGGCCGATCCATCGTCCTTGCAAATGCTGATCTAGCAAGTTTCTCACATCTGCTGCATAATGGCATGAAGCCCCATCTCGCTGAAAGATCATATCTCTTCCAGTACGACGAGTAAAATATGGTATTACAAGTGGAACAACAACATTGTCTATGCATCTTTCCGCGTTCATAGTCTCCTCTTGAATAATGTAAGAAACAAGACCTCTGCATGAAACCAGAGCCCAAACTGTTAGAGATCTTGTAGTGCAACTTTTATTTGCAATGCGAACGTGGGGATTTTCAATTGACCAGTGGTGTAAATTGTGTTTGTTCACATTCCCATTTAAATGAAACGAGCACTCATCACTGAATGTAATTTTTCTCAAGTAAGCAGGGTCATTTTGCAAATTGTTTTTCATACTTTGACAGAACTGCAATCTTCTGTCATCGTCGCCATCGTGCAATTCTTGCGAATAAGTAGGCTTGTAAGGATGGGCATGTAGTTTTTTATGTAAAATGTTAAAAGCACTTCCATGTGATACGTCCAGTTCATCTGCAATGTCATCAATTGACAATGTAGGTAGGATCATTTGTAATCAGTTGCCTGGTTTCTTCAACCTTGTCGTCTCCACTTGCAGTGACTGGTCTTCCTGATCTTGGACGATGTTTTATGACTGATCCAGTTTCCAAAAGTAAATCTCTTAAAAAGTACAACGTACTCTTTGCTGGGCAGGCCTTATTAAACATGTCTCTATATTTTTCTGCTACTTGTGCAGCACTTTTAAATGAAATCATCCAAGACGCCAAATATACTTTTTCTTCAATCGGTAAATCACCCATCACGCACAGCAGCTAATGTTGCAGTCACAAATGCTACAGACGCGCGCCGTACGATTTCTCAGGTTTCTCTCGGTTTCATGCAGAGGTCTTGGAGAACGATTTGCTAATCTCAACAATTTAAGAAATAAGATCACCCAAGAAATTGAAAATATCGATCATCATCATTTCACTACTGCATTTCGTGATTGGGCCAACAGAATAGACCGATGTATACAAGCCAATGGACTTCATTTTGAATAAATTTGTGTGAGTGTTGTTCTTTAGACTATTATCGTGTATACCTCCTCCTGTATAGACATAGTTATTTGTTTTTCAATTCAAATAAAATATTTGTGTAACATTGCCCAGAGTCCAAGGACTTTTTGACCTCGGTGGCTTCTTAAAAAGTTAACAGTTTATTCCAAACTTAGACGCAAATAAAAATGAAGCTAAATTGACTACAAAGCTATGTCGCCGCACATTGAATATTTACACTTGTTTGACCAATGAGCGTAACTAAGGTCCGCGATGTAGACAAGCTCGCAATCACTGCAACTACAGACTTCCTTCACTCAACCGAGACGGTTTGTTAAAGGAATGCAACTGAGACATAATCTCTATCTCATTGTTCAGCATTTCCAAAAATACATTGTCTGTCGTACGCTCAATTTTTATTAGTCGAGCATAAAAAATGTTCATTATATGTATATGCGAAAATCCAGAAATTTTAGTGTTTTTTTGGAGTGATTCTTGTCTTTTTCATTTGGCGGCCGAGATATAGGTCTGTTGTCAATGTTCAACACACCATTTGATTGGCCTTCGTCTGCTCTAACCAAATATGTCTATCACTTTAAGTTTTATGCAAGTTTTTTGACATAAAAAATCGTTTGAAATTCAAAAGCACCTCGTTTTTGCTTGTCCCTACGAAAAATGCATTTTTTGGATTGCTGTACAACAAGGAAAAGTAGTATACATTTAAGCGGACTTTGGCTCAAGGAATCCCTAATGCCCTTGAATCAAATAAATATCAAGAGTTGAGAAATCAAACTCATTGAAATTGGAGCTTGGTCGCCATATATAGCTGTCAACAGCTTCTTCCGTCATTGCATCGTACATCGACGCCGTCGATGTGATGATGGAAACTTACATCGCTCTTTGATCTGCACTGCTTGACATAACATCCTTGGACGATGCTTGATGTACCAACGACAGAAATGTCTTATAAATGTACCGACTGGAAAAGTAAGGCACCGATTGCCCTGTTTCTACATCTACATCTTGCAAACAGTTCCTGTTCATCAATCAAGTAGTGTTTAAGTTTCCTTCTTTTTAACTCTCAATCAACGAGTCGCTTCTTTCAAGGAGATAGTGACAAAAGAAGGAATCGAATTATTGATCACAAAACTCCGGTGACGATTCTGATGACTTTTTACAGATGATATAAATAAGGTATCAGAGTCTGAGAATGGCATAACAATATGAGGATAACCGAAAGCATAGAGATCAGCAACTGTCATGGCAGCTGGTATTGAAAACTATACGAGTATCTTGTGGCATTCGACCTTTTAAGTAGGCTACCTAATTTATTTCAATACAATAGATGTAACTGATGTTTTACTGTATCAAGGTCGATATTCTTTAAAAAAGTTTCACATAGCCTATATGAAGCCTAGACCATAGGAATCTCTTCAAGCATAAAGTAGTGCTCCACTAACTTTAGATTTTTTCGATCACTTCATCTGCATTTTGATACTGTGGATTAAACGCCATATGGTGCCTATCATATATAAGAGATCACGATGATGTGATAGCAAAATGCTAGAGTAGGTTAGTAGATCTATCTTGAATGGCATTTATGAAGTATGACAATGAGCTTGAGCTTGAGCTTGCGCATTGTACATTATGGCATATTTTGCTGATGAAAAGTTATTATCATTATTTATTTATTTATTTTGTGCATCTGTTAGGCCTGCATGTACATGCACATGTCTTCCGTGTCTGTTTTTGGAGAGGCCTAGACCTTTCATGGAAGCAGATGTCTCATCAAGCACATTTGTATTCAAGTCTCTATTGATTCTCTATTATCATTATCTTTAAAAAAGATTGTTAACAATTTCGTCGGCAGAACTTGGATTAGTTTTATACGTTGAATGCTGTGTAGTATCACGACTCCGTCTAATAAAGCAATCACGCTAAACAATCCATGAGATATAGGCTACTAAGACGAACCCTGAACAAAACTTAAAATCAAATAGTAAAGCAACCGAAAATATATCCTAACAACCCCAAATATATTTTTTAAACTAATAGCCCAAAACTCATTTTCATTCTAGATTAATTTTCGCTTAAACCGCATAATAAGAAAGTAGCAATTAATTCAAAGTTGATGTGGCCTAAATGGATCCCACCTATATCCTAGTCATAGCACTTAGTCATGGATATCCATACTCATCCTAAACTAAAACATGCATAAACCCATATCTTTAAAACTCAAACCTCAAAAAAGTATAACTGTCAAAAGAATCTAATGCAGTCTACCGGTACTACAACTTCTTTAAATCCTATAAATAGGATTGATTGGATATGCACTACAAATTCATTGTCAAACATAAATACATGCATGCATACCAGCAAAAATCTGCGTAATGGATGAGACCATTGGAGACAGTTGTATCCCTCTATTTCATATTCATTTTATTATAGTTAATTATTTCAAGTAGGCCTATTCTAGGCGTACTCCATTTCATGACGCTGTAATGTGAATATAAGAGAATAACCATAAAGTATGAAAGTTAATACATTCATAATGATTTCAGCTATTAACTCTTGTCATAGAATCAGCATATGATAGCTAGAAACAGTTTCGAAATTTGAATTTAGAATCGTGTCTATTGCACGCTATTTAGGCCTACTTACATTGCATCATAGGTCTAGATTGTCAGCTTTTGAATTCATCGTGAATACTGTGAGATGTCAAATTGTGAGTACATGTCCTCAGCATGACTGTTGAAGTAAAGAAAGTAAATAACAACATGCGTATATGAACATATATTAACTTTCGGTCATCACCGACGCATCAGCGTCATCACATCGACGCCCTCATATCAGAAACTCGGTTACAGATCTCCTAATAGTAATTAGATTGTGGTTTAGAACACATAATGTATCTTATAAGAGCCAAATACAACTAGCAGGAGCAAAATTAATCAAATTTTCGAGAATTCTTTTGAGTTGACAAAAAATGGGACCACTTTTGCTGGATTTTACCAAAACATACATGTAATGTGCACATTGAATTAACGTTAATTTAATTGTTAATTAATTAATTAACAATTATTTATTTTGATTGCAATTTATTATTTTAATGTTAATTAATTGACATTAAACATTGATGTCTAAAAAAGAATTCTCTCATTATTTTCTATTTTCTTGTTCTATAAACACCTTGTCTGATTGTCGATTTTTGATTTTTGATGCTGTAACATAGAAATCGGAAGCATAGATTACAATTAGCCTAACGCTTGGCAGAGCCAAATACAAAATTTAACACGATCATTAATCAGCTACATTGCCAGTGCACGCACTGAGTGATACAATCATAGAATTGTGTCATGTGTGTTTATTATGCGAGCACTTTTTAGGTTTGCCACATACACACGTGTAAAATGTTCGCATTGCAATTATGACAATATACGTATGTCCATATATCATAAAAAATCCGTCGGTAAGAGTGATCTCTCGACCCTTTGTACAATTTGACAATTCATAACTTAGGCGAGCTACATGGCTATAAACTGATTTATTCAGTCAGTGTCAGAATGACATTATCATGCGATTAACAAATAAAACAGATGTAGGCCTACATGTATTGCATGTGGACCATTATAATTTTACTAAGAAGCCATACTTAGCAAAAGTTGTGCTATTCAGGTTTACATGAAAGGAAGTGGCATGGTAGGTAAAATTAAAAGTTCGATTTAGTCTTTTCCATGAGATTCATGTTTACTCACATGGCTGCCAAGTCGCATTTAAATGTACGCTGTTCAAAAAAAAGTCCTCGTACAAAAGTTTTTACTCTTTTTCCAAAGCAATTTTTTATAGGTTTTAGCAATGGGTGTACGTTTCTTTTTGGCACGATTGTAGCACATGACCGAAATTTTCTTTCAGTTACTTAAATTTCCAAAAATATCTGTTTCCCTGCCTTGTAGGTCCTAAATAGTAAAAACGGGTATTCTTATTCTAAGCTCACTCATGTCTAGAGCATCAAAATTTTGAAACACGGTAAAGAAAGATCTAGAAATGAGGTCTGCAGAGTTATTAGAAAATCAGCTACCGATTTTTGGGATTTTCAGGTTTGCAAACATCAAAATCACAAATTTGCAAATTTGTTATTTTTAAGGCTATGTATCAACTTCACAGATCTAAAATCATCGATCGATGTCATTGTGTTTGTACAGGCATGTACAAACACCATAGGTTGCACATAGGACATAGGAGGGATGTACAATGGACCGATGACACATAACAAGCAAGATTGTGATTTGTAGACAAAATGAAGCATTTTGTATAATAGCACAAATAATATTTTTTGAAGGAGCTACATTCTTCACATGGATGGATAGCAGCTTCACTTTGGGAGAAATTTTTTCCACTCATTATGTCTTGGTTGGAACATACTTCAGGAAGTAAGTGTTGAATTAATGATGAATTGAAGATCAAAAATAATCTTTTCTAACAGGTTTAGTATTCCCATATTACTACAACTTGTTGCAATTGATTCTTATAATGTAATATCTGTCTGTTGGGGCTAGTAACTTAGATATCGATGCGCGGAATATTAGGCTGTATTATCATTATTTATTCGTCCGTCTACCTGCTCTCATATCTGCCTAGCGTGGACTACAGTTTGCAGTGACTTTGAAATTTTGCTGTAAGTTTCAAAAGGAAAATGTGAACTCTTTATTGAAATTTAAGTAATATCTACATCATCCTATAAGATTTGGAACACTTGATTTGTTTATTAAAGGCTTATGAAATTACATGAATAAGTCATTTTGAAATAATGCTAATAAAATCCAAGATGCTTGATGCCATCTTGCTATTAGTCATCGAAAAATGATGGTAAGAGGTGACAAATAAGTGAATTTGCAAACCAAAAAGCTTGTTCTGAATCTGATTTTAATACCAAAGTATAATTTAAACCACCTAAAAAAGAAGATGGGGTATAGAGTTCTTTAGACACAATTGAACTTGGTGTAGACTATAGTCAAAGCTAGGCACTAATGGGTCAATATGCAAACAACAGTGTATTAATCAGGGGCGTCGTGCAATGGATGCCCGGGAGGCATCCGGGTCTCTAAAAATGATGTGTTGTGCAATTTTCTTATTTCAAGGAATCTCAAAAACCCTCGTTTCTAGATTTTTCTTCGGGAGTGGATATGCTGACTATTTTGGCATATTTTCTAGTAACTAGCCTGTCAGACACATGTAAAAGGAGTTAGTTCTGATATGAAAAGGGCATCCTCATCAATAGTGAAGGGATCCCCAGGCTCCGACAGACCATCAAAATTTTGCAGAGGCCAAGTGACAACCTCACCCCCTTCATTGACGCCCCATTGCATATCAATGTTCAGTGGTGTCAAAAGATTGCATTAGACCAATATTTCCTTTAATTGCAATCTATAATTTCCATTTTCCAACTGACCGCTTATCTGTTTTCATATGAATGGAAAATTATCAGGCATTGAATGAAAAATGCGTTTCATGGCTTTCTAAAGGACATTTTGAAAACATTCTCCAATGTTGACATATTTTACAATCAATCATGAGGCGAAAAGTTGGGTTCACATAGTCTATATATGGATGACAGCTCAAGAAGTAGAGCCGCTCCGCCATTTTTGGTGGCTCGAAGTCCGTGATTGTAATGCACATGTACTTTACATTTTTAACTGAATCTCTCGAATTGAAATGGTCAGCTATCATTCCCATGTTATATCAAGCCTAAATAGATGCACTCCGCATTCTTGATAAACATTAAGCAAAAAGGAATGAGAGTGAGAAATATAAACTCGGCTACATGCATGAATCACGCTTGCCTGATGTGTTTCGAGCAGAAATAAGGTCTATTTAATTATTTTCATTGAGAAGGAAAATTTTCAATGAGGATTCATCACTTGAACCGTACCTGATTTTAAAATGATGCTGTCTAAATTGAAAATTTATGTTTATCATCATTCCTTTCCTTTCATACATAGTTCACACTTTTTCTCCATCTCAATTGAAGTCGATCCTTCAACTTGATCTTATTAGAAGTTTTCTATTTACTTGAAATCTATTCGTGATGTAGCTATTGCGCATTGTTTATTCATTCAACAGATATTCACTGACAAATTTTAATTTGTATTATTTTACAATTTATAATTTGTACATTTGACAAATTTTAATCAAAAGTCTCATTAATTGACACGACGAATTAGCATTTAAAAACAGTAAGAAATTCAAAAAGGGCTTTTCAGTTACAGAGTGATTTTAGAAATTTTCTTACAGAACCACTTAATGGAAATAATTCGAACACTGGCCAGTCAAAATCCGATCGAAGAAGTTTGCAATCTGTGACGAAGTTAATATTAAACGCAATCATAAACATCCGAATTTCCATTGCAGAGACCTTGACATAACAATGTGCACCTTGACAATCACAGCCGCCACATGATGAACTAAACACACAGGAAGCATTAATGGGCAGTTGTAGACAGTGCGACAATGCATGACGAAGACCGACGGTGTGCGAATTTAACAGAGATCTTCAATACGAGTAGCAAAGTATGTATAGCTTTACTATCAGTTATTGACCAGCTAATCGGTGGGATTGTTAGGTCGGCTGACAAAACACTCAAGAGTTGGTGCTTTTGTGAATGCTGACAAAGGCAGCTGTCCTTAAATCAACGGACACGAATCCTTCCAACTTCCAAGCACATTTTAGGGTCATTTTCTTGGTCAACAAAATTTAGTTATGATGCATACTGAACTTTTGGATTTCAAGGTAGTTATGATTCATTTCGGCTTGGTCTATAGACCCATGACTCTGAAAGCAGCCTGTAAGTATCAAATCACATGCTATCAATCAAATCTTTCTCGACTCTTATAAATTTGATCATAGACTCCTACAAGTGGTCTACATGGTTACTGAGATGCGGGCAAGAAATGTTAATTTTAGAAAAGATTTTCATCTGCTTGACATTTGACCTTAATTAAATTTGACTTCCACAATGATTTTCAATTTTAAAACAATGATCATTGTCTGATTCGTCGTGATGGTAGCAGTCATAAGATGTCTTTTGTTTTGAATTTGAACATTGAGGTTCGGAAATAAGCATGGGCGTTTGTCAAAACATCCAGTGGGGCGAGGTTCCCCTTTTTATTTCTTTCCATTGTTCTTTTGTTATTCCAATATTTCTATCATTTCTTTTAATCGATCAACTTGTCAGATGTGTCGGCAACCACATCAGCAGCCTTGAAATTTGAAGTAAATGAAAATATATCACATATAATGTTGGCAACATGATATCCGAATGCCTACTAAGTTGCAAATTTATGTCATACTACTACTATTTGTAGACAACCACTCAATTTCTTGAGAGTGTTCTGAACAGTCGCATTTGCCTTTCTAGCAAGGCAAGGATAGATGGTGGGACTACCGGTTCACTTGCATTAATCTCTTGTCTTTGTGAATAAAACATCATGCTCCTGAACTGCTGGAATCTAAATTACAGCTTAAAAGCATAACGCATTTACAAACGTGTATAAAAACTTTTTTATAAAACATTCTTAAAAGCACGGTTATGAAAAGCATGTTTGAAAAGATGGTCTTAAGGCATGTTCGAGACAATCTTTTGCAGACACACTAAATTGTAACAGAATGGCATTCATTTTCAAAATTGTAGTTCTAAGACATCTTTGAAACAATTTGCAAAAAAAGTACAGTCTTAAAATGTTGTTTTAGCTAAAGGCTGGTCTCCAATGGATCGCGTCGCACGTCGTAGAACCGTCTTCCGCAATAGCGCGCTCTGATTGGTCAATGTTTCACGCAGCTGCGCTTCAACTCGTAAGAAGGTTTCCAATCAATGTCTCTTGCTTTACCGTGTGTATCACCAATCACCCTTGCGACCAGGGGTGGCGCTACGGGGGGTCCTGGGGGGGGCACATGCCCCCCCAAGAAAATTATTGGACCCCCGTCGGCAGGGCCACTGTCGGCACCCGGATTATATTTTGTTGGCAGTCGGCTCCCAGCACCTATATTTTGCATTACAATAATAGAGAGTACAGTTACTAATCGTTGCATTAGATATTAACTTGGATTGCTAGCCAAGTCAGCAACATTACTACAAGCATTTTTGTTTACAACGTTATCTCTTTATCCTGTTGAGCGGTAGCAAGATTGTATAGGGAAGAGATTTTCTCTGTGTCGAGTTTTTGGTTATTTGATAATTGTTGACACGTGGTGCACAACTATAATAGATCATTAAACACAAGATAAAAGTTTGTTATCGTCTTGTTAAGGTTCGGTATCACGTTTCTGAGATCTTATTCTGAGACATTACTTTAATGAATAATTAGAGCAGCTGACAATATGAAGGAGCAATTGTCATTTTTGATGATTTTGCCGTGTTCAGAATATACGAGCGTATTTTGTCTAATAGATTTGCTACCTATTAACATGTAGCATTATAACTGATTTCTCAGTGGATTTTTTGAATGATGAGGATGAGATAGGATAATAGATAAGCGATTTTCTACTAGAGATTTCCACCTGCTAATACAATCAATCAACAGATCGTCTATCTTGAGAGACAAAGAGCTAATTCAGATTTCGGTAGTGGTGTGATCGATCAAATTTTGCGCGAGCGTAGCGAGCGTGCGTAGACCATATCGTGCGATGATCTTGCTATTTTACCAATGAGAGGGTCCAAATATGCTACAGTCATGTGATTTGCTTTCATTTGGATGTTTAAAGGAAAACGAAACGCCACATCTGCACCATTTCTGAAGTCGCACGACTGATTCAACTGTCAATAGAACGCCTGTTGTTCGCGTTGTCGAGTAGTTCAAACGGTAAGTCGATCTGTTACACAGAATGTCAAATAATGAATTGATGCCTTATTTTCAAAGTCAGTGGTACAGCAAGGTATGGAGTAACCTCCTCAGCGGCTCTATTGCATGGTCGCTGCGTCGTTTCTGGAAGCAGTTCCGACTAACTTTGACGTGTTGGCCCTCGCTACTGGGACATCATCCCAGGTGGTTGACTTTGGCAAGAATATGGAATTTTTCCGCTGAGTGAAGCAGTCGAAGGAAAAAATGAAGGCATAGATGTACCACTGACTTGGCCATGAGAAGTAGGGACACCCCAGTGACGGCTGGCCACCACTTACAGTATGTTTTAATAGAAATTAAGATTTCCTCCCCTACTTCGTTTGAATGAAGTGTCTGGGTGTAGTGTCGAAAGCAACAACTTTGACAATCTGAGAGGGACCGGCCTGAGAGTGGAGACGGAAGTTTGAAATTGCAATCGATTCGACAGCAGCTTCAAACATGAGATCTTGGCAAGTCTCATCTTGGAAGTAGTTAAGATAGGCTTTAATAATTACAAATATACTTTGAAAGTACTCAAGAAAAATTTGCATCTTTTTGACTGAAAATCCCTTTTACTATTGCGAAATACAGAAGTCACATACATTCAGATATGTAGTGTACATGCAGTGTAACCTACAGTATGAGTAGTCATATAACCATAGCATCTGTGTAGGCAAATAGTCTGCATCCCATGCAGTCTCATGGTCAGTCATACAAAATGCTTTGTAGTTAAGCGCAAGGTTGTAGTTCCTAAGTGATAGTCATAATAATGCAGTATACATAATTTGCATGCAATTGGACATAAATGCACATTTAGTATGCATATATCTAAATTTAACTTTTTATATAATCGAAATATTTCTAATTCAATTTGTAGGAGTCTAGATAATGAGGTTAAACTTTCTCCGGGTTCAACTTAGCCAGGCCAAGGAGTTATGAAACAAATCAAGCAGACGGGCTTTGTGATGCTTGTGGTCTTGAAAAAAACAAGCACTAGAAAAAGAATTAGAAAACATTCGAAATGTTTAAAAGACAGTGTAGTTATATCTTCGCTAGGATCCTCTTCCATTATTGATTTCCGCACACAAGTATTTTATCCGATAATTGATCTTTGCATGAACGAGTTGAACCGATGATTTTACGAGGAAAATAAGGTTATCGTGAAAGGTATATCGGCACTGACCCCTGGAAGCAAAGATTTTTTAAAGTAGGATATCATCCCAACCTTCGGCGAAATTTACAATGCTCAACAAGACGATCTTGATATTGAGGCAAAAAGTATGATGCGATTACTATCAAGAAAAAAGGACGGCATTGATCATTGTCCTTAGTGTTATTTTCTCTGTTTATGTATAAAATAGCATCACGAATAGCAATTACTTCTGTAGACCTATCTCATTTCAGTTTTTGCTCTTATCTTTTGTAAATGTAGGCCCAATACTGATTTAAACGAAGTTATAACTTGCAAGCTCTATCCATTTGCTTTTGTACATAAATGATATTGTTTCTTGAAAATCGTGTCCTAACACGTTAGGAAAAGTACATGTGTACATCCCATGTCTTTCGAAGTTTTATGACATATGCATGCGGCAGTTCCTTGTCCTCACCATTTGTACATAAAAAATTCTAATATTTTCTCTATATACCTTTTCTCAAATTAAATTTGGAAAAAAATGCATAAAGTTCCTACATAGGCTCTGATTATTTGAGTTGCATGCATGCACTAACATTAAATCGATTGACATAGTTGACAGCTTTTATGGTGTAGTCGAGAACTCCTAGAAAATAGAGTGCATGATGAAGATCATCATCACGCACGCTACATGAGTCAAACCATCCTCGTATTTATACAACACGTAGCGTTTACCAGGCGGCGAAGATGCTTTCAGTTCATAGCTACTTATTTGCGAATTTTTATTGTTCCCGCAAGAAGAAATTTAACAAACCGTTACAAAACTTGCTACCTGCTCTTATGCAATGTACACGAGGTAAGCCAACAGGCATTTGTTTCAAATTTCTCAAAGTGCATCACACATTTAACATACATGCATCACGTAAGATTTTGAAAGAAAATCATAGATATACTCGCTATTAATAATTAAAGAAATCTCAGATACAGGAACACATTTTTGGTGACAGTTAACATGTAAATTGTCTGAAAGAAGAAATCGGACATATGTGTAGGTGCATAACAAAGAGTGCATCGATTGCACAATTTTTTGTGTGTGCAAACATTGCACATTTACAACTCAATTACACAATTGACATGTGCATGTATAGCCCACAAGTAGGCATAGCTGTTCATAGATTACAACAATTAGCCGGTATAGCCTGTCGGCACCTCGGTTAAAACCGTCGGCACAACGCTGCCATGGACCCCCCAGCTCTAGGATTGCGACGTCGCATGCAGTGCCCATTGTGACTTCAAATATTGCAGCGCCATGAACGTCGAGCGTCAAACATCAAATATATATTTTCCTTGAAGCTGAGAAATGCTAGCTAAAGGCATTGATAGAACCGTGTGCTGCAGTCGCTCCGTCAATTATGAATGGAAACTTCATTTGATGCAGCGTTCTTCTCGCAGGAAAAAGAAAAAATGACTGTGACGTCAAATTTCACACGACAGCGCAGATGGTAAAGAGACCTTAAAAAATTGCGTTCCGGTTTCTTGAAATGACCTGTTGCACCGAGCGCTAAAGACTCATTGTGCTACCCATTGCAACAAATAGTCCATCCTTCTGGAGCTGGGATCTCAGCGGCAGCTGACCAAGACCACAGGAAAGCGGAAGCTGCAGCTTTTTGGCCACGTGATCAGGGCAAGGAACATCAGTACTCACATCCTCGAAGGGCGAATCAACAGCTGGAGAGCAAGCAGAAGACCAGGGCAGGGTTGGAACCAGTCGGGTTTTTGGCAGCCGAGTCCGGTATATCAAAATAATGACCCAAACGGGCATTGATACAATAATAACATCGATGCAATAACATTATGCGCATATCTACGTATATCCCGCCTCCACAAGAAAGCTTTAGTCGGTCAAAAAATTCCAAGCTCCAATATAACAAAAGTTTTTCTAATGATAAAGACTCTGTTGAACAATTTTATCACTAACTGAGTGCTGATGCTGCGAAATGCTTTGTCTGGGATGTGCAAATTTGATTTAAAGTGATTCACTGAAAGGAGATTTAACTTGTTACTTTTCTTATTATCCACGATCCAATGTCAAATGTTCAATTAGTTGGCCCTCAGGTTGCATCGAAATCCATTACTCATTGTATCTCTAAGGTCCAAGTCGTAAACTATCCCATGTGGTGAAATTATTCAAGATCTGGGATAATTATGTAGTAGGCTGAGGAATACACAACGCTTCCAAAATTCATACAGGCTAGAATATAGGATTTTGGAAACTACATCACTGATAAAGTAAGGTTTGAACAACATGTGCAAGCATAAGTTGCCAGTAATCATTTTTATAGAACAGTTCGCAATATCTATATCACAAAACATTCGTATAGCAGATCTGTGATTACTCCTCAAATTCCTCAGATTTCTCAAATATTGTTTTTACTCCTCAAATCCTCCAAAATTCCTCAAATATAGCTTAACTAAGAGAAATTCCTCAAATGTGACACATTTCAGACTAACTGTAGGATATTGTTTTTTGGCGAATGGCGATGATATGTAAACTTCCAATCTATAAGCTGAGATAGAATCCTATCCTGACTGCTGAGCATGAACAATTATGATTTATAACGTGTTTTTATTTCACGTCGTTTTCACTTTTGGAAGCTACAGGGCTGCAGATGTTTGGGTTCGTCCGCACCTATTTTGCTATGCAGAGAAGTTGTCTGAAGTTATTGTCTGTCGAACTCCCTAGCGCAACACTTTCACGTATTCGATGAGTGAAACACTGCGATCAACCTACAGAAATTGTATAGAACACTGCAATCAATTTTTACTTCAAACATCATAATGTTCCCTAGAATTCCAACAATAAAATGCTTTCAATTATTTTCATCAATTATCTTGACCTTTTTCACAGCCTTCATTATGGTTCTGCGACTATATGGTTACCAAATGCATGCCTGTGCTTCTTAAAGAAAATTAGGATATCGATCTTCTATATCCATTATATGATAAAGTATAGGTAGCCCAGTCCACTTGGATTTCAGTGCTCTTGTCAACTGAAACTTTTGCTTTACTCATTCTCTTCCATTTTATTTCCGCTGAATATGAACACATCCGACGGGGTAAAGCAAATAGTCCTTAAATTTAGTGTCTATCTGCCTCCTGGTCACTAGCGTTTGGGGGTTGGAAGCTTATGAGGCTCTGCTATCCCATGAGTCTGCAGCTACGTTTTCCAGGGTCTGCCGACCGACATCTGAACACAGCTTGGTGTGAAAGTAACGCACGAATCGTTTATCGTTGTATGCGAACTTCGATTAATTAAGACATTCAAACCACATATTACTGGGTTGGCAGATTTTCAACCTGGTCTACTGCAAGATGTGGATGTCAATATCTCTGCGGAACTTCATGGGAATAGAGGTGATGATCTTTCACCCTTTGCCTAGATGAGGCCAACAACTTAACCTGCAAGCCTTTTCCTGACAGTTGTTTTGTGTCGTGCGAGAAAATTCATGTCACTTGAATGTAGATCGGAACGATATGATCAAAGCGCTAACAGGTTAACAAGAACCACCAAAACTTATTCAGTAAAAAAAGTAATTTTAATGTGTGTAATGTGACGCATCCTTCATAATACTGATTTTTTTAGCCACAAGCAATGCATTCCGTCAACAATTTTAATCTTTCTATACTTATGGGTTACTCTCCTCCCAAATTTGTCTAAAATCCGTAAAAATTGATCGTCACAAAGCCCCACATGCATGTATTTGAAGATATTTCTTAAATTCAAAAAATTACAGTATACAAATCTGACAAGCATCATGTAATTGGAGACGATAGCGTGAATCACAGCGATATCAGCAGCTTGATCTGACATCCTCTGTTCGACACATTCTAAGCATATAGTACTTGAGGTCAACAAATTAAAGTCGTAACAACGGGGGGGGGAAGTGATTATGAGCAGGCCAATATTCTTTTGTAACAAACACAACTTCTAAAGGTGTGGTGTGGTCAACCCTGGGGTTACCTTCTTAGTTGTGACTTTCATGACTTGAAGTTTGGCCCAAAATCCATGCTAAAGTTTGGAGTTTTTTTGCAATTACCACATTAGGCTCCGTTTCCATTCCTTAAATTTTTCAAGGAAAATCCTCAATTTTTCTCATAGGCTAATCACAGGCCTGGTATAGATACTCTCAAATTATGTTACATTTACACGCTCTTAATTTTTCAATGATTGACTGAGCAATATATTATAGACTGAATGTCGTCAACGGTTGACGTGGGTCTAATTAAATTAGTCGGCAGGCCGGTGCAATGAGAAGCCTACCTGTCGGCCGGTCTTCAAAGCTTCCGGCCGGGGCCGGCAGACCGCTATCGCAATATACGGCCGTGGTGAGACGAAGGAGCCGGTAATTGCAAACGTTTACATGATTAAAGACACTCAGCAATGAGGATGGGAATAGGCAACACATGTTGTGGCACGAATTGTTTTGACAGACTGAGTCAGATGGATCTTCAATGATTCGCAGATCGCAATGCTCACTTTATTTGTATATGCCTTAAGAAAGGGACTGCAATCGAAACGCTGGCAAAATTGTGATTTCATATTTCTAAAACTGGCATAGACGCCCAATAGAATGTCGGATGCAGCCGAATACATTGTACTGCCAAAAATGTACTATTTGCATTGACACATTCTTTTGAATGCGTACCGGTATATGAATGCATCTTTTGTAGACGAGTACATTCTTCTGGACAGAAATGTATATACAGTAGTGGCCAATTTAAAGGGCCCACCTCACTTTTCATGCTTTTTCCCACTTATACTTAATTAAATTTACTGTTATTCAACTTCTTAGTGCCAAAATATTTAGAAATTAATTCCATATGATGAAAGACAAAGCAAATATGATATCCAGTCATAATTGGTATTGAAGACAACAATTCATGTCAATACTTAACGGGGAAACCTCTGTTCTTTATGACACTTTGTAGTCTACGTGGCATGCTCCGCACCAGAGTCTTGCAGTACTCCTCTGTGATCTCCTGCGTCCAGACACGCTTGATTATCTCGCGCAGTTCCTTTTCTGAAGATGGTTGACGTGCGGCGACTTTTTGCTTCATGAGAACCCAACAATTTTCGATGACATTGAGGCCAGTTGGTCTAATTCTAGACATTAAGTGGGTCCCAAGAATTAACACATGCATGTTCTATCCAGACTGGGGTGTGCTTTAGTTTTTCTGTTGACATTGCTTTTATTACTTTTTTAGTCCAGCATTTTGCATCCCTAATTTTCAATTCTATTGCGCAACCTTTTCAAATGAGTCAGCAACCTCAAAAACTGTTCTGATGTTTGAAATAGAGCAGATGCAATTTCGATAAAATGCATCGTAAAAAAAATTACATTCCTAATTGTTTACATGTAATACCACATGCCAATGTTATAGCATAGTCCTTTTGTCGGTAAAGATTATATTTTTGGTGGCCTACTATATTCGCATCTGCTTCCCAAGCAAGCAATGGATAAGCAGTCGGATTATTGACTCGCTCGCAAATCTACTATCGTTGTAATTACAGCATAAAAGACCTTATCAACATGCATCATTTGACACTTGCTGGAATCTAACGTGTTTACAAGGATGACATGATAGTAGGATATTGAAACATGTTTAGCACACTGTAAAAACGTGTTTGAAATCAGTGTTTTCAAACAATCCTTCAAAACAAAGCTAAGAAACAATGTTTAAAATACGATTATATTATATTTAAAAGCAGTTTTCCTTTTGACAATACATGACATCAGAAACATCATCTTATTCAGAAACATGTGTATTCAACGGTGTTTTCCTGTGGACTATGCGGAGGAATGAGCATCATTTCAAGTATTATAAGAAGGTTGAAATATAGTAACTATCAAATCCATCTAAAAAAGACACTTATGAAGGCTGGTAATGTGCATCAGACTCATGTTCATTAGTTTTTATACGTAAATATTTCATCGCATCCTATTATTTGATAAGATCAAAAAGAACAAATACGCGTTTTCTGGCCAAAACCTTCTTTGTAGGAAATCATGTCCTCATTACAGTGCAATTAATTGCAATTATCAGGTAATATAAATCAATTAATTGATATTATTTATCATTAGAACCTACATATGCTTATAGTTGTTTTTCATTGGTTATTTTCATTTTAAACCTTCATAATTTCAGTTCAGTGCGTTAGTCTGCTACTGCTTATTTTAATATCATGGCTTGTTAACCAAGGAAATGAATATTGAGTATGCTAATATGTACAGGCATTAGGCAAGCATTAAGTACAACGAAATAACATACATATACACAACGTTATGCTTACTACAACAGTTAGTTCCTGTTTCTGGCCAATTGAAACTTATACAAGTAGTACATTTAAATGAGAAAAATTTAAAAATATACTGCACGTTTTAGGGTGAAGAAAATAGCCTACCGCACCAGACCAAAGTAAGAATACTTATTACCATTCCTGAAGGTAATAAATGTTAGATTGTACTTATGCCCATATAACGTCGTTAAATAGCTACGTGTAAACAATGTCAAATTATGCTTTTATTCATATTAACTTAACGAATGATTAGTCGTATTAGGAAATCTTGTACAAATTTAATCTTAAATAGCATTCTAATGTTCATGCGCATCCAATTCCACAGTTCAACTATGGATATTTGAGTAAACTGCCAAGTCTATTGACTTGAATTGTTTTGTATTTTGTATTACAAATTATTCTATCAATTTATTGCAATTATTGGATGACAACAATTAATTAATTGCAATCAATAGGTGACACTAATCAATTAATTGTAATTATTAGTTAATGTCAATCAATCAATTGCAATCATCAGTTGATAACAATCAATTAATTGAATTTTTTATCATCAATGAATTAATTGCGAACAATTAACTGCAATTAATTGCAATGCAATTAACTTTTGATACCCCTTGGACCCTGATGCAAAGATAGAGACATTTTGGTAGTATGCATGACAACGAAAATGAATGTAAGTCGAAATGTTATCGACGAATTTATTTTCAAACCTCACAGTGAAGGTTCAAAATATGCATTTAGAGGCACATTTTGTAATTTTGTTACTTTACTATACATTCTACCCATTTATGCTATTCCTGTATTTTGAAGTGCCGCATTAATATGCAAAAAATGTGATTTATTGCATCCACTCCTCTTGCTATTTTAATTCCTCTTTGATCCTTTTGATATTTGCGCATGCATTACCAACGATAAAGTGCAATGACTTTCCAGTTTGATATGTTGAAACCGCCTCGTTAGTAAAAAATTGTATCGGTTGAAAAAGTCATGCTTCCTGACAACAATATTATGTGCGCATTTTCTAAATTTATCCAAGTAAATAGTAAAAATAATTAAATATTTTAACGTTTAAGTTATCATTTCATCAGATTGTCAATCATCGCTTTTCTTTCAATTTTCAGTACAAATGCTCCCACATCTTGAATCGCTATCGGCCTTCTCTCTCCGATTTTCAGAGCAATGCTTGCAAAAGAATCTTTTATATATCCAAAGACTCTACAATAATGGGAGATGAAAATAGCAGGGATTTCATCATTGAAATGCGTGAGTTTGTTTCTGTTGGAGACTCATTGCAGTATACTATACTGTAGGGAGATTGTATTGATCTCCTTATACGTGTTAAATGAAACATTCAATGAACTGCTGAAAATCATGACGCAATCATGATGACGAGTTAGATGAGATAGATTTTGAAGGCGATGTCAAACACTGAGAATATGATAGGCATGCCAAAGAGTTCGTGCTACGTCGGCATCACGTTCGACCAGGAATGGTCGACCGTGGTCCAAATCTCTAAATACAAAATCTTCGCAACCGGATTTAAGATCTAAAATTTGTTGAATGCGGTGAAAATTCACTTTATATCGACACAATTTAGTCCATCAGAGTTAAAACCGGTCGCCAGTGTTACATTTTAGATTCTCCTACCTATTCAAAATCACAGATTATGTTGTGGCTTAAAGGAGCCTTGCGGAAAATCTGTAGCGCATCAATTCCATGTATATGATAAGTAATTGCAAATCATCGTTTGACTCGAGTTGTGAATACTGACTTTTCCAAGCCGCACCGAGTGACCAGTCCTCCAAGCACAAAAAACGAGAAGCGGCTGGCGCTTTAGCTGGAGTTGATAAGCGAGGCGTTATGCTGTGGGGAGCCGTCTCCTGGAATGGTTTGACACCAGTGAATGGACCGATATCTCTGTGGAAGAGTGGTTGGAGCAGCGCTGTCACTTCCGAAGGGGCGAACGCAGAACAATGACTGGAGCTCGATGCGCAATTCTTCTGCGTGAAGTAATCTGTCCAGCGGTTGCGCGCCGTTATCCCCGTGGAAATCTGATTTGGCAAGATGATGGTGCCTCAATCCACCGAACAAGGGAAGTACTCGAAGAAGTTGATCGACTGTTTGATGATCGAATTCCCTTCGACATTCAATCGGCGAAGTTTGATGACTGCTGGCCTATTGAAAATGTTTGGGGAATCATCAAAGAGAGATTTTCTCACCGAGAATTTAATGATTTGACGTCATTGAAAGCAGTAATCCAAAGCATTTGGCGAGGTGCGAGTCGACGGACAGCATCCCAAAAAGATGCAGAAAAATTGTAGCAAGGAATGGAGGTCGTATTAATCGTGATGACTATAGGGGGAACGCTTGATTTACTTTCTTTGACTCAACATGCACCTATTTTTATAATTTCATTAAATAGTACTTTTTTGGTTGCGTTCACTTCTTAATAGATGATGGTACAATACACTGAAATCAAATTTTGAACTGTAAATTTGATTTTTCAGTAATGATTCTTTATCATCAGATATCTATACAGTCGACATATCTATGAACTTCTAATAGTCACTAAAATTATGTCCACACTCTGGGGTTTAAAATGATGCATCGCATTTAAAAATTGGTTGTATTTTCACTGATCTAGAGCACTTTGAAAATAGGGCCATTTAATTTGACTCACCCTGTACATTGGTGCTATCTTTGTATTATATCTTTCAAATAATGAACAGTTGTTTGTGTAAAATCAACTGGTAGAGCTGAATGTTCCGTTGCTCGCAGGTCCGATCTGAAATGCCCTACATTTGCAAGCCTATACGTGAACCTTGACTTGGATGGCAAAGGCCGGGTACAGATAGAGAGTAAACGGGGTTGGACCTATACAAAAAGACAGACGGTATTTCGTGGGTCGACCTAGATCAGGTCCTGAAATCCGGTTCGCTTCCAATTTTGCGTGCATCATGATTTACTTTGGAAAGTTTCTGAATTATGCAATGTCTGAATGTTCATACTTTTCGGCCACGTGTCTAAAAAGACCACATTTCGGGGAACCTTGAGTGGCCGCGACTTCAGGGTTATACAGTATTTGCATCTTGAATGCTGCTTTTTCCTTGAGAGTTTTAAAGTCCTAGAGTGAAAGCTACATGCAGAACACATCAATAATATCTGTGTATTCACTATTCGAGCGTTTAAAAAATGTAGCTATAGTTCGATGATTATTTTCTAAATTGCAAGTTTCAATTAGTTATTAGTTTATTTGAATGTTGACTTCACGACTAATTCATAAAGGGATGTTTGTCACCCTTTCAAAGCAATTTCAACCTTTTGTAATTGAGTTGCAAGATTATCTCCTGATTGAGGGATTTACATGTGACAGTAATATTAACTTTAAAGATTTAAAGATTACACAGTAGAATTGGAATTTGGTGTTGGCTGCAGGCGCTAGCAATTAGTGACAAGGATGTATATTCAATTTTGAACTTGAACTGAGTTAGAGCTGAATTTATTTTAACTTACATGCAAAAAACTAAACTACCTTAGAAAAGCTTTAAGATATGTGGATTTAAGGTACATCCAAACAGCTTCAACTGAGCGTGTCGATAACAGTGTGCTTCATAATCCGCTAAGGTTAAAAGAAGTACGGTATCGAAAGCCCGAGAATCAAAATGCAGATGTTATATATACTTCAACAGTATCCGGAATTTACCTACGTAGTGCATACTGAGTTATTGAGAATGAATCAACGCTGCATACTCAGCAGACGATAATAAGAAGTGTTTTTAGATGCTAATGAAGCGTAGGTGGATTTTCAGCATTGTTTGTTAGTTCTGTTGAGGAATTTATTATACATACGTGTATTATTGACAAAATGCTGTTGCATTGGGTATTTAAATAAGATCTCAGTATATCATAGTTCTCCTAATCATAGCAAAGTAATAATAGTTTTCATGCGGAATTTCTGGACACATAAATTATTGCATTTGCAAAATTTTCCATTTTCTGTTCAAAGTTAGGCCTGAAAATAATAATTGTGAAATTATTCTTTATTATTGTGGTTAAAGAAAATCTCAAATTGACCCAATTTTTTAAAAAAATGCCTACATGTAGCCACGCTTCATCTATAATAGAAATTGACTACAAAAAATCTCATTCTTAAGATATCACATAGCTTTTTGACATATCGTCAAATTGCACCGGTGTAGGAAAAATCACATTTTCTTCCTTTTGAAGAAAACAGCAAATCTTCCCATTCATGACATTTTTGCGTAATCAAATGTGACCTTGAAAAGAAATGTTTTCCAAAGTATTCTTTCTATCTCTCTGAAATTTTCAACATATAGGGCTCAGCCTGCTTTTTTGTTTTGGGAAATAGTTTTCTTCTGAATTAGAAGAACAAGTATTCAGTTAAGGACTGACATGCATTTGAAATGTATGAGAAAAATACCTTCATAGAAGCATTTTTGTGGTCAAATTAGCATTAAGATTAGTGAACAACTACGCTCAAGGTTGCCGTGGGAATGGAGATTCTTTGGGGACTCAAGTTACTATCCCCACGACAACCATGTCGATCGGATAAGTAATCAGATAATGCATGCACAATTTATTTTTGGCTTACAAAACTTATTTAAAATGTCCCCTGTAGATGATTCGTGGCATATTTTTAAGAGCCCAATTTTTAATACCGAAATGTTTCGTTATCTTGTCTACTCACATGCCTACGCATCTCAAAATTCATGTCTGGTGAAACTATGTTAACTTGGATGAAACCAGAACCGAATATTCAAATGAGTAGATTCAATCAATAGAATAGGTAGCGCACAACCCCTTAGGAAAAATATTGAACACTGACATCACAAATTTCTAAAAGTTTGGCCAAGGACCTTCAAATTACAAACCAAAGAACCCTTTGTCGCATCTATTTGAATGACAAAGTGTAAATTAATAAAAAACGATCATAACCATCCGGTTGAATTTGGCTGGTCAAACGACCGGTTGGTTTGACTTCGTCCTGCCGGTTACCGGTTGGGTCAGAAAATTCCTGACCGGCTCCAACCCTGGTACGTATACGGCTAGCAGGTGCACGAGTAAAGATTGGAGAAATCGCTATCATCTGTATATGATGAAACACCCATAATCTGCAGTACTTACATTATCATCTTATCAAAATGCAACTCCATCTCTACTAATATTGCCGTGCCCTCACTCGGGAGGTCTTGAACCAAACATAGGTTTCATGTGTGGACATCCTGTTTCGTCTAAATATAAATTTATTAATTCACCTAATGAGTCGAATATTGATGAATTGGGTTGATAATAAACTGAGATTATGAGGCAACCCATAGAAATAATTTAATCGAAATTCTCCGTCATGTTGCTTGAGTTAACCATTTACACGTATTGTTATTTGAAGAAATCCGCTGCATGAGGATTCATTCTTTTACCTCATCAGATCCAGGTTCTCCTTTTACTCCCCTTAACTCCTTTTACGAGGGTCGGTGTGTCCAGAAAACAAATTTCGACGAACAGATTCACTGGTGCAGATCACATGCGCATCCTATGTAGCATCAAGAAATCTAAAATTTGAAATCTGAAATTTAGAAATAGCACGAAAGATCCAGTGAAAATGTGTTTTCAATCAAAAGCACACAGAATGCTTTCGAAGTCATACTAAAATTTATTGAATTTAGGAAGAGAAATTGAATCAAAATTCTGACGTTTCGGCGGGTCTTGTCAATAAGGTTTATTATGTCTTTGAAAGCATTATGTGCCATATTTCTCTATAATGTCTCAGACAGGCATTATTGCACCAATTACAGAAATATCTTAATCTCAGTCACAATCCCCTTTTCTCTTTCATCTGCAATTCTTTAATTTCCTTTATATCTCATCTCTCACTCACACACATGCACGCAGCCATTTTGAGTACATATCAATGTTTTCTTAGTTGTTGGCTTGTTGACTTTTGTCAAGCATATTGATTTTCCATTCGAATATACTTCGGAGATGACAAAAGACTTAATGAATGTACCTGTCAGAAGTCGGAAGTAAAATATGTTTGATGGTTGATGCTAGTTGCGATGGGAAAATTATTACATAATAGATAGAGTCGTGAAATGTCACCTCTTGACTCCTGGCGTCAGCTCATTGCTTTGAGGTTGATTTATCGTTAGCTATCTTACTGTTAAAAACACAAAGGTGTTTGCAACACTAAAATGTCAACTTTGTTATGCTTCATTTCGCAAATGTTTCTCAAAATAGATTGGACATGACAGCAAAAATAACGAAAGCAGAAAAATACAATGAGAAATGTTTTTAGTTAACATTGTTACTTCTCCATCAAACCATTTAAACAATAAGTTCCAGTTCACACTTTCCAGTTTCAATGCCCTTACCTACTTTTTCAACTATGAATTCGAATTCATGAATGTATTTGGAGACAAATAGCATATATATTCATTGAGAACGAAAATCTGAAACGAATATACGAAATTTGTTATTGTTCTCAATTTGTGTGATAATGACTTTAAGTAAAGAAAATAAAAATAAACTCATGAGTCATGATATAATGTATCATCTTAAGCGCTTTCGATGACTCTAATCATAAGATAACGTCATGATACAAAAGGATTCAAAATAATCTAACACTGAAAGTTATGGACATTCAAAATACATAGCTATGAAAAGATAAAGTTAGTAAAAAATGCATGCATACTGAAATCGAGACATTGGACTACAGAAAATTAACATAGAGAAGATAAAAGTATAAAAAGGGGCTAAGTCACTATGCAGGAGCAAATCACTAACATAATCTTTCATGATACATAATGAGGGCTTGAATCGTTTTAATAAAATGGCCTCAGTGATCTTCACATGTTGTACATTTCTGCAGTATGCAGCGACAGAGAAATAGGACTCGATCTTATGTCCGGAGAATTGATTGCAGTCCCAGAGATGCTTGCATATTGCGCTGCTTTGATCTTTAGGGCCTCTCAATCTTGTTGCTGCCCACTTGGGATAGTGCTCTTTGATTCGGATACCAAGACATCTCGTTGTCCGACCAATATAACTGCATCCGCAGTCGCATTTGAAATTGTAACAGACGTTTCATCGGTCAACGTTATCTTTTTTTCTTCTCTATGTTAATTTTCTGTAGTACAATGTCTCGATTTCAGTATGCATGCATTTTTTACTAACTTTATCTTTTCACAGCTATGTATTTTGAATGTCCATAACTTTCAGTGTAAGATTATTTTGAATCCTTTTGTATCATGACGTTATCTTATGATTAGAGTCATCGAAAGCGCTTAAGATGATACATTATATTATGAGTTTATTTTTATTTTCTTTACTTAAAGTCATTGGAAGAAAAGGCTGTTTTAAATTTTTGTGTGATAATCTTCAGTAAGATAATACTCCCGGTTACCATAAAATAGACATTTTAAGTTAATAAAGGTCATTTTGTGTACTAAGTCTTGGCTAAGTCGTGGTCAGAGCTGGAACCGGGCCGCTTTATTCGGCTCCGACCGGGCCCGGCCGAAATTAGCATCTGAGCCCGGGTGACAAAGATTAACCTTCTTACGCTGTTCCTAAATGAAAATATCAGTGAACATTATTGAAAATCCTTATTGAAAATAAAATTGTGTAAGTTGAGCGTAATCGCCTCAACAGTCATTATAAAAAGCGAATTATTGACAACATGATCGTGTGCTGCAGGGTCTATGCATCACCCATGAGCAAATTGATCAATGTTCAGCAGTAAGATGAATTTTTGAACATTTAATACATAGTAAGTAGTTATTTGTTTAAAATATTGTACATGTGTAACGCGTTTGTCTGTCACAAAAAAATTGGATGTCATTTGATGCACCGATAGCTGCCTATTCTTGTAGGCTATATTCAGGTTTATTAAGGCAGGGAAAACGAGAGTACAGAAGACGCGTGGTGTAGCCTATTTTGAAAAAGTGAAGTCATTAAGTCAAAAGTTGGACTATATATTCAATCGACTCCTTTGACCAAAATTCCAGAAAAATGTCACTTGCTAAGCGTCTATCGATTGTTGCTCAACATCATCTCTACGTGATATATCACTTCTGAATTTTTTAAAAAAATTTTGCATATAGAGTCGAAAAGAAACAACGTGCCGCTTGAACAGACCATCCTTAATTACTTATTCTTTTCAAGAGATACCTTGAGGAAGATGATTCCTTTTAGTAAGCAAACTGGTCGAGAAATCATACATTTATGAATTATTCTGACGTACGCCAGAATTTATTTCATCTTGTTGCTTAACCCCACAACTACGGTATGCGTCAATTGACCTATTGCTGATATTTGATTAAATATTTTTCCTTTAATTTTATATGTGAGATGGTGACGCTTATTGACCTCGGTTATTTTGCTGGTTATTTTGCCATTTACTCTAAAACCTCATGTAACCAGTGTTTTTGACCAATCGCTTCGGCTTTACAGCATGTTGTACCTAGAACTACTGAGTGGGTCAATTGACCCATGCATAAAGAAGCTCATAAACAGAATTACTTACTATGAAAAAAATGTTCGTTTTACATCACAATACGTCAAAATGTCATCAACCCTTTAAATTACATAAATGCTTTTTAGAAACAATTCACAACTGCATTGATATTGTAAGCAGTAAGATAAAAACATTTTCACAAGTAGTATGCATAATTATTCAAGTGTTAGGCAAATGTTCAAGATTTTGCCGATGAAAAATTCAAAAAAATGAATAGTGCTGTGTTAAATACGATGCGAAGTGTAGGATCCTCTAAAAGATTGAAACTTTAACTTGCAAGTCATAAATGTTATCAGTTATCAGAAATATTGGAATATACAGACTAATATTAGAAACATAGCAATCAAACTTCTACAAAAATACAATGGTTTATAGTACAAATATTTAACAATGTTGTACAATTTAGCTGTCTAAATGAATAAGAACATTTAAATTTATTATTTTATTGCATGCTTCATTATAATAATTCATTGTATGCTCCTTTAACTAAGTAATTCGTAATTGATTCATATCAATCTTCCAGATTTTCTTTTTGAGGCCGACTTAGGCCTACATATAACATATGCTCACCAATTGTTACATTCAGTCTTATATCCCAATTGAAATCCACAATTGTTCAATTGTTGAAGAAGCTGTATTGTGTTGTTTTTTTTAAAGTTTTTGTTGGGAAACCAAGTAGACAAGATGGCAATGATTTTTTCTATGCTTTATTAATTTCGGCCTCCTCTTAGGCCATCACTCTACTTCTGATGATGGCCTAAGAGGAGGCCGAAATTGATAAAGCATAAAAAAATTATTACTATCTTATCTACTTGGTTTTCCAACAAAAACTTAAAAAATGATTAACCAAGGTCTCTCCAACACTTGTATTGTGTTGAATGAGAGCTTCAGTGATACTGTAAATGTATGTGATTGTAGCACTTTGCAGCCATTATTAACATAATTTATGCAAAGGAAGAAATATGTCATAAACGTGCTTAGAGCAAGAGACAGTCAGTCACAAGCGATCAGTCACAAGCGTCTTTGGCAGTTTTTAGACGAGGTTCTCGTCATGTTGTAGTGCCAACAATGCTTCTTCTAGTTCTACTTCTATTGTACTTCTTCTAATCTACAATACCCAGAGACATTTCCCTTGTACATTACACCTCGGTTGCATTTTATTACCTGCGCGCTAACTCCTGCCCGTACCTTCTCCAACATCTTTCTGCTGTGACGTGCTTCCTTGCATCATTCAACCCTATGACTTGCCCTGACCTACAACTAGCGACGCGCTATGATTTTCCTCTGAAAGGGCTCTTACCGATTACGGATATGTGAGACTTCAATAAAGATATATTATACAATTTCCTGGCAGAATTGCGTCTCTCAGTCAGGATGGGGCTTAAAATAGAAATCTATATTATTGGCGTTCTTCTTTACAAATTCTTTCTCCAATATAAATGAAAAAAATTCAATTATTCTTTCACGCCAGCTGAATGTCGTGACATCTGAGATAATTGGACAAGCAATACTTTATACGCTACGTGGAGCGCAGCTACAGTCCACCTTCGAATTCTTCTTTTTGTAGTACTTCATAGCAATATTTGATCTGCCGTCTCCACTTTCCTTCTTTGACTTGTGTGCGAGACTTTCTTCTAATCATTAAGACTGATTTTCGCTTGAGCATGCATGAATCGAAATAAATAAGCAGTTTGCTTTTCATGGCATAGTATCCGAAAAAAAAGAATTGCCTTTGAAAGCGGAAACTCATCGCATACAGCTACAGTAGTAATCCCATCCCAGGCGCAAGTCCAAAATGTGCAAAGATGAGTCATCCCCCCTCTGGAAGGAAGGTGAGGGAGGTGGCCAAGGATGTGTTGGGAGGAATGGGTCCGAGAGGAGAAAACGGGTCCCTACCCCCCCTCTGAATGAAGGAAGGAGTTTTCCAGCTAAGACAGGAATCTCGGAAGGGAGAAGGGGTGGAATGTGGGAAGGATAGAGTGAGGAAAGGGTGGGTGTTGATGGTTTTGGGATGAGAAAAGTTGGAAATCGTCATGAAGGAGGGTTCGGACGGGAAAGTGGAGTTTAGATTTAGAATCTGCGTGAAATTTTGGGTGGGGAAGGAAGGCGGGAGGAGTTTTCCTTAGAGGCAAGGGGTGGAGCGGTAGAGTTGGAAAAGGGCGGGTGTTGGATGTTTTGGGATGAGAAAAGTCGTTTTTCGACATGAAGGGGGGTTCGGATGGGAAAACGAAGGCCAGATTCGGAATCTACGTGAAATTTTGGGCTAGGAAGGATGTTTCCAGCTCAATCGGAGAGAAAAAGTTTTGAGGACGTCCCCCCCCTCCTCTCAAACTTCCAACTTTGGTGTTAGAGATCGTAGAAAGTCGTGTGATAGCTCATTTGAAAGCTAAGAGTGAGAAAATGCAGTGGAAAGCTCGGTTTGGTCCTCTTTTCCTGGGTTGAGGGAGCAAAAAGGCAGGAAAACGTCAGAGTTGGAAAAGTCAGGTGTTGGATGTTTTAGGATGAGAAAAGTCGTTTTTCGGCATGAAGGAGACCTCAGATGGGAAAACGGAGTGCAAATTCGGACGTTTTCGCCAAAGTTGGGTATAGGAACTTCTTTCTAGCGACATCGGAGAGAAAAAGTTCTGACCCCCCCCCGCCCCCCTCCTGTCAAACTTCCACCCTTGGTGTTAGAGATCGTACAAAGTCGTGTGATAGCTCATTTGAAAGCTAAGAGTGAGAAAAATGCAGTCGAAAGCTCAGTTTGGTCCTATTTTCCTGGGTTTAGGGTGGAAAATGGCAGGAAAACGTCAGAGTTGGAAAAGTCAGGTTTTGTATGTTTTGGGATGAGAAAGTCCATTTTTCGGCATGAAGGAGGTCTCGGAAGGACAACGGAGTGCAAATTCGGAATTTTTGGTCAATTTTGGGTTAGGAAGGATGTTTCCAGCGACATCGGAGAGAAAAGTTTGAGGACGTCCCCCCCCTCCGAGTTAGAATTTTTACGATGGCTGTGGGCTGTAGAGCCAAAACGAAGCATCGGATGGGAAAATGGAGGGCAGATTCGGATTCAGCGTCAAATTCTACATTGAAGTGGTGGATTTCCAGCTCAATCGGAGCACTAGAACCGGAGATAGACGGGTTTAAAGTTTTTTGGATGATGGGTATTACGTCATCAGCTGATCGCCACAAACTATATAAGCGGGGAACCGACAGAGAATTTTCATTTAGAGGAGAGCGATTGTCAAAGGTAGGTCATCTCTCTGAGCTCCGATGATAGCTTCGGACATTCGACATTCCGGGTTTCTGTAAGACACCGACTTAGAAAACTTCATTGATGAACTCAGCTAAGGCGTCAGACTTAGAGGTTCGCCAGGAGATGGCCTTCGTCTCCAGGCCATAAAAGACTCCAAAACTTTAAAGGCTTGTAACTTTGCTTCTACAAGTCCGTTTGACTTGATTCAAAAAAGGTTCGGTCACTATTGACCTTCTCTAAGTGATAAAGTACTTATAAAATTTCATAAGTAGTGCTAAAAAGTTGAAAAATTTAAATTCACTAGTTTTGGAGGTTTTCTGGGGTTTTCGACCCTGCTGAAGTCAATGAAAGGATTTTTAATGATGTCTGAGCCAGTCTTCTCATGTCTTACCATGATACAAGCGAGCAAGACACGGAGAGTTTTGCTGTAATATTCCACTGACAGGGTGTTCCTTGGGGACGGCGGACGATGCCGTAGTGATAAGTGTGGCAAGGGAGTGTGTCATATTTTAGACCGAAACCGCTGGGGCAACTCATGTCTCATGTTGGGCATTTGACACAGTTCTCAACGTAGCACTTTGAACGCCAATCGGTTGAGTCTTAGCTATCTTGTCATGGGTGGTGTCCAAACATCTCCATTGCAAAACGCTGGTGAAGTTGTTATCCCTCTCTACGGCTTGCTATCAAGCTGATCAAAGCAACGACTTGCTTCCTCTTAGCAACTCCATCGGTTTTCATGTTTGGCGATTAAGTCATGGACGGTGCAAGTCACGGAGATTTTCGGTGTCATACTTCCTGTGTGTGGGCGTTCTTTCGAGACAGCGGTGAAGTCCGTAGCGATGAGTACTGCACGGGACGTGGGCAATGGTAATCCTTGTGAAACCTCTCTGCGTCATGCTTCCAAGTGGTTGCCTTTCGTCTCAACGTTGTACTCTGACCGCCAGGGCGACATTTAGCTATCTGCCACAGGTTACCTCATAAAATCTCCATTGCACTTGTCTGCCGACAGTTGACCAACCATGCGAGAATGAACCATAAGTTCTTTTAAGAACTGTCTCTATCACGGAGACGAAATGATGAAGAGATGAAACGGGAGGCCACCCTTGCGACACACGCAACACATCACAGATTTCTCTCTTCGCTAGTGAACAAGCTCTTGTCAGTGTCGTCAGAAAGTGTATCATGGTTTGCAAAAGCAAAGTTTAGTCAAATAGTTTACCGCGACGCACGTTTGTGAAAATAAAGTTTAATCATCGAAGGTTTATTCATAAGTCTAGTCAGAAAGTGTATCATGGTTTGCAAAAGTTTTACTGCAGCACAGGTTGATGTATAGTTAGAAAGTTTGATCATGACGTTCATTCGTAAGTCTAGTCAGAAACTTTATCATGTTGTACAAAGGTTTTACTGCTACACAGGTTGATGTATAGTTAGAAAGTTTGATCATGACGTTTTATGAAACACACATGTCATGAAATGCAAGCGTTAGTGTAGTCAAATAATTTTACCTCGCACGTTTGTGAAAATGAAGTTTTATCATTGAAGTTTTGTGACTGACCGAACTCATCACAGCACTAGAAAGTTTTATTGAAAAGGTTTTACTGCACAGTGTAGATTGTCTTGTAACTTACTTTCACAGTGTTAGAAAGTTTTATTGGAGACAGTTGGTAAATGTTCTCTATTAGAAAATTCAAACTTCATGACTGTTAGATTAGCTTCATCAGGTTTACTAAAAGCAGTTTTCTACTGCAGTGAGACTGAGAGTTTAGAATGTTATATGAAAACAGTGTTCACCACAGCGCTAGAAAGTTTTACTGCACTGTGTAGATTGTTTCACAGCGCTAAAAGGTCTTATAGTAAGCGTTAAATGTTTTATAAAACCAGGTAAAGTCTTGTCACAAACGTTGAGTCTGTGAGAGCTAGTTCCATGACATTGAATCGCGTGGGTCGCAAAAAAGTCCATAATCCACGGCTAGGCTCCTCTACGGTAGGATTTAGGGTTTTATATCACATGCGTTGACCATTCGGTAGAATACGTGAAGCACATGTTCTCTTAAAAGTCTGAACGCAAATGTTGAAATAAGTTTTGTAAGAAGTCTTTGACAGGTTGTTGTGAAACTTAGCGAACGTTGAAAAAAGTTTTATTAAATGTTTCTGCAGTCACACTCGTTAGCGTACCAGCTTTACTAAATGTGTTGTTTGCCTTTATCAAATTGAATGCATGAGTAGACTCTTTTGTAAATAAAGACAGATAGTGTTTTTACACTCTGCATCGACAGCGTGCAAGTATACACATAGCAACCTGTAATGTTGTTAGTCGAATGCATATGAGTTAGGAAACACTCAAAGCATGTGTGAGATAAAAATCAACCTGCTAGATGAAGTGAAACACAAAAGTGTCACAACTAGTTTACGGGAAATAAAGGAGAACTGTGACAACGTTTACACTCATCATAGACAGATGAACATATAGTCTAACTTTCTGACATTCAAATGAAATTCGTAAACATGAACCGTGGTGTAAGAAACTTTATGACAACAACTTTATGTTGGTAAAACTTTCATAGATTGCAGTCGTGTTTAAAGCTGATATAAAGACCTGTAGAAATGCATAAGTCTTAGTTCAACGACTCGACCATTGAACTCACAAAATGAACACGTCTGTGTAGAAAACTCATCAGTAGGAAACAGCAAAGCATGTCATTGAATGATCAAGTCTGTGTCAGTGGAATTATTTCATGAGTATGAAACAGCGAACATTAGGACTGACCATGAGCATTAAAGGTTAGAATCAAAGTTTGCTTTTCATGTACATAACAAATGAAACCGTGTCTCATTTCTAAACGAATCGTGCATTGATCATAGAATCAACATTGAAACCTGCATCAAGTGATTTTCTGTGCGAATGCAGACGATGTAAAAATGACACACGGATTGACATTTAACATTGCTTGCAATAGTCAACACGCTGCCATTCAAAACGTTTATCATAAAACCTATCAGTGAAACAGATGTTCCCCTCCTGTGCACACAAAGAATCACGAGTGCACTCTGACGCCTGTTTGTCGCGCTAGCCCCTCAGCAGATAGAGTAGAACACAAAGATGTACGCGCTCTCTCTGGCACCCGTCTGTCACATTAAACAGAGATCTATCGCATCTGTCCCAAGAGCAAGGATGCAGGAACGCATCATCATCTCAGACCTCCCACCTAGCTGATTCCCACACAGCTCATTGCTATCGCGCCGGAGGGGAGATTCACGCGATAAATGCATCTAAGTTTGTTGAGTGGTTGAGGATGGCAGTCAATGAAAATATGACTTCCCTTTTCTTCCTCCAACAATAAGTCTAGAGCGATATGATTGCGCGAACCAGACATTTGAAAGGCTGTATCATTCTCACATAAAGCAGAGTGTCTTGCATTTTACTATCATAATCATGTCTGAGAAGCCGACAGCGTGTGTGATGCCAATTCGCATCATACACCGCGGAGAAGAATTCCACAGTGATATCTATGGTGAGGATATCACTGTGGAATTTGTGAAGTATTATTCTTACTTCACCCTGCACGAAGATATGAGCCGTCGAGTACGACAAGAGACCGAGACGGTGGAGAGTGAGGCCGAGTCGGTGGGGAGTGAAGCCGAGACGGTGGGGAAGGCCGAGATGGTAACCAGCGAGAGCGAGACGGTCGAAAGAGAGGACTCGGAATGTGATAACATGGAAAGTGAGGAAGTGGAAGCGAGTGAAGATGTCATTGTGATATCGGATGATGAAGTAAGAGTTTTACACATGGATACGAATGGCTGTCATCTTAACTCGTTCATGTTTTCTTTCAGTGATGGAGTGAGTGATGGGCGTTCTTTAGTTTATAAAATCATCATGCACACATACAGCACACTGTTTCACCACATCTCCTCGTGAATGCATCATGAGTTCTTATAAGAACTTCCTTCTAATGCAGGTAAAGCGGTCCCAAGCCCGCCACATATCTTCGGATATGGAATGCAGAGGGGAAGGATAATGATGAATGGAATGAAGGGAAGCCAAACTTGCACCACATGCAGCCACAAAAACATTTCTATCTTCATTGAGATGGCATTCAATCACTTGAATTCTAATGTGACCATCACATCCTTAGATCTCAGTACAGTCAACTCTCTAACGTACTTATTAAACCTATTATCTCTAACTTTACAAACACTGAAAGGATTCTAACATGATTTCAACCTTTACAAACGTCAACTTTATTTCTGACGTTGCAAACAGTGAAGTGAATCTGACTTCATTTATATTTCACCTATCTTACAAACAGCGACATGGTTGTAACTTTATTTCTAACTTCACAAACGTCAACTATATTTCTAACTTTATAAAACAGTGAAGTGAATCTGACTTCATTTATATTTCACCTATCTTACAAACAGCGGCATGGTTATAACTTTATTTCTAACTTTACAATCATCAACGTTATTTCTAACTTTACAAACAGTAAAATGGTTGTAACTTTATTACTAAGTCAATCCACTCTATTGAAACGATAGGAAAACGACACAGCATGTACATGATATGTTATTGAAACCCACACAGCTATTTTGCTATACTACCAATTCATTTCATGTGTTCTATCCTATACACTCAAAACCTGCAACGACATTTATTCTATTACACCTGAAACCTATTGACATGTGATACATTACATTACATTAAATCTTCGATATCAAATACTGTCATGAAACAACTAGCAGTACCTGACTCTAGACATGCACTGATTCCCACATTTATGACATTAGTAATTTTTTCTATCATGTGTAACTACATGCTCATCAATATGAAAGGCTTGCAGTGACTTAATTCTTAATGTGTCCATGTCAAGCTTTTGGAAATAACCTTTCATGTACAGTTGACATACAATCAATTTCAACGGATGCTCCAGTCATAGCATGTTATTCCTGCTTTCGCACTCATGATGTCATGCTGCATCAACAAGTTGCTTCTATTTAACTTTTACATGAATAAACCAAACGTCCTGATGCTATATGATTATGTCTCGATATGCTATTGTTGTTTCTTTTAACTATGTGACTGATTCAAACGGTTAATTACACTACCTATTCATTAAACTTTGCAATCTCAATCTTTGCTTTCATCGAATATGAACCTATAATTTACATACAACAACTATGTTATGTGTTCTATCTCATACACTCAACCAGTAGAAACATTCATTCTGTTATATCCATGAACATGATGTGATAAAATTCACATCATCTCAAAACCCTTTAACAGCGCTTGTCTTCAAACACATGCTGAATCCCACATAGCTTGTTTGTTACACTAACAATTCATTTCAATGTGAGCTAATCTTGTATCACTCATTTCATGTAACACAACTTTTCACTTTAATTATTCCCACAATGTCGCTACAGTCGTCTCAACACAATCCCTACCATGTATTCTAACACTCTAATCACTGTGCAATGACTGTTGTGAATTGTATCGCATTCACGTGCATGACTCAGACCTGCAAATTCCTGTTACTCAGGTGTGAGACGGTTATGAGAACCTAAGATGCTTCAGTTGTTCATTTCAATTTACATGAGTAACATTTGATGCTTTTATGTCTAGTAACATGTATGAGTTACTTCATAACTCTAGTTTAATGGAGACTTTGATTATTCATTATTAGCTCGCTGAAGATGAGTGTTTTAAAATCATCACACTGTGAAGAGAGATTTCAAACTAATGAAGATTGAAATTTGATTTCTGTATACGTTTGGCGTGTGAGTGGCCATCCTTTCATCCCTTTCATCAATTTTCAACCCATCCTCTGAGTTCAACGGGCTTGGAACCGTCAGAAAGTAAGAACACTTTCTGGCCTCATTATGGGTAGCCTCATGAAGGCTGTTTGGGACATTCACTAGCCTCATGAAGGCTGTTTGTGGCGTTCTCCGACTCCTCTCTACTTTTGCTCGAAGATCTCTGTAAGAAACAAAAATGGTGTTAGAGTTGATTGAGAGGCAATGACGTTCGAGTAACTTACTAGGAATTTTCCTCTTCACTTTTCTCACTGAAAAATCACACAGTCGACCGTCTACCTCCATACTGATATGAATGCAGGTGACCCCACCTTCCTCGTAGCACTCCTGCGTGATGTTTAAATCATCTGTAGCAGTAGGCACGTTACATACTTGGTTTCTGTAGATTGGCAGGTGTACCTCTACGTGTCTTCTCTTCATTTCCTTGTTGATGTCTTCAGCCTGACTAAGTCTCCTCTTCAGATCATGATTTTCTTCTCTCATCCCTTGACAGTTCCTCTCTATCACACCAAGTGTGGTAACCTCCAGCCTCTGATGATTCAACTCGGATACTACCTCCTCATAAGCCATCTCCTTCTCCTTCCATTCCCGCCTCTCTTTCATTAATGTTTCCTCTCTCTTCTGCAGCTGTAATACTTCCTCCTGTAAGACTTTCACCGTTCCCACTTTAATTTCTAGTTTGGCTACGTCCTGCACCATCTCTTTATTTTGTCTATTCACGACCTCATAGCGATCTTTGAGCAGCATGTAGTGGGCTTGCTGTGATGCCTTCGCCTTTAACTCATCTCTATCTAGAGCTCTTGTTTGTTCGCGTATACCGTCTTTCTTTGGCGTAGAAGTGTTAAGTGGCTCCTCTACATGTTCAGATGCGTGCTCAGATACATGTTCAGATTCCTGTTTACCACTCATGAAAACGGCTCTCACCTCCTGTACTTCCCCTTCCTCCTCACTGCTGCTTGTATCGCTGAGGAAATGATCGCTCCCATCATCATCCAAGTCGACAATGTGTCTTACAGCCGCCCTCTCCTCCTGCCTTCGTCTATACACGTCATCAAACCACTTTTTGAAGTGGCAGTTAGAAATAGACGCACTAGGACACTGGTCATGTCTTTTCCTAAATTCCACAAAGTCAGAGTCTGCTTCCACAGCATGATGGACACATGTATTTATTTCAAAGATCTTCTTATGCTCCCCCAATGTGTTCCACCTGTCTCAAGTGCTTTTTGTATTCGGTCCCTCTGTTTACTTTATTGCATGAACATCTTGTGACGCTGTAGCGCGAAGACTTTGATAAAACCATGTTGAAACTGCAAGATAAAAGTCAGTTATTTACTACAGTTCTCACAAGAAAGCACTGTTTATCAGAAACATGTTTGTAATAAATGGCATAGGACAGACAATGAATATCCTAACCTTAAGACCCTAGTGCTAGAAAGTGTATCAATGATACCTGTAAGATCTGACTTTAAATCTGTAACTTAGAACGTTTGATAGCAAACGTCAGACGACTCACCGTTGAAAGGAGGAAACAGGAGTGAAATTGGGTGAGGAGAAACGCCTTACATACTTCTCTCTCACAAAGACAGAATAATATGCCAATGTCCAAATTTGGTCATGTCTCCTTCAAACGATTTCATCTCGCAATATTTGGAATCTCAACCGCTGATTTTCCTCACTGACGCAGGGAGTCAAGATAACCATAAATGGACATTCTCGCTTCGTTGTGACGGAAGGGGAATGACGCTCGGCTCACGCTTTGTGACAGCGGTCTCTTTATCCTGAGTGGCAAGTTTGTATGATCCTCAAGTGAACTGAATGTATACGAAGATGAAAAGATGAGAAGATTGAATAGTTCCTAGCGTGTGATAAAATACATGGAATGACAAACGTACAGATGCTCACAATGATACTTAGGGGCTTCACACCATTTGAATGTTTTCTTATATCATGCTCACTTTCGAAGAGGCTTGATTCAATGGTTCATCCGAAGGATGCTTGTAAAGTTCAATACTGCATTCCCATGACATTTCAATTTTATGTGTTTATACAAGTGTATAAGCTTTCACTGGACTCGCATCGTCTTATAAAGTGTTCGTTTACGCAGCGCATGAAGTTATATCTGTCAATAATGTTGAACTCAATCTCTCTCTCACACACACACATTGTCACTTTAACCATGACTGGAATACAGTTCTCCCACATCAACTTTATTTCTAACGTTACAAATCCTGAAAGCATTCTAACATTATTTTATACGTCCCCTATCTTACAAATACTGAAAGGATTCTAGCATGATTTCAAACTTTGCAAACATCAATTTCATTTCTAACGTTACAAACAGTGACATGCTTGTGACACTATTTTATACTCTACCTATCTTACTAACACTGAAATGATTCTGACAAAATTCCTAACTTACAAACAATGACATGGCCACGACTTTATTTTATACTTCGCCTATCTTGCAAACACTGAAATGATTCTGATATTATTCCAAACTTTACAAACAGTAAAATGGTTGTAACTTTATTACTAAGTCAATCCACTCTGTTTGAAGTCCAACTACATGTGAAAAGAAAACGACACAGTATGTACATGATATATTATTGAAACCCACACAGATTTTTGTTACACTAACAATTCAGTTCAATGTGAGCTATTCTTGTATCACTCATTTCATGCGACATAACTTTCACTTTACTTATTCCTACAATGTTACTACTATGTATTCTAAACTTTATGAGATCGCTTTCACCTCTATCTCACACTTTCTTCATCATCTGACCAAGTGAGTGAAATTGATGATGCATTATCTGACTATACGCATTGAGTCACATTCTACACGAACAGATATTACTAACATGGATCATATAAAACGTCAAGTCTTATTATAGGCTTGACTATGCTATGGACTTAGTGATTTATCTATGTAACTTGCACTTTTAAAACTCTAAATCCTCAAATCCCAACGCAGGGACACCCATCCTATGGATTTAGGATTTTTGCTGTATAATTTAGTAAACTTATGTCTCTGTCAGCATACGGCTTTTAAAATACAACACTGACTGATAAATGATGTTCATATATTCCTAGCTTGGATAACAAGAAACTTCCTGCGTTGACTATTATATATTTTCCTCATCAACTCTTTACACACTTATGATTCCAATCACTAAGTTACATACAACTCTTCTATTGAACATGCATCAATCACCTTTCACCTGACCACATCAAATGTAAGGTGTATAACATAATGAGTATGTAACTATCTCTCATCAACGATATGAAATATGTCTTTTCACCATGAAAATTAAGTCTTGCCTTCAAAGTCATTTTATAAAGCGAACATATGCATCACGCATTCTACAGTAAAAGAGATCGTTCATTTGTGTTATCCAGATCCCTAAGTCCCTAAATCCAACGGTAGGTAACCCTACCCCTTAGATGATGGACTTTAGCAATTTAGCTACGTCATTCACCAATGGCTGAGTTAGTAAATGCATGTATGCACTCTACAACAACAGTTATCATTGATGTATGTTATATAAAACGCTAAATCTCTAAGTCCAACCGTGACTGCCATTGCCTACATTACTATAGAACATGTTGCATTGATGATTCTTCCACCACCCGAATTCTTTCCATTTGAGGGGTAGTGAAGAAATAAATTCATGACTTTAGGTCAAAACCAATCTCTACACACGTTTATATTTCACACCATGTAAAAGAACCTTGCTACTTATCAAAGGGGCTTTGAAACTTTAAACATGATGATTTCATGGCAGTTAGGACTTTGAAAATGTGTGTTGGACAAGTTTAGCACTTGTCATGAAGTTGAGTTCTCATCAGATGAATTTAATAAGAGCTTCTTCATTTTCTAAGAAAGATAGAGATCCTTGAATCTAGTATTTGTGTGTGGCACAGTCTGTAACTATTCTTTGTTAATAGGGTGGCCTCCAGCGAATTGGTGACCGGGCCCTCGGAATGACCGATGGAATATTTTGATTGCTCGAAGTATTCCGGACGCAGAATTCTCAGCAACGCCAGATATTCTAGCGCCATCTCCCTAAATAAAGGGTTTTCCACAAGCTCATGTTGAATGAGGTGGACGGGTCAGCGAATTGCTTCACCTTTCTCTGCCTGCAAAGCAGCCAGGAGAAACACTTTCCCCATCTTCACTCTGCAGCCACAGCGGAGCTCAAGGGTTCGGCTCATGTCAAAGAAAGCGATATCGAACGACATTGCATCTAACGACTTGTATTTGATGAATGAGTGTGAACGTCTCCCTTATATTTCTCCTACATTTTTGTAACTGGCTAGCAAGGCATTGAAGAATTGAACAAATCGACAGTGATCATGCTTTAACAGCAAATGGTTACTTGCGCGCTCGCGGAGTGTACAGTAACGAATTGTCAACGTGAGAATCCTCTCAGTCGCCTTGGATAATCTCTCCGGTGTGATAGCAATGAGCTGTGTGGGAATCAGCTAGGTGGGAGGTCTGAGATGATGATGCGTTCCTGCATCCTTGCTCGTGGGACAGATGCGATAGATCTCTGTTTAATGTGACAGACGGGTGCCAGAGAGAGCGCGTACATCTTTGTGTTCTACTCTATCTGCTGAGGGGCTAGCGCGACAAACAGGCGTCAGAGTGCACTCGTGATTCTTTGTGTGCACAGGAGGGGAACATCTGTTTCACTGATAGGTTTTATGATAAACGTTTTGAATGGCAGCGTGTTGACTATTGCAAGCAATGTTAAATGTCAATCCGTGTGTCATTTTTACATCGTCTGCATTCGCACAGAAAATCACTTGATGCAGGTTTCAATGTTGATTCTATGATCAATGCACGATTCGTTTAGAAATGAGACACGGTTTCATTTGTTATATACATGAAAAGCAAACTTTGATTCTAACCTTTAATGCTCATGGTCAGTCCTAATGTTCGCTGTTTCATACTCATGAAATAATTCCACTGACACAGACTTGATCATTCAATGACATGCTTTGTTGTTTCCTACTGATGAGTTTTCTACACAGACGTGTTCATTTTGTGAGTTCAATGGTCGAGTCGTTGAACTAAGACTTATGCATTTCTACAGGTCTTTATATCAGCTTTAAACACGACTGCAATCTATGAAAGTTTTACCAACATAAAGTTGTTGTCATAAAGTTTCTTACACCACGGTTCATGTTTACGAATTTCATTTGAATGTCAGAAAGTTAGACTATATGTTCATCTGTCTATGATGAGTGTAAACGTTGTCACAGTTCTCCTTTATTTCCCGTAAACTAGTTGTGACACTTTTGTGTTTCACTTCATCTAGCAGGTTGATTTTTATCTCACACATGCTTTGAGTGTTTCCTAACTCATATGCATTCGACTAACAACATTACAGGTTGCTATGTGTATACTTGCATGCTGTCGATGAAGAGTGTAAAAACACTATCTGTCTTTATTTACAAAAGAGTCTACTCACGCATTCAATTTGATAAAGGCAAACAACACATTTAGTAAAGCTGGTACGCTAACGAGTGTGACTGCAGAAACATTTAATAAAACTTTTTTCAACGTTCGCTAAGTTTCACAACAACCTGTCAAAGACTTCTTACAAAACTTATTTCAACATTTGCGTTCAGACTTTTAAGAGAACATGTGCTTCACGTATTCTACCGAATGGTCAACGCATGTGATATAAAACCCTAAATCCAACCGTACAGGAGCCTAGCCGTGGATTATGGACTTTTTTGCGACCCATGCGATTCAATGTCATGGAACTAGCTCTCACAGACTCAACGTTTGTGACAAGACTTTACCTGGTTTTATAAAACATTCAACGCTTACTATAAGACCTTTTAGCGCTGTGAAACAATCTACACAGTGCAGTAAAACTTTCTAGCGCTGTGGTGAACACTGTTTTCATATAACATTCTAAACTCTCAGTCTCACTGCAGTAGAAAACTGCTTTTAGTAAACCTGATGAAGCTAATCTAACAGTCATGAAGTTTGAATTTTCTAATAGGGAACATTTACCAACTGTCTCCAATAAAACTTTCTAACACTGTGAAAGTAAGTTACAAGACAATCTACACTGTGCAGTAAAACCTTTTCAATAAAACTTTCTAGTGCTGTGATGAGTTCGGTCAGTCACAAAACTTCAATGATAAAACTTCATTTTCACAAACGTGCGAGGTAAAATTATTTGACTACACTAACGCTTGCATTTCATGACATGTGTGTTTCATAAAACGTCATGATCAAACTTTCTAACTATACATCAACCTGTGTAGCAGTAAAACCTTTGTACAACATGATAAAGTTTCTGACTAGACTTACGAATAAACGTCATGATCAAACTTTCTAACTATACATCAACCTGTGCTGCAGTAAAACTTTTGCAAACCATGATACACTTTCTGACTAGACTTATGAATAAACCTTCGATGATTAAACTTTATTTTCAAAAACGTGCGTCGCGGTAAACTATTTGACTAAACTTTGCTTTTGCAAACCATGATACACTTTCTGACGACACTGACAAGAGCTTGTTCACTGGCGAAGAGAGAAATCTGTGATGTGTTGCGTGTGTCGCAAGGGTGGCCTCCCGTTTCATCTCTTCATCATTTCGTCTCCGTGATAGAGACAGTTCTTAAAAGAACTTATGGTTCATTCTCGCATGGTTGGTCAACTGTCGGCAGACAAGTGCAATGGAGATTTTATGAGGTAACCTGTGGCAGATAGCTAAATGTCGCCCTGGCGGTCAGAGTACAACGTTGAGACGAAAGGCAACCACTTGGAAGCATGACGCAGAGAGGTTTCACAAGGATTACCATTGCCCACGTCCCGTGCAGTACTCATCGCTACGGACTTCACCGCTGTCTCGAAAGAACGCCCACACACAGGAAGTATGACACCGAAAATCTCCGTGACTTGCACCGTCCATGACTTAATCGCCAAACATGAAAACCGGTGGAGTTGGTAAGAGGAAGCAAGTCGTTGCTTTGATCAGCTTGATAGCAAGCCGTAGAGAGGGATAACAACTTCATCAGCGTTTAGCAATGGAGATGTTTGGAGACCACCCATGACAAGATAGCTAAGACTCAACCGATTGGCGTTCAAAGTGCTACGTTGAGAACTGTGTCAAATGCCCAACATGAGACATGAGTTGCCCCAGCGGTTTCGGTCTAAAATATGACACACTCCCTTGCCACACTTATCACTACGGCATCGTCCGCCGTCCCCAAGGAACACCCTGTCAGTGGAATATTACAGCAAAACTCTCCGTGTCTTGCTCGCTTGTATCATGGTAAGACATGAGAAGACTGGCTCAGACATCATTAAAAATCCTTTCATTGACTTCAGCAGGGTCGAAAACCCCAGAAAACCTCCAAAACTAGTGAATTTAAATTTTTCAACTTTTTAGCACTACTTATGAAATTTTAGAAGTACTTTATCACTTAGAGAAGGTCAATAGTGACCGAACCTTTTTTGAATCAAGTCAAACGGACTTGTAGAAGCAAAGTTACAAGCCTTTAAAGTTTTGGAGTCTTTTATGGCCTGGAGACGAAGGCCATCTCCTGGCGAACCTCTAAGTCTGACGCCTTAGCTGAGTTCAGCAATGAAATTTTCTAAGTCGGTGTCTTACAGAAACCCGGAATTTCGAATGTCCGAAGCTATCATCGGAGCTCAGAGAGATGACCTACCTTTGACAATCGCTCTCCTCTAAATGAAAATTCTCTGTCGGTTCCCCGCTTATATAGTTTGTGGCGATCAGCTGATGACGTAATACCCATCATCCAAAAAACTTTAAACCCGTCTATCTCCGGTTCTAGTGCTCCGATTGAGCTGGAAATCCACCACTTCAATGTAGAATTTGACGTTGAATCCGAATCTGCCCTCCATTTTCCCATCCGATGCTTCGTTTTGGCTCTACAGCCCACAGCCATCGTAAAAATTCTAACTCGGAGGGGGGGGGACGTCCTCAAACTTTTTCTCTCCGATGTCGCTGGAAACATCCTTCCTAACCCAAAATTGACCAAAAATTCCGAATTTGCACTCCGTTGTCCTTCCGAGACCTCCTTCATGCCGAAAAATGGACTTTCTCATCCCAAAACATACAAAAACCTGAATTTTCCAACTCTTTTCCACAGCCATCGTAAAATTATAACTCGTTTTTCGGAGAAATGCTGAAAAAATTTTTCTCTCCGATGGCTTTCAAATTTACCATGCCGATGCAGAATTTGACGCTGATTCCAAATTTGCTCTCTGTTTTCCCGTCCGAGGCTTGCTTCACCCGCTAGAGCGATTTTTGTAAAAATTCTAACTCTGTCGTTTCTTCGCCTATGTCCAAAATTTTCAATGACGTCTCACCTCCAAACGAAGGCAGATAGGAACAAGCCGTGTTTTCCACTGAATCTCTGTCATTCTTAGCTTTGAAACCAGCTATTGCACGACTTTCTACGATCTCTACAACCAAAGTTGGAAGTCTCGTTCCAGAGGGGGTCAGAACTTTTTCTCTCCGATTGAGCTGGAAAGAAGTTCCTAGACCCAACATTGACCAAAACGTCCGAATTTGCACTCCGTTTTCCCATCCGAGACCTCCTTCATGCCGAAAAACGACTTTTCTCATCCCAAAACATCCAACACCTGACTTTTCCAACTCTGACGTTTTCCTGCCTTTTTTCTCCCTCAACCCAGGAAAAGAGGACCAAACCGAGCTTTCCACTGCATTTTCTCACTCTTAGCTTTCAAATGAGCTATCACACGACTTTCTACGATCTCTAACACCAAAGTTGGAAGTTTCAGAGGAGGGGGGGGACGTCCTCAAAACTTTTTCTCTCCGATTGAGCTGGAAACATCCTTCCTAGCCCAAAATTTCACGTAGATTCCGAATCTGGCCTCCGCTTTTCCATCCGAGGTCTCCTTCATGACAAAAAACGACTTTTCTCATCCCAAAACATCCAACACCCGCCCTTTTCCAACTCTACCGCTCCACCCCTTGCCTCTAAGGAAAACTCCTCCCGCCTTCCTTCCCCACCCAAAATTTCACGCAGATTCTAAATCTAAACTCCACTTTCCCGTCCAAACCCTCCTTCATGACGATTTCCAACTTTTCTCATCCCAAAACCATCAACACCCACCCTTTCCTCACTCTATCCTTCCCACATTCCACCCCTTCTCCCTTCCGAGATTCCTGTCTTAGCTGGAAAACTCCTTCCTTCCTTCAGAGGGGGGGGTAGGGACCCGTTTTCTCCTCTCGGACCCATTCCTCCCAACACATCCTTGGCGACTTCCTTCCAGAGGGGGGATGACTCATCCTTGCGCATTTTGTGCTTGCGCCTGGGATGGGATTACTACTAGTTACTATTTCTCAACAGATTTCCAAAACTTCATGACAATTGGCAAGGAGTGTACCGACTGGCCACAGGTAAATGGTCGCTTGTTTTCCTTAAAGCGAAGAAGTACTTAGTTATCAAATCAGACCTGTAATAGGGGCAGGGCTCAATTAATTAGAGCGTATTCCAAGTAGCAGACAACATGTTCCAGTAATCAATTTTCTTGGCGAGCTTCATTTTTTTTGCAATATATGGAGCGGTGTTCAAGACCTAACTTGTAGCAAACCTATAAATTTTGTCTCGAAGTAGACGAAAATAGATGGGCTGATCTATCAAAGTTTTCAACCAACGCTCATCCAAGATGTAGTGAGAAAGCCACATCGGCAATAGATTACGGTTGTATTGGCCATCAAACCAGAGCTGAGCCTAAGACCCGTCCCGGCCTTGCTGTGAAAATAATAAACTATGAATGAAAATAGAAAAAGAACATATTAAATAAATTCAATTGTAAGGCGACACCCACTAGAAAAACAATGTTAAACATGTATACAGTATGCCCAATAATTATAATATCAAATAAATTGTTAGATCAACTGTTGGATTAGCATCTGAAGAAAAGTACCTTGACTCCTGATAAAACTTCTTATCTCATGTAATCATTATTCCTAGCTTCGCTTTATCATTTTACTAAATGCAAGCGATGGCGACTACAGAATTTGACTGTTGACTACTCACTGTGTGACAGCGCATTGATTATGAAGTACTGATTTCCTTCGGGCATCAAACTAGCAATCGTTGGTCCGCATCCAAAATTTTGTTGTACTTTAGATGCTGCATTTCTAGAGCAAAAGTATATCAAATAATCGAATTACAAAAGCCGGCCCCACCCGCAGCCTGGCAGCTTTAATGCAAACCGGCCCAGCCCCGGTCTACTTGAATGGAGACCAGCCCCGGCCCTCGAAAATCTCGACCGGCTTCCAGCTCTGCTTCCGACAGTAGAAAACAGGATTAGTGTGCAATGCCGATGCGTAGGCCTACTACAATGATAAATACATGTAATGTATGTGATATGTTTTGAATGTCATAATGAACATGGTCACAATTGTCAAGTTTCGCATCAATCATCTACATAAATAACAGTAGGGTATTTGCTTGAATTTTCATGTCAAACTTCAAATCAATTATATTTTTTAATTCAGAAAACATGTTCATGAGTCAATTGACCCATTACGTAGCTCTAGGTATGAAGATATTTAAGTAGTTCTAGTGTCAAGAATCATGTTGTGAGAAGCCATTACGTGAATTGATTAAGAGATTTTTTAATGATCAAATGAGGCAGATATCTTTAATTTCAAACATAACAAATTTCGGCCCGAGTGTTAAAATATTTTATGCCAGGCACCGCTTCCAGCTCTGGTCATGGAAAAGTCAATCAGTACATCAATTCAATTCCATGATCTGTCACCTTTGCCTTGCTGTCATCCTATGAATGAAAATGTGTAATGATATGTGTGTCCCTAAGTCACTCTTCTATATATAAATGTGAAATATCAAACATTATTTTCACAAACTCATGTAGTTCATCGCAATCCCCAGATCCTGACGATTAATTTGCAATGTCAATCACTCAAACGTATGCCGCACTTCATTTTCAATTAGAAAGATAGCTTTAAAAAAGTTGGTCTCTTTAATCTGTTTGCAATTGTGCGCCACTCCCTTACGTATTTTGATGAAGTCATCATAATGCTACCTGTTGTATATTTGATGTAGATCGTAGATCAAATGGGAATCCAATAAGTTAATCATGTAGATCGTACTGGCAACTCATGCATGTACATGTACATGTAGTTCAAACCTTACTTTATCAATGATGTACTTCCCAAAATCCTATATTCTAGCCTGTATGAATTTTGGAAGCATTCTGTATTCCTCAGCCTATCTATTGTAAAATTATTCCAGATCTTGAATAATTTCACTACATGTGATAGTTTATGTAACACGTGAAGCTTAGAGATGCAATAAATAATGGATTTCAATGCAACCTAGGGCCTACTAGCCGAACACTTGACTGCGACATTGTGGATAATAAGATAAGTTAAAAGCACGCGATAATTTTGATTGACGTTATGCAGACAGTCACTGAAATGAAAATTGATGACAAGTTTGCGAGCTACAGGGGTGGAACCGGCCGGCAGGTCAGTTTCATTGGACCCAAGTCCACCGTTGAAGACATTTAGCCCAGAATAAAATGCTTAGTCAATCATTACAGCATTAAGAGTATGTAAATGTAACAATTTGAGAGTATCTACCTACGTGTATTATGATAGTGCGAACTGTTCTTTAAACAAATAAAAAGAATGATTGCAGGAAACTTATACATGCATGTAGTTCAAACCCTACTTTAGTCCAAATAAAATTTTCGAGAATCATACGAGTATTCTCGTATATTCTAACCTGCATAAATTTTGGAATCATTGTGTATTCCTTAGCATATCTTTTGTTTATTCATTATTTTACTTTTTTTATTATTTTCCAGTCATGAATAATTTCACTACATGGAGTACTTTAAGTAACACGCGGAGTTTAGAGATGCAATAAGTTGGATTCAATGCAAACTAGGGTCTACTACCCGAACATTCGACAGTGGATCGTGGCTAATTGTTTGATGATCTAAAAGCACGCAATAAATTTTGATTGACGTAGGTACAGCAACACTCCCGCTCGGTCTTGGTGCACTCACTGAAATGAAAAATTGATGATAAGTTTACTCTTATAAGTCAGGAGGTTTCATTAGTCAAGCTTATAAGTCAGGAGCTTATTATTCAGTTATAAGATTGGCCATTGAGGGCGCTGGACGTTGAAGAAATTGGATTTTTAAACTTAAATTACATAGCCTACTGAGACTGATTGGGGAGTTTTTTAACCTTATTTTTTTCCAAAAATGACCACTGATATCTAGATACACATATCTACTAACATATGTTTACTGTTTTTGAAAATATCTAAACGATATTAGATTGCGTCAGAAAATCATTTTACATTGCTAAAAATTTTACATCGAACCCACTTTGTAACATTAGCAAATTAAGTAGAACATTTTAGAAACTAGAGCACTTTGCTGAAGGTCGGAGAGAAGAACAATATTAGAGTACAATTTCTTAAGGTTATGATAATGCATTTGAAAATGCAGAGACTTATTGGATTAATCGTTCCTGTGGTTAACAACTCTCGTTTCAAGATCATGTCATTTTGTAGTAACGTGCAGTCTCGGCGCATCGTACTAAAATAGATCAAGGTCTGTCCTTCATTATTATTCGAATCATCAAGGAATAATGCTTCTAATGAGTTATCCTAGGAAGCACATTTTAAGATCACATGAGTTGTATGTGCAGTTGTATATAAACAGTTGTATGTGTATTTCGACTAGTGCCTTGATTTTTTTCATGAAGACAGGGTAAGTGGCTTATTAAACTTTCTTTTAAGTTAAAACACCACCAATCGATTTTTCAGCAGTCATAGGAGACATGTCAATTTTCATTTTATGTCTATATTCTATGTCTCCTATGACCGCTGAGAAATCGATGGGCGAATAACATAGATATTCGCCTTTCTTTGACTTCGTAATTGGCCAAGCGCGCGCAATGCAGAAGTAGATCGCATCAGCGGACGCATAATCCTCAACGGTCAGATTGCAGGCAGTTCTGTCCACTGAAAAGTGCATATCTTTTACTCAATTTTACTCCGCCATCAATTCGTCAAATGGAAATATAATTCACACCGTTCAACCCATAGAGTAGGGATATATATATGTAGGTAGAGTGTCGACTCAATAAAGTTTCTGTATACAGTGAAAATTTTTATGTCATAAGATTCCGTTTTTTGCGGAGAACACGTTTCCGTGGTCCAAAAAGTTATTTGAGCACTTTGGAAAAAGTCAAAATTTGCCAATTTATATACTACCGAGAAGACTCTCCTATATAAGACCTCCTAAACAAGTTGGTTTTCTAAAGGAATGAATATTTGCTAAAAGACATCCTAAGAAAGCTGAAATTAAGCTGATTATCAAGGGAATTTCATGCTCCGTATCATAAGGAGGTCTTCATGAAAAAGTCGCGATATTATCCGTGCTTTCTTGGCTGAAATTTCAAGTTTTTAATTCAATTTTCACCGGCATGATTTCATGATTCACTAAATTCATGTCTCATTTCTTGAATCTGATAGTGATGTGGACCCATTTACATCTTTCAAAGTTAATTGAAATCATTGTCTTTGATTATGTGATTTTGCTCTACAAGTGGCATGTTGCTCATGATCACGCTTAAGAAGATTCTCTTGAGGTTCAGCATGAAAGCAATAGCAGGTCATCGAGTTGCCTATTTTACAAACATTACCTCTCCAAGGATGTCATGACACGGACGATCTGTAAAATAATATCATTTCCTTCTGCTTTATGCTATCATGATCAGTCAATCCCGTTGTAATTTCTTCGAAACTGCATAGATGTGCATATCTCACATTTGGAAACAATTCCGACTGCATCTCCTTTGAGTTCATTTAATAAAATTGAAAATGTATACATATTGGGGATTTAATAAATGCGGAGTTACCACTCTACCTAACATACATACTCTATGGTTCAACCCTTCACGATCTAAATTTACTGACAGTGTACGTTTCACAGGAATGAATTCCTTTGTCTGCGTTACTGGGTCTAGGGATGACTTTCCTCAATACTGATGGTCACGACCAGAAATAGTCTCGAGGGGCAAGAGGATCAATTTTCCATTGAACGTTATGCAAATTCAAGCCTGAATTCTGACGAGCTAGAAGATTGACACCATATTAAACGTACACAGTCAGTAAATTTGACGAATTTATCACGGAGGAAAGGTGAGTCAAAGATAAGTATTTTACACTTGACAGGTCTGCCTGCAATCTGTCAGCTGTGGTTTGTGTGTTCGCTGATAAGAGCTACTTCTGCAATGCGCGCGCTTGGCCAATCACACAAGCCAAAGAGAGATGAATATCTATGTCAATCTCTGTCGCTTGCTATCATTGCATACAAGGGCTGGGATAGGATTATATCCGCTACAGACTAACCTAAACGCAAATGAATCTATCTCTTTGGTACGTTTAATATGGAGTCAATCTTCTGGTTTGTCAGAATTCAGTCTTGAATTTGCATTACGCTCAATGGAAAATCGATATTCTTGCCCCTCGAGACTATTTAGTTCTGGCCATGACCATCAGTACTGAAAATGTCATCTCTAGACCGAAACACACAAACAAGGCAATTTATTTCTGTAATTACGACAGACTGTTGTTGGACCAACCATTGGCTTGGCCAAGAGAAGAAGGTGCGCGATCGTCTCCATCGCAAACTTTGGTCCGATTCCTGGAAAGGGCGAGTGCGGTTTGGGAATCAAGGTTGCAGGTGATTTTTTTACTTAATGGTTGCAATCATGTTGAGATTTTTTTCCAGGAGTTGTCTGCTTTGCATTTCAGTACTTCTGTGCGGTTTACTTGGATACAAAGACTTTTTAACAAGTGAAAATATAAATGCCGTGATTTCTTGGCAAAGGAAGAATGGATGTTTTGGAAGATCGAAGGCAGAGAAGTAAGTATGGATGTTAATTGCTTTATCACTACTGTTACAATGATTAAATAGCACGATTTAGCAGTGAACATAAAAATGCATGCGTTTTTTGATCGTCTGTGGTTCAGATAATCCGATGTCTTTAAATGTGGCAAAAACTATATCAATATGATAAAGAATCAACTTTTTCGCATCACTAGCATCGAACCTTTATACCATCACCTTGATGATCAGATAAATGACCAATTCGGTAATTCATACTTATTAACTAGTTATTAATTAAATAATATTAATTAGTTCATTTCTTGCGGAAAAAATGAAGGCCATAGTCAAAGTTAGCTTTCGTATCACTTTATTTTACACGATTAACTGATCATCATTGAATTCTTTTATTAATGGCAAAGATTTGCAAAAAATGATATGAAAGGTGAATCAAAACGATGAAAAAAATGATGAAGTTTTAGAAAGTTTGAAACCGTGTTTGAAAGTGGGTGAAATTCGATTCTTTTATCGTATTCGAGATCTAGTGCGGTTCGTACAGAGGTATTCAGATTGGTAAAATCATTCTTCAGAAGAAGATTACACGTGTGTCAGGGAACTCACATCTGAACCATGTATGCATAATGATATTCGCGCTCGTCATGATTGACATGATTGTAAACGAAAAACACATCAAGCTCCATTGCATTGTGCATCTAAACAATATAGAAGAAATGCCAAGTTTAAGAGAACGTCAAAGAAAACAATCTTAAAAATTAGCAACGTGTGACCAATCCACTCTTCGCCAGGGACCGGTTTCCACTCCCGAGGCACAGACGAGTCATGTATCTTTCTATCACCATATGAGCATTTCTACAACTTCTTTCTTGAGAAATGCATACAAAGTCATAAAATGGCTGTCATTTTAATCAAATTGCAAAAAATCTCCAAATGCGTGCGCATGGTCATAACGTGCCTTTGAAATCGATGCTTGAAATTCTGTTCGTGTTCACAACAATGCAGTTGCGAAAATATTCATATGCTGACAGAAACATACGCAGATGTGTGAATTCATGTAGGCCTATACATCATGTGAATCTGCATCAATTTGCGTCTTAGAATATGAATGAGTGCGAAAAATGAGTTTTTAATCTGGTTTAAATTCTGTGCATATTCATAGAAGAGTGTTTCTAAAAATGTTTCGCTAATTGATGAAAACATGCATATTTGTGACCTAACAAATGTTCATCAATTTACAGTTTAGTGTTCTATCAGATATCTGCTGCTTTCATTACTCGCTTATGAAATTGAAATTCTATCAGTTGGCCCTTGGTGTCTTCAACTATTAACAAGCACGTGTATTTCCGTCGTCTTCTGCACGAGCGTATTCATATATTGGAACATTGGCCTCATTGCATTTTAAACATGGGCACATATTGCAATTATCATTGGTTATTAATGGTCTTAAAATGGTTATAAATAGCTTGTTTTGATATTGTTACATTTATCAACTTCCTTGTACAATAGCAAATAGGATGGTTACATAATAAGCTTATACCTAAATATATGCCATTCAATTGAGACTACAAGGTAACAAAATTGGAACCAGCCAGGTTTTGATATTTTTCGTTGCTGAATCAATTACGTGACACCGTATTTATTTATGTAGGCGTTTGTGCATGCAATTTCATATCCTGTTTTTATAATCAGCATCAAGCACTCATCAATAATAGGTACTACATGGATTCTGTTCAAAAGTTAGAGTAAATTTTGAAATAGTTCGTCAGGTAATGCTGGACGGGTTCTTTAGCAGCCCTTCCAGCAATGGCAACAGACCTCTTCCTTTCTAGAGACAGTAAAAAATCACTGTTCACCGCTCAACTAGTGACATGATGGGAGTTGGTTGTTATTCAAAAATTTCATGCGATGATAAGACTTGCCGATTCCTGTCGGAAAGTCGAATCATTTAGCATCGGATAGCAAAATATTGTCATTTCCATCTTGCAGCGTTGCGCTAACCGGTACCTCATGTCTGTGATATCGACATGTAAATACAATAGAAAAGATAATTACTCATATCAAGTCCACTGACCAGTCCAGTGTGATTCAGTTTGATGTCATTACGCCTACATAGTTCAATAATACGAGCATTCTGAATTTACTTTCATGACGGATGCGGCATGTGGCATCATTGACTAACTATTGTTGTTTATCCATGTATATCACAATGTTGTCAGTTGCTTCACTTCAATGGTCTTCAATTTATCAAGATGTCACATGCATTGGCCTGGTCAATTTCACATTGCTATGACGGATTTAGAAATTCACGCCTTATTCTTTTTAATGAAATTATCTACCGATAATTGCATGCAGTTGAACATTACAAAGCAATAGCGTATTTCTTAGCACTTGAACAGCCTTTGTATCAATATCAATGTTTTTGTGATATGATTATACAGTCCGTTTCATAAAAAGTGGATCATCCTAAAATTTGACAAAATAAAACAAATGTATGATACAGAAAGCGTTTTTCATGTTATTTCATGTCCCTAATATATTTAAATGTCCTTATATAATCTGATAAGCTATGATACAGTAACGGTTCTTAAGAAGCTAATATTTTGTGGTCCTACCCTTATTGTCAATGACATTACCAATTCGTCTAGGCACTGATTCGATGATATCGTTGATTTTTGACCGATCTAACTTTCTCCACTCTCTTTTTAACAGTGACGTAAGTTGTGATACGCCATCTGTAGGTAGCAGTGAACGAGGAACGTTACGTTTTAGAATACTCCATACATTTTCTATGGGATTCAGATCAGGAGAACGAGCTGGCCAATATAATGTCCTAAGCCCTAATGGAGACTTGCATAAGTTGACTCTACTACTCCTGTGACACGTAGCATTATCATCCATAAATAACCAAGTCGATGGATCACCAAGTTGATCTGTCATTTGGCCAATGTTCATTCGTAAAACATTCACATAGCGTTCAGAATTCATGGTTCCTTGCTGTATGTGAAGTTCAGAGCGGCCATTGGTCCAAATGGCAGCCCAAATCAGTAGAGTCGCACCACCTTGTACCCGGGGACGATGTAAATGTCTCGGAATTTCCTGATCAGATTTTATCCATAATCTCAATCGACCATCACTATCTGATGCCTCATCAGACCAGACAACCCGATCCATTGATTTCGCCAGTGACGCTTTTTGTATGCTGTTCTGATCATTCGATCTGAGAGGGCCTCTTACAGCTCTTGAAATTCGACTCAATAAGTCTTCTACGAATAGTGGACTTACAAATAGACGAGACTAGTGCAGCCATCTCAGTTAACGAGAGACTTGGATCAACTTTAACAAATCTCAAAATTAGGCGGTCTCTACGTTTGGATGTTTTGCGTGGACGGCCAGAGCCCTCTTTACGACAGAGTCGAAAATCATCATTATGCCATCGATGCACATTTGTGTGAGGGACATTTTGTCGCTTGCTTGTAGCTCGCAAAGAAAACCCTAGTTCTAGCAAGGCTGACACTTTGCCTTTTGTGAATGCGATCTCGTTATTGTTCATTTGTGCTTTGTATTGTTTTCAACCGGTAAGAGATAGATTTCTAGCTGAAAGCAATCAGGAGTGCTGCCAACACCACCGCAACGAAGTCAGGAAGCTATGGAACATGAAGTCCAGTTAATCACATGTAGCAGTTACATTATTGTTGATGAATAATGGTGCTATACTGGCTCTGATTGATCGATTTTCTTTATTTTTGTTTTGCTTGATAGCTTTTGGCTTGTAGAACAACATATTACATAACAAAGGAAACAAATGTAATTTTATAAGAGTGAGGTATGATTTTGTGTAACATTGCTAAATGAAGATCAAATTATCTACTACTTTTTTATCTATAACAGGAAAACAACTCAATATTCATGCTTGAAATTTCCAACAATGATATTAGTAAGCACAACTGACATATCTTCCAAATTTCAGAGAAATTCGTTCAAGTTTGGCGGAGTTAGACAAAGTTGAAGTTAAGGCGAAGTTTAAGGGTGATCCATTTTTTATGAAACAATCTGTACGTATTTGACAGCCTCAGTTAATGAATTTTGACATAACGTTATCGAGCAAGCATGCACAGTGTATGGTCGATCGCCGGTCACGTTCATGGACCGATAATAACTATCAAATCGTGACCACATTTTACCATTTTAACAGAACGATTCAACCTTCCCCTCCCCCAAGTGTTCATATCATGATTCCTTATCGTCACAATTTTATCGTTCTACATAATTTTATGAGTCATTGGTGCCACAAATTAGTCATCTGCGTTCCATCAATAATTGCTTCAATTGCCCATTTTTTTCATCTGTCTGTTTGATATATTTATTCTGTTATTAATGACTTGCACAGATGTAGTGACTGATGAGGACTATAGATTTCATGAAACCGACCTAGGAAGTTTTCCAACTGGCAGAACTCAATAATATCAACGCTGGGAGCCACATCAAGCATAATAGTAATAAAAGCGTTTTATTCAAAAAAGCCCCACTATTGATAATCGGGGGGCATGTACATGTAGCTTGCATATCAATGAAAGAAACAGTGATAGAAAAGTAATAAAACAAGAAGAGCATTTAGAGTAAAACTTGTAGAGACAATACTTACAATATTTAGAAGCTGAAGCCGCTGTTGTCTAGCCCAGACATGCTGACAAAAAAGAGCTTTTCAGTAACTTATTGGAACAAACTGGGATTCTGAAATGATTGCTGTAGGTAAGGCGGTCAGGTACAAGATTATACAGACGGTGCTGCTGGTTGGTAGGGATTTTACGAAACACTCTGTGGCCTTCAATTTCAAGCTTCGATTTCTGAAAGCTGATTGACAGATGTTTGATGAAGGACTTCGTGGTCCGTAATGGCGAGAAGCTTCAGTTTGGTCAGGTGGTTTTTGAAACATCACACAGTTCGAATTTTGTCAAAATTGGGAGTATTCAATTATTGATGCGCTTGAATCACGTGTAAGACACGTTATCACTCATTTTTTGACCATGACGAAAATAGACATTGAGTAATAAACACGAAAAAGAGTCACGACATACCCACAGAAGAAGGAATTCGACGTCCGAATTATTCGAAGAGGATGCACGTGTAATGTTCACACTGAAGTTACACTTTATCCAACAGCAAATACCTCCTCCTTTCTGATTTCTACATCAATCTGCACGATAGAGATTATAGTTATTTATGTAGAGGTCGCTGTTAGGGATGCTATCATTCAACCAACTTTCGACGGTGGATACGAAAAGTTGGAAATGAATAATGTAATTTCATCTATTTTGTTTACAACGAAGCGGGCAGCAGTAAGGCACAAGGGTGGAAACTGCATTTGTCGTCATGTGTGTCGAGGTTCTTGTGGAGTTGCCTTATAGATTTATATGCGGACCATGACCTTTCAAAATTGGCAGCGGTCATCTAGCGTTGAAATTTGCCTGTTTCATCTGGCCATGCTTCGGCATGCTATTGTCATAGTCTTCATCTTCGCTCCTTCGACCTTCGCTCTTAATGAAATGATTTTGTCTTACCAAGAGAAAGTGTTAGTGGCAACAGGATTTAGCACGGCCAATTCCAAAACTTAATTTGTAGGCTATTGCAGAATTCTTAACGGGAAATTTTGCCAAATGAATAAAACATGAAGAAATTGTTGTTTCTAAAAGGTGCAAAACTTAACATTAGGCCTAACTTGCTGTGGTGAACGTGGATATCAGCGGAGTGTAGGTAGGCCTACTGACTAATTGAGTAGTCATGGTTAACTGATTCAAGATAGGCTGAATTTAGCATAAGCTGGAGAATGTAAAGATGCTTTACTACCGAATTTGTATTTCCAACATTACTCGATAGAATAATAATAATAATACGTCCTCAGCTTGTTCAAGATACTAATTTTCCTAAACTAATCCATCAGGATGAACTTAGCAACAAATTACAAAAAAGATTGTGAAATTGTGTAAAATCATGGTCATCAGCTCACTGCAGTCGACAAATTCTTGGACTGTTATAATTTTGAAGTATGGTGCTTATTAAAGCCAATTAATCAGCAATTGAATGAAAGTAGTGCGACATGCAAGTGACTTGAAAAATTAGTTATTACCTAACCTCAATGTCTTGATCGTTGTCAATCGTCAGAAGTAAGTTGCACAATATAGCAGGTGTATTGAGCTTGTCATAATGTTTCATTTTGAATCTCAGCAGACTTCGATATTGAAATTAGCCATTTTATACCAATCATGCCATGCCCAGACTAACACAGCAGTGCGAAAAGCGTAAAGACATGCTACTTTCACTTTCGAGAGTAGTGTGCTTGTCTGAAAGCGAACCTTTAAAATTGTCTTGCTCTATGACTAGCACTTCCTTTACGACCTGAATTGGCGAAGACTGAACTTCAAAAATTAATAAGCGTGGCCAATTTCCCCTTGAGCTGTGGATGCCTTTTGGAGTCCGGTTGGATAGGATTAAAGCACGTTACTATTCACCAGGCGCATTGAGAAGAATTGACTATTCTGCAAGGAAGGTCGGCCTAAATATCAGCGCTACGAAGACAGAGATTCTACACAGGAATACGGAATCCCTCACCTGCATTCCTTCGATCTGGCGAGCGCATCAAGGAAACCAACGACTCTGCGTACCTGGGCGGAAAGGTCCTCAATCCTGACAGTGCAATATCTGCTCGACAGACGCTGGCATAGGTCGCGACAACTAAACTTTCTCGCTTGTTTCATTCATCCGCGAGAGAGAATTCCAAGCTGAAGCTATGTAAATGTGCGGTGCACCCAATACTTCTCATGGTCTTGAGGCTACCGATCTGACAGAGACGATCACTAAAAAACTTCATCAGTCAAACCGAGCACTCGCTCGTTTTTCCCTCTGTATCCACTTCCCTTACATAATCAGAAACAATGAGCTAGCCAGGAATTGAAGCTACCTCTCTGGACACTTAAAAGACAGGGCATGCGGAGGAGAATCCATCAGGACGCGGCCCTGCCAATAATTCTCGAACATCCCCGGTAGAGACTGTGCACAGGAGTGTCTCGTCTTCTTACGCTGAGAGAAGCCTTTTGATTTATACATCCAATATGATTGTTGTCTCTTTTATTTGCAAAATACAGTCCGTTTCATAAAAAGTGGATCATCCTAAAATTTGACTAAATAAAACATACGTATGATACAGAAAGCATTTTTCATGTTATTTCATGTCCCTAATATATTTAAATGTCCTTATATAATTTGATAAGCTATGATACAGTAATATTTTGTGGCCCTACCCTTATTGTCAATGACATTACCAATTCGTCTAGGCATTGATTCGATGATATCGTTGATTTTTGACCGATCTAACTTTCTCCACTCTCTTTTTAACAGTGACGTAAGTTTGTGATACGCCATCTGTACGTAGCAGTGAACGACGAACGTTACGTTTTAGAATACTCCAACATTTTCTATGGGATTCAGATCAGGAGAACGAGCTGGCCAATATAATGTCCTAAGCCCTAATTGAGACTTGCATAAGTTGACTCTACTACTCCTGTGACACGTAGCATTATCATCCATAAATAACCAAGTCGATGGATCACCAAGTTGATCTGTCATTTGGCCAATGTTCATTCGTAAAACATTCACATAGTGTTCAGAATTCATGGTTCCTTGCTGTATGTGAAGTCTTCTACGAATAGTGGACTTAGAAATAGACGAGTATAGTGCAGCCATCTCAGTTAACGAGAGACTTGGATCAACTTTAACAAATCTCAAAATTAGGCGGTCTATACGTTTGGATGTTTTGCGTGGACGGCCAGACCCCTCTTTACGACTGAGTCGAAAATCATCATTATGCCATCGATGCACATTTGTGTAAGGGACATTTTGTCGCTTGCTTGTAGCTCGCAAAGAAAACCCTGACACTTTGCCTTTTGTGAATGCGATCTCGTTATTGTTCATTTGTGCTTTGTATTGTTTTCAACCGGTAAGAGATAGATTTCTAGCTGAAAGCAATCAGGAGTGCTGCCAACACCACCGCAACGAAGTCAGGAAGCTATGGAACATGAAGTCCAGTTAATCACATGTAGCAGTTACATTATTGTTGATGAATAATAGTGCTATACTGGCTCTGATTGACCGATTTTCTTTATTTTTGTTTTGCTTGATAGCTTTTGGCTTGTAGAACAATATATTACATAACAAAGGAAACAAATGTAATTTTATAAGAGTGAGGTATGATTTTGTGTAACATTGCTAAATGAAGATCAAATTATCTACTACTTTTTTTATCTATAACAGGAAAACAACTCAATATTTATGCTTGAAATTTCCAACAATGATATAAATAAGCACAACTGACATATCTTCCAAATTTCAGAGAAATTCGTTCAAGTTTGGCGGAGTTAGACAAAGTTGAAGTTAAGGCGATGTTTAAGGGTGATCCATTTTTTATGAAACAATCTGTAGAAATACTTATCATCACTATTTACTAAGTTGAGGAATCTAGAAACAGCATTGACAATATTTATTTAGAAACTAATTTCTTTAAAGATTGAATACGTGGCTTCTTTTTGCATTGTCTAAGTTGACGGAGAGAAAACCACGGTTCAACGATGTTGTCTATTGTTGTCAGGCTACACGTTTCGACCGTTACTTCGGTCCTGTTCACGCCAACTGAGTTAAAGATTCACCAGGTTAAAGAATCTAAAAATATTATTGACAATGTTTTTGTGCCTTCTAGCTCGACTTCTTGAGATTTCAAAGTGTGCCGGAGCCATTGCCTTTAATTTCAGATGTATTTCTTCATTTTTGTAACGTTTCACTCAAAGATTGTTATCATGGCAATATATTCTCATTTTCAGTCTATCAAAGCGAAGATTGCTGACCGACAAACCGATGGTTGCAGATTGCTCACAGCATGAAAGTGGTCTTGCTACAGCGTTTCTTGCCTTAGCAATACGGTATCAACTGGAGAACAAATTTCGTATACGACACATGTGATGCATAACGTCAATAAAGATTGCTGAACGCGCTTTAAAAGTATTTATTTTCATTTTGTTGATTGGTTGGTTCGAAAGCTCACATAGTGTCTACATAATTAAAAATGTAAATCTTCTTTTCCATGTGCTCAATTATTCTTAAACATATGCTTGAATATATACAAACGGATATTTATAAAATCGCATCCAGTCTGTGAAATTACTAAGCAATGCAAGCAAGAAATGCGTTATGTATGAGGTCGGGCATTCCTCAAGGGATCTTATTTATTCATAACTGACATCGGCTCCCTCAATTTCGTCAACTGTCACAAAAATAAGTGGACGACTGCAGATTCGTTACTCAATCATTTAAAAAGTACCCTATGAACAGGGCATTTGAACATAGAAATGGTTCTACTTGTGTTTCCAATACTTCCTATCCATGTGGTGAAAAGCTTTCATCATGTGACCTCAATGGCATCCAGTGAGTCACATTTGTGAATGAGATTACTATCTCAGGTGTCACCTTTGCTGTCGGTCTTAAGTGGAGAAGCCACATCAAATTATTATGTGACAGTGTTGTGCTCAACGTCCATACCATCTACGCATTCTACAACCATTCCCGGATCGAGCATTTCTTGTTCGAGTGCATAATGAACTTATTTTGCAGCTACTGCTTACCTCTGATGGTAGGAATGACTTCGTTGAATAGCCTGCGTTGGCATTGGTTAGGAGTGAAAGACAAAACACCTGTTTCATCACCGATATACGAAAAATCAGTCGGTTTTCTTAAATGGTTGATTTACATGCCTGGCAAAGCAAGTGGACGAACATCTTCCGAAGTGGCTGATAAACAAATGACACCGACCATGCTGATCAGACCCACCAAACAGTGCTGTATCCAGGCATCCACTCCATTGCTTGCAACTTGGTGTGAGAACTAGTGACGTTTTCTTCCTAAATTCGCGAACGAGCTTCTTTCTGTTTCTAATCTGTAGATTGTCACCCAACATCAGTAAAACGACAATTCTTGAGCTGTAGATCAAGTCGTCATGCAAGTTACAGAGCGTCAAACACCGCAACATTCCATTTGTTTAAGTAGATCCGTGTTCTTTCGAGTTTTGTGCACTTCATAACGTAATGATCAAATGTTCATTTAATAATTAAGAATGAGATTTGTCATTTACTTCAATATCATCACAGCTCGCCACCCAATATAACTGCCATTTCTCGAGAAGACTATAAAACGTCAAAAACCTATTCTTCGTACACAAAGACAGCCAGTGATGACAACCCTTGGCTTTGAATTGTACACAATTTTTTTTTGATTGATGATAATTAGTAGCCACCGAGTTAATTCAACAATTGAGTCAAAAATTGCGGAACTCGAATATGGTGTTCATAAATACATACCTGAACGGTAGCATCATTCCAAGCATTTCCGATTAAAACTGACCCGAACTGAATAATATAAATGTTATTTTTCCTCATACTTCCACGATTATGAATCATAAATATTAATATGGACATTGAATGAGCAAAGATACTCGATAATATGAGTTTTCATCTCTTTATTCTTTCGAAATGTCATTGTATTTCAGTCGCATAATTTTGCTGTTATAAACACGTAACATTTTGTGTGATTCGTTGTAAATTACGATATCCATTACTTTTGACAAATAAACGCTATTATTATTATCATCATTATGCGACTACACTGTTAACTGCACAAATTTTTGGCCGAGGACCTCATCAGGCGCTTGAACTATGAAAAACTGGCTGGCCTGCAAAGAGATCGAAGAACACTAGTTACAAACACTGACATTGTCACGGTGTGGAATCGATATGGGCAATGGACATAGTTGAGCCATTGTCACTGTCTGAAATAGGCCCTATAGATGAAGACCCTGCCATTGTGATAGTGTGAATGGTAAAACAGATTGATAAAGTGATGACCGACTAAAAGTAGAACAAACATTGTACAACGATGACAATATGCAAAATCATTAAATAAGCAAAATGAGTAAAATTTATATAAAGAGAGAAAAAAATATAAATAAAGTAAATTGAATAAGAGAAAAGTATTAATAAATAAGTAAAGTTAACAAAATGAGAAGAAAGATTAACGTTGATGAAAAAGTATTACATCATCACCTGACGCTGATTAGTCAATATAGACTTTGGCCCATTGGTCAGCAATTGGCTGAGTGCAATGGGGAACGAGCAATTGTATAGAAGATAGACTTCCCATGTACAGGCCGGCCATAAAGTCACGCAGGATGTTCAAAACACCCTGTTCCCAGGCATTCTCACCTATACAAATCCAAATACTGTGAATATATTCTCCTTATCATGGCAAATTGTCTGGTATCTCGCGATACCCCCTTGTACAAAGAACTTTGATAAAGATCTGCCTCAAAACAAGTACTGTATTTACGTCACTCAATCTATCTTCTAAGATATAATTCAACTCATCATTCTTATTCAATTAAAGTTCTAGCATCTGATCCAACTGTCATTTTTGTGAATTGTGTTGAACTGATTTAATTATTCACTGCGAAATCAAGTCAGTGAAAGTCAGATTGAATAGTCATCACTTGCGGCGAAGAACCGATCGAACACACGTGTAAACAAAAGAATGGATTTACCGACCCGTATAAAGTTAGTGAAATTTTATTATCAATCCAATTGCTCTCCAAAACAAGCATTACGACTTTTTCGAAATGAAACTGGTATCACGAATCCTCCTTGTTGTGAAACGACAGTTTCACGTTTCATCCAACGTTTCGAAACTACCGGCAGTGTTGAAGATGAGCCCCGATGTGGACGCCCAAGAGTTTCCGATGCCACAGTTCAGAAAGTTGAAGAAACTTTGACGGATTTGAAGAAGCGACACTCGCTAGGGGTGTGTAGCTCTACAAGAGTCGCAGCCAGCACTCAAGTACCGCAATCGACTGTCAAGAAAATTTTCCATGAGAGATTACATCTTCGACCATATCACATCCAAAGGGTCCAAGAACTTAAGGAAACTGACTATGAAAAGCGTTTACAATTCGCAAACCTCTTCACACAGATGTGTGAGCGTGATCCAAGGTTCTTTGATTCGATCTTGTGGACTGATGAAGCCCATTTCTATTTGAATGGTTGTGTGTTTACCAGAAATTGTGTTATTTGGGCCGCTTCTAATCCGCATGTGACTGTCTCATCATCTCTACACCCAGAAAAGATTACCGTTTGGGGAGGCTTTACGTCAACAATGATTTTACCACCGTTCTTCTTTGATGGCAGTATTGACGGTGATTCCTATCTTGCTATACTCCAGAGTCATGTTGTTCCATTGCTGAAACAAAGGCGAATGCTCTCTAAGACGACTTTCCAACAGGATGGAGCGCCTCCTCACATAAAGAGGTGCGTGGCTGATTATCTTCGGCAGCAGTTTGGGACAAGAATTATCAGCCGATGCTTTGATCGTCCATGGCCTCCACGATCGCCTGATCTGTCACCGGCGGATTTCTGGTTTTGGGGTGCTCTAAAGCACAGAGTGTATCAAGGGTGTCCGACGACATTGGATGAGCTTAGAGAGGCAATTTGTGAAGAAATGAGCTCCATTTCCCCGTCAGAATTGCGCAGAAGCTGTGAGAATATTCTGGTTCGTCTTGAAGAATTGAAACTTAACCAAGGTCGTCATATTGAGAATTCATAGACTGTACACATTTTGTTTGACTACATTTATTTGTTAACGCTACCAATCAATATTTCGAATAGAATACAAGTTGTTTTTCTTATAAAAACTTGCTCTGGAACACTATTTCTTGAATAAAGAGTTGAATTATATCTTAGAAGATAGATTGAGTGACGTAAATACAGTACTTGTTTTGAGGCAGATCTTTATCAAAGTTCTTTGTACAAAGGGGTATCGCGAGATACCAGACAATTTGCCATGATAAGGAGAATATATTCACAGTATTTGGATTTGTATAGGTGATAATGCCTGGGAACAGGGTGTTTTGAACATCCTGCGTGACTTTATGCACGGCCTGTATATCAGCTTCAGTTTCTTAATACACGCCTTACCTTGAAGACGTAGCTCTTATTGACGGCGTAACAGTGGTGTCAGAAGTGGGATAATTAATCGCCCTTTTGCCACTCAATTGACAGGAGCGCCCGCATCTTCGGTGAGTTGTCACCCGTATCCTTGGTTTTTCCTTGGGAGAGTTCACTATCACAGTTTAGTGCAGTCTAGTCCAGTGTATAACATACTAATTTATTTCTTATGTCAGGAAAACTGATTGTCTGCCCCTTGACAGCGCTGAAAGCTGTCAATGCTGGTTGATTGCGTTTGAGGCCCACTGCCAGACTAAAGACATAGTAGATAAATTATAAACATCCGGCACCTCACCCGTAACCTATAGATTTCTTGAGAAATGTGTCTCCAAACCTCTATTAAAGTTAGTCTCTATGATGCCAGGCCAGAACATAGAAACAGCATTATTTCAGGACATCAAAAAAGTAATCCTAGATTATATCGAACCTATAAAGCGCTTGCTGCTAGCTGACCGCAGAAACTTCTCACAAATCTCGCAAGGTCATGATGAGACTGAAGTAGATTTTTTATCCCGGCTAAATGAGTCGGCACAGCATTGTCATTGGGACCAATTGAAATCTAGTAACCCAAGTGATGAGTTAATAAAACTGCACTTTTTCGCAGGACTTAGAGACAGTCAACTAAAATTACAAATTCTGGAAAAATTACAAGTAAACCCAACCTATAAAATTTCGGACATGATCGATTTTTGTCAAATGTCAGCAAAACTTGCCGAATTTGCTCGCAACAAAGCGAGTGACGAACCAATTTTTTCATACGGAAGCAATATGTAGAAAACACCTGCAACAATTGCTCGACAAAACATAGGCCGAGACAGTGCCCCGCTTATGGAAGCACATGTCATAAGTGTGGAAAATCAAACCACTTTGCAAGATGTTTTAGAAGCGGTCCAAAAACGAACAACTTTCAACATAGTTTGAACCATCAGTCCGATGATTAAAAATTACAAATTCGAGAAGCCCACAGTTTTGATGTATTTACTGCTGACCTAGAAGGGTCTGATAAAATATTAGAAACTCTGAAGGTGGGTCCACACTGCACCCTGCTTAAGTTTGAGATTGATACTGGTGCCGCAATGTCCCTCACACAGAATTAAATATTTTGTTTATCTGCTTCGGTTTGCTAGAAGTGTGCTTAATACGAAATTGACGGCACATCGAGGAACCTATTAAGTGGGCAAAAAGGATTTCCTAATACCTTGCAGAGATAGGAAAAAAGTCGTGCGTCACTTGCGGATAAATGTGAGTTCCAGCAAAGTGATTCGATTGCCAAAATTCCTTCAGATTCGAAGAATTCAGATCATTGCGCATAAGTTTTCTCCATAATGTTGGCCCTTCGGATCATTATTAAAGAAAATAGCAGGCGTACGAAAATTAGTTCACTTGATGATTTCACATCCTCTCCTCGGCATTGCTCACTGTATAGTGCATACATTGAATCGAATGTTTGCCATCGATGTGTGTTTTGGTGTGTGCGAAGTGATATCACAGCATGCACGCATTTCTCGCTGGCTCTGGTGTCCTCTGCTGACTGCTTATTGTTTGCCATTTCCAATAGGAAGTGATACACGAATTATCCATTCGAGAAGGAGCAAGTTGTCTAATTCTGTGATGTGCCATTTCAATATTAAGGTTAGATATGATTCTTTCTTTCTAGGAATCCGAAGCGCACGCAGATGAATCTAATTCTGTGGTCCCTCATGTCGAGAACAATGTGACAGGAGTTAAGGTCTCCCGAGTTGACAAGCACACGCCTAGTGTTCACTAATCATGATCACTCACAGATGCGAATACTAGGACATCTCAACACTACCGTTTTGCGAGAAGAAATAACTCACAACGTAAACTTCTTTGTAGTTGACACAGATAGTGACTTCGGCTTGATCGGACGGGATCTGATAGATAATAATCGATCTAAAATCCGCCTACTCTCAAATCGAATTAGATGAGAATGCAGCCAGATTATCTGTGATCAACACACATAAAGATTTGTTTCGCGCTAACCGCCTTCAAATGGGGATGAAAAACTCTACTGCAATATTCCAAAAATGCATGGAGCAAGTCCTAAAAGGTATACAAGGTGTCATTGTTTACCAGGATGACATAATGATTTGCGCAGAGTCTGATCACCAGTTAAAAAAGAGATTAAGCCAAGTCTATAAACGTCTTCGAGACTATAATGTCACTGGAAATACCGAAAGTGTGTTTCATCATCCGATTCATTGAGGTTTTTAGGATTAATTTTTTGGTAGATCGGGCATTCAATCTGATTCCTCGTTAACCTCAAAAATCGAAAATTCCGAAATCCCTGAAACCCCAAAAGACCTACTCAGCTCCTTAGGTCTCGCCACTTATTATTGCAGATTCATCCAGGGATTCTTCGATATGTGTGCGACACTCTATGAAGCCTCAAATACTGAGAAATTAGTATGGAACGAAGAATGTGAAAACAACTTTCGGTTATTAAAACATAAACTAACATCAGCACCGGTTCTTCAACCGTTTTCATTGTCAGAGACAACTGCAGTGACCGTAGATGCCTTAAGCAAAGCTATTGGAGCCGTGATGACTCAAGATGGCCACCCAATATCATATGTTTCTCGAAAACTTGCTGAATCAGAATCTCGCTACAGCAACATTGAGCGTGAGGGTTTAGCAGTCATATGGATCTGTAGACGCTTAGAAAATTTCTTGTTAGGAAAAAAAATTCGAAATACAAACTGACCATAAGCCCCTCATTTATATCTTTGGCCCTGAAGACAGATTAAAAACTGAGATTTCCCCTCGTCTACTGAAATTTTTATTCAAGATGCAACGATACGATTATGTAATAAAATATATCAAAGGAGAGAATAATGCTGTTGCCGACGCTTTGTCGCGCGTTGACTGCCTTGACTCGACCAAGGTCCCCTCTATTCATCTTAGCGAGCCTTGCATCCGTATGCAAGAATTTTTAGCAGGAAACGTTAAAGGACAGGTATCTGCGTGAACTCTCTCAGCGAATAATCACAGGTAGGTGGGGCGGCACTTCAAGGTGGGAACGCCCATTCAAGAGAATGGCATTCCAACTGACCGTTGACGACAACATCATTAGACTCGGCTCACGCGTTGTTCTCCCACAGTCTTTGTACAGACACATCATTGAGTTCGCCCATCAAACTCACAACGGAGTGAAATCGACCTAACGACTGATCCAACGGGAATTCTTCTGGCCCGGAATGAGCACCCAAGTCAAGGCGTTCGTGAAAGGATGCAAAGAATGCCGAGCAGTACGCATTAGAGTCCCAGATACTACTCATACATGGCCGAAGAATGAGAAACCGTGGAGTCAGCTCCACATGGATTGGGCGCATCATCGTGCCACTGGAGCCCGCCGAGCAAAAAGTCATCCGGCGGAAGTCCGCTGAATGTCTTTCTGGTGTCCGTTCGCGGTCAGTTAACGGATAGTAAACGGTGGACAAATTTTGTCCGCCGAGGACATCACAAGGACATAGGGCGGAAATGAAGGGACAATGAACGGGTAGCCTAAGGCATTAGAACGGACTTCAAAGGAACAATAGCGGACATTATTTGTCCGCATTAAAATAATCTGACGGACAGTTGACGGATATGATGAATGCGCGGATTCTGAACGGACTGACCACAGATAACCAACGGACTAATTACGGATTCTGACGGACTAATTATGGACTCTGACGGACAAATTATGGACTCGGACGGACTAAATACGGATTCTGACGGACTAAATACGGATTCAAACGGACTAATTATGGACTCTGACGGACTAAATACGGATTCCAACGGACAAGTTTAAGATCGTCGACGGGTAGCGAACGGACAGATTACTTAGGATAAGCGGGTCCTGTACGAGCTAACTACGGATCAGTTACAGATAAATTGCCAATGTTTCACTGATGTTGAACGAATTGGCTACAAATATCTAGCGCTTCCGGAAGTATAGACAGGTAAGTCATATTAAAATCGGCAATTCAATTAAAATACATTAAACAACGTCGTCGTCTCACGAAGCTATCCCATTTGTTTGTAAAATTTCAAGGAAAACCAACAACTTTACACGAGATATCTGTTGAGCACCAGAGACGACAAATTGAGAAATATGTATACCAACAATTAACATTCGTTAAACAAATAAAAAGGGTAAAACAATTATCGACTGGTCTGGAAAGCTTGTAAACTTGCCAAAATGGGAATATGTCAACATTCATGGGCAATCGCTATGTTACTATTAGCCTATTGGTAGTCTTATTGTGGGAAGTTACATGTTTTTCTAAGGCAGCCGTTTTACTAGTAGGTATGAGAAGAAAATCATTTTATTTTCATACTAGACGGATTATGCAAATCTTTATTTCATAATTTAAAACAGGTAAATAATTGCATATCCGATTTTAAATGTTAACCTATCAAATGAAGTACAAGCATCATCATACAAATGGCACACGAAAAAACTTACTTATCATTGACCTTCATACCCAAAGCATACTATTGTATGATATCATATAGGCCTAATAGCGTACGTACGAATAATACGTTTATTCAACATTGAAACAGTAACTGTCGAATGGCGTTTGAAATGATAAGTCACACAGTAATTTTTCCCTTTTGGCAACGATTACAAACTTCCCATGCATTACTGTAATGTAATGTGTGAGTGGAAATGATTGAAGTTTCGTACAGAAATACATATGATCAAAACTCATATAAAAAAGAATTACTGGATTGATAAATGAACAATGGACGACAAGTTGATGTAAAACGACGAATGTGAGTATATAAAACAATAGAATGTACCTTTATCATAACGTACCCGGTACAAGAAAACACTAGCATCACCTCAAGTGAAGCACATCTTGCATAAAATACCGACGGAAAGATTTTAAGAAGTGATCATAGATACTATAATTATAGCAATGTGAATGTAATTCGAATGTCTGTGAGCTACACTTCTTCGTAGAGTTCATGAACTAATACAATTTCTGAGATTCTTCTTCCCTCTGTTCATCGGAGTCAGGCATTGCCGTTTGATTTAATTGTGACACTCATTCTTTCGACGCTTTTCGATCACACGTGACACCACTTGATCATAATTTCCGGCCAGGTTTGCACATACTCGTATTACGGATATCACAACTTGATAAAGTGTCGGAAAAGATGTTGGAAAACATCTCTTCGAGAATTTCCACTTTGAAAACTTGTCGTCTCGGATGAAAAATTGCATCAACTCGTCCGGTGCAATGAGTCGGCACACTTTGCGAGTAACTAACAACGGTTGAACCTGAGATGATTAGTTGATTTGTGGAGAAATTAGTGCTTTCAGAACGAAGGTGTCCAGGGCGATTTGCAATCTCACACGTTCCAGCTTCACCAACTTTTCTTCAAAGGAATTGAACTGAAATTAAGAAGTCTACTGAAATCACCTTAATCACTGAAGAGTGGATATTTTTGATAATCATCATTGCATGTGTTAGAGGGGAAATTATTACGAGAATTCGAGTGATACATGGTAGGTGATTTGACACAAATTTTGTGAAAACGCTGCCACTGCTTAATGAATAAAAGAAAAGTGCTGATATTACAACCACTGTGTCATCAATACCTAAAAATTCTTGAAAGTTTCATTCATACATGGTTAATAGAATCTATATTTTTGTAATCATAGCAAGGTATGATTTGGCATACGAGTAAGGAGACTTGGGGACTTAAGACTTTACGGCTCTTTTAAGTTAAATTAGCTTTCATTTGACTTTATAGTAGTGATGTGAGCGATCACCCAATCGCTAATCGGTTCATTCATTATGACCCTGTTCAAATTAACTTATTCCATGCATTTTAAGATAAGTTAAGTCGAAAACAAGAGATACATAATGTGCAGCAAAACATTATGATAAAATATTCCATAATAATATTAGCAATAATATTGCTAATTTTTATTACAATCAATTATCTTCAATTTGGTAGTAGGCGTATTTTTATACGCATGCCACTTAATTACATTATTTGAAATGTTACGTTATCGCAGCAAGATAATGTTGTTTGTCGGTTACCCATGTTAACGGATTGACTAATTCACATCAGTTAACCGTTGAAAAAGAAATTCACGGGTCCAATCTTGACACCCGAGATTTTCACTACGCTGTTTACCATTAAAAAAACACTAAAACCAAAGGCCAACATTGGTAGAAACGAATTTCATTAAAACTTACCTAAAACACCGTAGTATAAAAAAGCCTTTCACCAGTCAGTCTAGTAGATGTAACATCGACAGAAATTTTTAGAATTATAAAATGAATTCGATGCATGAACTGACACATCGATTCAAATGTATTCACTGTCTTTACGCATGTCCTATCAAGGCTGTGTTCGAGGCGGTCTATTTGAAAAGTGCCTCCGCCTCAGACCTCAGCAATAATATAGTAGAATATATACCATATACTGTAGTTATAATAATAACATGGTATAAACGTGATATGATGCTATACGATAAAATCAATTTTTCGTTGTCGGTCTAGTTCTACACACTGATGATTAATCTTGCTATTCTTAACACGGTAGGCCTACAGTAGTCTACAAATTTGGTTGGGTACTGCTGTCATAGATGTTCATCTTTGACCCCAGTACCCAACCGCAGATTCATGCACTCCGAATTATTGAACAGTACTATAGAAGGCTACTACTGTAGTAGTAGCCTTCTATAGTACTGTTAAATAATTCGGAGTGCAATGGCAATCCATTTTTCATGAACATCATGCGCATAGCTATACCCTCACATAGTCTGGTAAAGAAACATAACAAATATGACGTTCATATCAAGATCGGATTATGGTCGATTTCTATGAGTTCATGTTTTCTCAACCAGCCTAGATCTACATTTCATTAATCAGAAAGTTTAATGGATCTACTTCACGGACATGGTCGGCTAGCTGTTGCCTATACAATACCCACTAATTAATGAAAATTCATTCATTAGTCAAAGGAAACGGCGGTGATGGTGTCCAAACGCCGAAGTAACTAAAATCACAATAGCCGAATTCGCACCATATGTTTTCATAGATTTACTTGTTATTGAATAGCGGACACTACAACTACTAAATACACCACAGACGACTGATGAATTACTTGTACGGTAGTAAACCAATGGAATCTATTCAATGGAGGACATGCACGGTATCTATACTTCATTAATTTTTTATATTGGATGGCATAAATTGCATCTGTAACAAATGTATATCAAATAACATCAAATATATGCATCAAATAATAGGATTATATCAAATCACATCATTCATTAAAATTTCGAAAGCCGTAGGCGGCCAAATTTTTACGCCTCCGCCTCCACAGCCGTGTCCTATAGTTTGTCTATGCTGTCCTTGTATGCCATATTCGTAATTTCAACTATGTTGTAAGACTTCGATCATGTATAAGATTTCCACGATTGTCCCATACGGTGATGAAATGAAAAATTGAAATCTATTAGCAAAAATCAATCCTTATAATTTTTCAATTCCATACGCATTGCGTAAACACAATGAAAATTCAAACGTTTAGTGGAAAATCCAGTTGTGTAGTTCATGAAATAGTTAAATTATGATTACACTGTATGTACCAGTCACCATGTCAATCATTATAATGTGAAATGCGCCCCAAGAACTGGGAAAACTATTCAAATCGCATGAATCCATAACGCGCGATTGCTACATAAGATCAAATATTATCATACAATATAGCCTAGGCCTATACTAATTAAGAGCCCTGCTGTTTCCAATGTGAATGCAACATTCTAAAGAAACATGACTGCAAATAGAAATTAATTAGGAAATTTCCGAGCTCACCATTGTGTCCATATCGTTGATGCAGAAGACATGTATCTAGTGACAATGGCAGATGGAAGTAAGTCGACAACATTGAGCTGTTTTTCGTTGTCTGCCTGTTGGGGTCTGGAATACTAATGGCCACGACTAGGACTCACCAAGACCATCACAGGAAACCAATTTTCCATTGAATGTAGTGCAAATTCAGACATGTATTCAGGCTGACTAGAAAATTATTCACGGCATAAGATGTAGTCAGTTAATTTATATTGTGAGGAATAAATCGGTGTGAAATGCCATTAGACGACGTTGAATTGTTCTCCAAACTGCACCACACTGAATCAGATATATATTAAGCATTGAACAAATCACATCCACCTTCAACGGTGAGACATTGAGATAACCAAGTCAATTTTCTCAGTCGACATTCGCCTGCAATTGTGAAAGTTGATGATCGGCTGTTCCCTGTTCCCTCTGCAAGTTCCCTGCGTTGACTGCGCTTCACGGCCTGGCCAATCACGTAAGCGAAAGGGGCGATCGATCACAAGATAGCAAAACATATTGCGCTGCTTGAAAATGCGTGTCGTGTATGAAAAAGTGTTTATGCCGCGTCAAGCAGAAAATTCGCGCGCGCCATTTGCTTCAGCTGAATCACAACCAAAGGCTTTGGTGTGACTTTGGTATAGTAACATGTTTGGTATATAGCTTTGGTATAGTAACAGAGTGACTAGATTGCCCTTGCAGACGCAAGCATATGGTTCATGAGTGACATTACCGCCCGTCAAAATGAATTGGACACAACTCACAAACTATAACTTCCAAGATCGCCCGACATGCACCACACAAGGATTCGATAGAAAAGAAATTGAAATGAACGCAATTCATGCACGGCGATGTTCTTTACTTGTTATGCTCACTGAAATCATAGTTATAAAAATAGCAAGAAATTGCCCTGGTTATTACATGTTACGCAAAAAATAATATTCCTGTCGAAATTATGCACGCGTTCGATTCTGGCGGCCTACGGTGTACTCTCGCACACTTCGGCAAAAGTAGAAACATAGAATGCAATCAAGCATAAAACTAAACGCTTCGATTTAATGATACTCAAAACAAGATGCCGAATTACAGATCATCGATTTTCAATTCATCGCTAGACCACAAAATATTCTGGAATGTGATCTGCATCCAGGCTTTCAGCAAACGTTCGACTTAGATGTTGTTTGATAAAACCAAAAAGAGGACTAAAAGATAAACGAATCAAGTAGCATTCGATAAGTTTAATATATCAGAATTTACACGGAAATTTCCGGACATGCGCAACCGTTTCTATTCCGTGAAGCGTCCGTAAATCATGAATTTAAAGTCCGAGAAACGGAAGCCCGACGGATTTCCGTATACTGCCGTTCTTTATCCGCACTCTCGCGGACAAAAGTGTGAGTTAATGGAAGACCGACGGATGTCCATTTCTTACCCGTTTTGTCCGCGGACAAAGCTTGCTCGGCGGGAGACATAATGGTAATAGCGGACTCGACCAGTAGCTGGCTGGAAGCAGCAATCTGCAACAATCGACAAACACAGACCGTCATCGAGTATCTTCGAGTACTATTCGCCCACTTCGCTGTCCCTGAAAGCTTGGTGTGTGACAATGCACCCGAATTCGCGAGCACCGAACTCGGGACATGCCTACACAGGGCGGGATGTCAATTAATCCACTCTCCTGAGTACAGACCGCAATCGAACGGTCTCGCGGAAAGAATGGTGAGAGTCATCAAGGATAACGGTGAACTGTCCCATTCTATCTCACTTTCAACCGATGCAGGACCTGCTGTACAAGCCTCATCGAAAAGCACTCGTCTCCCCTGTGAAATTTATCTTCCGACAAGGTACGTGTAATAATACGTCGATCGTCGCGCATGCTGATGGGAGAACAGTGACTGCTCACGATGCGCAATTAATGCCGGTAGCGCCAGAAGCATCAGCTGTGACAGAGATCCGCCCGAAACGCGATCGCAAACCTGTACATCGTTATCCTGAACTATATACCTGAAGCTGATATCACAGAACTATATTGTTTAAGCGCATCACTTTGCTAGAAGTGCAAACTCATTCAAAATGATGGCACATGTAGGAACTTACTATGTGGCCAAAAAAATTTTAATACCTTGCAAAGATAGGAAAAATAGTCGCAGCTTGCGGATTGCTGTGAATTCCTTCAAAATCCTCCGATCGCCACGATTCCTTCAGATTCTAAGAATTCAGATCAGTGCGCAAAAGTTTTCTCGATAATGTTGGGCCCTCCGATCATTATTAAAAAGTTAGAAGGCGCAACAGTTAAAAGTTCACAAACTTCTCTGTAGAACTTGACATCGACTGTGTCTCTTTGCTGTGTGATCCCGTTGATAACAGTCACTGAAGCTTCACTCAAATTGGCGAGTTTACTGTTGAACTGGATGCTCATTGTTCGATTGCTATGTTATTATGTCACCAGATTGTGCCATTTCATTAACGCTAGATGTTCTAATGTTTTCTTTTTGGTCAAACAGAAGAAGATACGACTTGTCTAATGTTGTGGCTGATATGCTATCTCGCTAAAATATGAATGCTGGTAGCATTCTGTCAATATGTCTAATCTATAATAATACGACAATAAGCTGTCGATATCAGATGGAGATGACTTGCTGCCTTCACTCGCTTTCCTTTTGTACCGTCAGCGTGGCCTAGTGAAGAATGTGCGAGCTCGTCTCCACCGCGGAATTCGTTTCGATTCCTGGGTCAGGCGAGTGCGGTCGGGGAATCAAGGGTGTTGCTGTCTTTTATTGACTTGATAGTTGTCATTCTCTTTAGATATTCAATGTATTAAGACAGACCTTTGTTATCGATTGTAACTCAACAAAAAAATTTGAATAGACAATTCTGATTTCTTGTTCAATTCGACATCTTACTTGAATTGTATTCCGACAAGTGTAGACGGTATCCATATCACTTACGTGTGTGTTGTGTTTCGGTCATTCTTGCTGATTGTTTATATTTCTAGTGAACCATTTCATCTCGTCAGATCAATGTTAATTATGATCCGCTGTAAATCGGCTCAATATCTATTCAACAAAAGTCTTATTGCTCAGTATTTATTTCAGTTGACAGATCTATCCATGGAAATCCGACTCTTCACTTTGCATGAGCTAGTTGGATCAGAATGGACAATAGCTGTTTGTTGATGGTGATTTCCACTGCTCGGTCAGACACCGATCTTGTAAATGTTGCTAGATCTTAAGAATTATCAATTTAGTCCAAGAGCTACTGGCATTTTCTTCCTTAATTCCCTTCTTATAATTTTTAATACGTAGATTGTTACCCAACATCAGTAAAACGACAAATTCTTAAGTTCTTAAGCCGTCTTGTCGGAATACAGTAGAAGCAAGAAGTCGAATAGAGTTAAAATTACAATTGTCTATCTCACATTCAGCATCTGCTACTTAATTTACAAAGTCAATAAACAAAGCGTGTTGTATGCCTAAAAGAAATTCTGTGAATATCATTTTTGTGAGCTGGAAAATGTGCTTGTTCAACTGCAACAATATATCTCGCTGTCATGACGCCTTCATTAACTTTAACAGAAAGTCCGGCAAGCCGCTTACAACCGGAAATGTCTCATTTCAACGAACAACTGGAGAAATCTGCCTGAAAAGTGCAATCATATGTAATCATGAGATTTACAGATCTCATTTTGAGCGATTAAATGAAGGTTAGATCATTACGTGATCAAGTGTACCAAACTCATAAGTGCGTGGATCTACATAGACAAATGGGATGTTGTGATGTTTGAGGCTCTGTAACTTTCAAAATGACTGGAAGCAAAACTTAAGAATTGTCGTTTTACTGATGTCGGGTGACAATTTACATGTAAAAATAATGATGCTCGTGCGCGAATTTAGGAAGAAAATGTCAGTAGCTCTCGCACTAATTGTTGAAATCGTGTTATACTTATAATTAACTCTTTGAATATTACTGTATTTTGTGATCAGTTTGCCTATCTGCAACAACGAAGATGAGATTGTCATGACTTTTTTAGTATCTTTAACAGCAATTCGGGCAAGCTAGCAGCTAAGAGGAATATTGCATTTTTGCCTACCTTGGAAGATGTCTGCCTTAAAAGTGCAATCAATATCATGAAAATACCACACTTGGACGCACCTGCATCTACATAAACAAACGAAATGTTGCGATGTTTGACCATCTGTAAAGTTAAAGCTTTAGAATCGTCGTTTTTTTAGTGACAATATACAAATTAAAAATGCTAAGAGGCTCTTTCGCGAATTTGTGAAGAGAACGGCAGTAGCTGTCAGACTAAATGTAGAAGTGCTCATTTGATATTGAATGTGGGAAAGTCTATTGTGGGCAAAATGTTGCAATCTCACATTTAGACTTATTGGCATTTCTTCTATTAAGTCTACTAGATTCAAGAATTTCACTAATATATGATAAATGAAATATTTCTTAATGTTCTCGGTTCGACAAGTTCAAAACCCATTGATTCATATGACTTGGTCGAATTTTACTGTGCAAAATAAATTTGATATTCAAAATATACATTTCCACACGCATTCAAATAAAGAGAGTTCAAGTGAATATGTCGTTTTCTGATTTTCATTACAGCTTGTCATGCGCTGACCTGAACTCATACGGAAACATGAAAAAGTACAGATAATTGGCATCTAACAGTAATGCACTACCGATGTTTTCAAAATTTATGTTGTACAATTCTTGAAATATGTGTTCTCGAATCTCAATTGTTGTACATATTCTTAAATCGCCTACCAAAATAGCAAATGAAGGAGCGAAAAGTGTTGCTAGCTTCGTCAATAACCAGTAACTTCGTAAGCGAATTAATTTTCGATCCTATGAATGCGAATGAGGTATGTAAATAATAGTCAACAATAATAAAAAGCAAAAAAAATTCTGGAAACACAATTCAGGAAATATACCAAGATATTCTGAAGAAAATATTCTAAAAATTAAGGATAATTTACATGAAGGAAGCTGCATTATGTAAAGAGAGAATATAATGAAAGTTTACAAGATGAAAAAAATAAAGAAAGAACAGCAAACGAATGAAAAATGACAATTTGGCAAAATAAATAATTTGCGAAGGAAAATAATGATTATAAGACAGATTGGTATTTGATAAGCAATGCGAAGAGATTAATTGCCAAAATTTTCTTTAAATAATTTAATTTAATTTTTGAATAATAATGGTCATATAGATTTACAGTCCTTTAAAAGCAAGGAAACGTTTTAGCCAACAACAGCAATCTTAAGATAAATTTTAGACAAAGAAACAGCAACTAATGAAGTAAAAATTAATGTAGGTATTACAGAAAGATACAAGGAAAGTTAACAGATTAACTTGCATTAGAAGTGTATCTAATGTTCATATTAATTACTATTTATTCCATGAATTTGTTACTTGCGGAATTGAGGCCATATTAATTCAGCTAAAAGTTTTAATTATCGGCATAGGTTATCTCTGGGCTTAATATCATCAACCCTGTTTACGCCTACAGCCTAATAATTTCCTAATTAGACATGACTAAGCTACATTCCTTACAACATGTCTGATCGAGAAACGAAACACACATAACATGGGCCTCGTATAAGATGAAAATAGCACAAATGTAGATATAACGATATTTTTACTAATCGTAAGAAGTAAACATCAAGGAATGTCACTGCATTAAATGATACCGATATCTTTCTATTTCTAATACATGTAGCCTAATAGTAGAATAACCAATATAGGGCGAAGTTTTTAACTTTCAAGGCAAGAGGCTATATGAAGCAAGTTATCTACGAATTGTTGTCGGCTGCCAATTTAGCAGCATAAGCGTTACACAGGTATTGGTTTAATGCATTGCATTTTTTCATGTATTATTTGTTTTATCTCACGAAAAATGATACATACAAAATTCCGTCTAGCACAGTATGCATTACATCTGGCTTAATCGATTAAATTCACAAGGAAGCCATAGGTAATCAAAGCATAGTTTAAAAAGCTAATTAAACAAACTGTCAGATGGACATTTACGGTAGGTCTATATCAAAGTTGATGATAGCACAGTTTTATCACAGAAAGACCAATCGTGTGGTTGAATGTACATACATGTAAGCTTACATGACTTGCTACATGACTTGCTATGACATGATGTGGTCATATACTTAGGCAGAATTTTTCCAAGAAAGCCGCAAATGATCATTCATGGTCAATTTCTTTACTCTTGCGTTCTCACTCTTGGGGGGGGTACCCAAGCTCTTAGGTACGCACCGCAAGATTCTTGGGTACCCCAAAGACTACCCAAAACCCAAGAGTGAACCCAAGACCCAACCTTGCTTATGTTTGCCAAATGAGTAAATTGAAAGCAGCTGACTCGAAGTTATAGTCTTCGTTGATCTCTCAAGTACATGTACAAAGTAAATAGTTAGTATAGCTTGACGGGCCTTCGGTGTCCAGTGTCTTCTTTACGGACGATGTTTCAATGGCCAAAAAAGCTACTAGAATTAAGAGCATTCTAATTTCGATAAAAAGGAAATTATCGTCCACATGTCCATGTCTGCAACACATCTCAACATTTAACATTCTTATTAATATTGTATATTAGCCAAGACACGACCTTTGTTCGAAAAAGTCACTGATGCATGTAAGAGTATCAACACATTAGATGACATGCTTTAGTCATCGATAGAGGGACAGGAATGAAAGAAACTTTGGGGTCGCCAATTAGCCAACGGATGTAAGAGAGATAAATTATGCAAACCTACTCTCTGTTTAAAAATCATGTCCACAGAAGCCAAAATCGCTGTATTTGTTAGAATGATTGGACACACGAATATCCAATGCTTTGCAAAGATACCTATCGCTTTTCTGTTGCCTATCCTTCAAGATCAAACTATAATTGTGCAGCGGTATTGATTTCTGTGCTCGTCAGAGAAAATCTGATATTTTTTCAAATATTTCGTGTATCTGATGATAACATACAGCATGTGGTGAGTCATCGGACTCAAGAGGTACTAGCACCCGGATTGGAAGCGTACTTTGAAACCACTACCCGAGTCAAACAGGCTTGGTCGACCTGATCTGAACATCACCAGCATAGATCTACCACTTGCGCAAACTCTACCTGGATTGTTATTATTAAAGTACGTTCCAATGACGCGAGACTGATGAGACACCCCATCAAGTATGCGAACGTAATCCGAGTTTCCAAACCAATCGAGTTGGAAATGTTCAAATATGACTTGAGCAATTGTCCCTGGAGCGGCCGTTAGTAGCCATTCACATCGACTGCTAGAAGGGTAAGTAGTCCGCCCATCGAACCGACGATGAGATACAAACACACCGCTTCCAAACAATTCTCTGACATCTCCACATCCAGACGGAGTGAGTTCAATTCGAGTCGTTGTTGAAATTACTTTACTGGTTGTTGTAGATGCTCTTGTTGTTGGCATCGCAGTTGTTGAAGATGCTCTTGTTGTTGGGATTGCAGTTGTCGAGGGTGTTCTTGTTGTTGGCATCGCAGTTGTCGAGGTTGTTCTTGTTGTTGGGATCGTAGTTGTTGAGGGTGTTCTTGTTGTTGGGATCGTAGTTGTCGAGGGTTTTCTTGTTGTTGGGATCGCAGTTGTCGAGGGTGTTCTTGTTGTTGGCATCGCAGTTGTCGAGGTTGTTCTTGTTGTTGGGATCGTAGTTGTCGAGGTTGTTCTTGTTGTTGGGATCGTAGTTGTTGAGGGTGTTCCTGTTGTTGGGATCGTAGTTGTTGAGGGTGTTCTTGTTGTTGGGATCGTAGTTGTCGAGGGTGCTCTTGATGTTGGGATCGCAGTTGTCGAGGGTGCTCTTGTTGTTGGCATTGCAGTTATCGAGTGTGATCTTGTTGTTGGCATCACAGTTGTTGAGAGTACTGTTGTTGGCATCGCAGTTGTTGAGGATGTTCTTGTTGTTGGGATCGCAGTTGTCGAGGGTGTTCTTGTTGTTGGCATCGCAGTTGTCGAGGTTGTTCTTGTTGTTGGGATCGTAGTTGTCGAGGGTGATCTTGTTGTTGGGATCGTAGTTGTCGAGGGTGCTCTTGTTGTTGGCATCACAGTTGTTGAGAGTACTGTTGTTGACATCGCAGTTGTTGAAAGTGCTGCTGTTGGGATCGCAGATGGTTCACCAGTCGTCACATTGGATGGAGCAGCAGTCGTCACGGATGGAGCAGTCGTCACATTGGATGGAGCAGCAGTCGTCACATTGGATGGAGCAGCAGTCGTCACACTGGATGGAGCAGCAGTCGTCACGGATGGAGCAGTCGTGACATTTGATGGAGCAGCAGTCGTGACATTGGATGGAGCAGCAGTCGTGACACTAGATGGAGCAGCAGTCGTGACATTGGATGGAGCAGTCGTGACATTGGATGGAGCAGCAGTCGTGACATTGGATGGAGCAGCAGTCGTGACATTAGATGGAGCAGCAGTCGTGACATTGGATGGAGCAGCAGTCGTGACATTGGATGGAGCAGCAGTCGTGACATTTGATGGAGCAGCAGTCGTCACTTTGGATGGAGCAGCAGTCGTGACATTGGATGGAGCAGGTGTCGTCACATTGGATGGAGCAGCAGTCGTGACATTAGATGGAGCAGCAGTCGTGACATTGGATGGAGCAGCAGTCGTGACATTAGATGGAGCAGCAGTCGTGACATTGGATGAAGCAGCAGTCGTGACATTGGATGAAGCAGCAGTCGTCACTTTGGATGGAGCAGTCGTGACATTGGATGGAGCAGCAGTCGTCACATTGGATGGAGCAGCAGTCGTCACATTGGATGGAGCAGGTGTCGTCACATTGGATGGAGCAGCAGTCGTCACTTTGGATGGAGCAGCAGTCGTCACATTGGATGGAGCAGCAGTTGTGACATTGGATGGAGTAGCAGTCGTCACATTGGATGGAGCAGGTGTCGTCACATTGGATGGAGCAGCAGTCGTGACATTAGATGGAGCAGCAGTCGTGACATTGGATGGAGCAGCAGTCGTGACATTGGATGGAGCAGGTGTCGTCACACTGGATGGAGCAGCAGTCATCACGGATGGAGCAGTCGTGACATTGGATGGAGCAGGTGTCGTCACATTAGATGGAGCAGCAGTCGTGACATTGGATGGAGCAGCAGTCGTCACTTTGGATGGAGCAGTCGTGACATTGGATGGAGCAGCAGTTGTGACATTGGATGGAGCAGCAGTCGTCGCACTGGATGGAGCAGCAGTCGTGACATTGGATGGAGCAGTCGTGACATTGGATGGAGCAGTCGTGACATTGGATGGAGCAGGTGTCGTCACACTGGATGGAGCAGCAGTCGTGACATTGGATGGAGCAGTCGTGACATTGGATGGAGCAGTCGTCACATTGGATGGAGCAGCAGTCGTGACATTGGATGGAGCAGCAGTCGTCACATTGGATGGAGCAGGTGTCGTCACATTGGATGGAGCAGCAGTCGTCACATTGGATGGAGCAGCAGTCGTCACATTGGATGGAGCAGCAGTTGTGACATTGGATGGAGCAGGTGTCGTCACATTGGATGGAGCAGCAGTCGTCACATTGGATGGAGCAGCAGTTGTGACATTGGATGGAGCAGCAGTCGTGACATTGGATGGAGCAGGTGTCGTCACATTGGATGGAGCAGCAGTTGTGACATTGGATGGAGCAGGTGTCGTGACATTGGATGAAGCAGCAGTCGTCACATTGGATGGAGCAGCAGTTGTCACATTGGATGGAGCAGTCGTCGCATTGGATGGAGCAGCAGTCGTCACATTGGATGGAGCAGCAGTCGTCACATTGGATGGAGCAGCAGTTGTGACATTGGATGGAGCAGCAGTCGTCACATTGGATGGAGCAGCAGTCGTGACATTGGATGAAGCAGCAGTCGTCACTTTGGATGGAGCAGTCGTGACATTGGATGGAGCAGCAGTCGTCACATTGGATGGAGCAGCAGTCGTCACATTGGATGGAGCAGCAGTCGTCACACTGGATGGAGCAGCAGTTGTGACATTGGATGGAGCAGGTGTCGTCACATTGGATGGAGCAGCAGTTGTGACATTGGATGGAGCAGGTGTCGTCACATTGGATGGAGCAGCAGTCGTCACATTGGATGGAGCAGCAGTTGTGACATTGGATGGAGCAGGTGTCGTCACATTGGATGGAGCAGCAGTCGTCACATTGGATGGAGCAGGTGTCGTCACATTGGATGGAGCAGCAGTCGTCACATTGGATGGAGCAGCAGTCATCACGGATGGAGCAGTCGTCACATTGGATGGAGCAGCAGTTGTCACGGATGGAGCAGTCGTGACATTGGATGGAGCAGCAGTCGTGACATTGGATGGAGCAGCAGTCGTGACATTGGATGGAGCAGGTGTCGTCACATTGGATGGAGCAGCAGTCGTCACATTGGATGGAACAGCAGTTGTGACATTGGATGGAGCAGCAGTCGTGACATTGGATGGAGCAGCAGTCGTCACTTTGGATGGAGCAGCAGTCGTCGCACTGGATGGAGCAGCAGTCGTCACGGATGGAGCAGTCGTGACATTGGATGGAGCAGGTGTCGTCACATTGGATGGAGCAGGTGTCGTCACATTGGATGGAGCAGTCGTCACATTGGATGGAGCAGGTGTCGTCACATTGGATGGAGCAGCAGTCGTCACGGATGGAGCAGCAGTCGTGACATTGGATGGAGCAGCAGTCGTCACATTGGATGGAGCAGGTGTCGTCACATTGGATGGAGCAGCAGTCGTCACATTGGATGGAGCAGGTGTCGTCACATTGGATGGAGCAGCAGTCGTCACGGATGGAGCAGTCGTGACATTGGATGGAGCAGCAGTCGTGACATTGGATGGAGCAGCAGTCGTCACATTGGATGGAGCAGGTGTCGTCACATTGGATGGAGCAGCAGTCGTCACATTGGATGGAGCAGCAGTTGTGACATTGGATGGAGCAGCAGTCGTCACGGATGGAGCAGTCGTCACTTTGGATGGAGCAGCAGTTGTCATGGGAATCGTCGTCATGTTTGATATTGTTGCAAATTCTGTGGGTGGGATGTATGTCGATGTATCTATTTTCTTACCACATTTTCTACCTTTAAATCCTGGTGAACATATGCATAAATATCGCCCGTTTTGTCGAATCCTACAAGTTCCTCCATTTCTACAAGGATTTCTCCTGCAAGGATTTCTTTGAGTTCTTCCCACGGAAACATAAGCTAGCACAATCAAAAGCACAATCCACACACGGCAGGATGACATGATGATATCTGACAAAATGTTCTACAGCGTATATATGCCTGAATGATGCAATAAAACCAGATGCTAATTTCCCTTGGTTTTATTCAAACGTATGATGTAATGCACAATCAAAGTTAATAACGCAGTTCAATTCTAAATTTCCGTGAAGTAGTTGGTGCAAATTATGCAATGCTGAGCGCGCTTTACCAAAATATTATACCATCTTGTAGGATTCAACCAAGCTAACGGTTGGAATCATTTCCTGAAGTTACAGAATACCAGAACCTGCTTTATTAGATTTGAAGATAGTTTCAACTTATCCTTAGGTTTGTTAGGTTTGATAGAGCATTAGAACAAAATAAAGACAAGTTATTCTCCATCACTATTTTCAATATCTTCAAAAAATTAAGAACTATGCACGCGAATGACAGAGTAATCCCAAAACCTCTCGATGTGAATGCTAGCGACCTCTAGTCATTCTTTCATTAATTCATTCAATTGATACATTATTTCCTTTATGATTTTGTTTGAGCTGAATGACGGAGATGACAATTTTTTCAATCTTTCCAGTGCTTCCAATCAGTCTCTTTACTCAACATATTCATCAATTTTTTTAATGTGCATATACATGTACGCACAGCCTAAATCAGCTAAGTGGTCCTCTTCTTCCAGATCAAATGAAGTTGTGAGGTACGCAGTCAATCGGCTAGCTATCTTTACTACAGTTAAATAATCATTACAAACCAATCAATTAATTGCAATCATTTGATCACAACAATCAATCGACTGTGCAGTGATGAATCAAACACAATGCAATTAATTTTTGATAACCCCTGATCACTTGAATGAACTTTGAAACAGACAATGAGGTTAGTCTACCCTGCATTATTTTCCATTATCTGTATTCTACTAGCCACTCCCAACTTAAGTAGTAGTTTTACAAACACCCTAATCTGAATTAGCTTCAGTTTTATCACTGTATCAAGGAATTTACAACGCGCTCTGACCCTGACATTTCTCCGGAGTCCAACTTTCATATTTCAAAATGTGGCTGTTAGGGAGCTTCCATCTCTTGAGAGTGATAGTGATTTTTCATTTACTTGAATTATGAAGCTTTTGAATTTCAAAACTCTTGAGTTCTCTTAGACTCTTGCAACTACTGTCGAGTGCGTCAGTATAGCCAAAGATGAGCTTGTATTAAATGAAAATAACTGAAGATGATGAGAAATATTTTTTAATTGAATCCTTTTCGAACCAAGCATGCGGTAGTCGTCATCATTGGAATACATGGATCATTCTGATCTTTCAATTAACATATCACTCATTCATGTAACGATCAAGCATCGTGAAAGTGGGTGAAAATCAGCTAAACGACAAAGCAATGCAATTGTCATCACATTTTTAATATTAAAATACAAATGTAGAAAAAAACCTTGTCTTCCAAGCAGGCTGTATACAGACCATGTCTAATCGGACCACTTGTCGGCTATCATGCAAAATGACAAATTGTATCTTGTCAGATGTCTCAACTGATATTCAGACATGGACACCGCTTTAAAGACACTGCTTTTTTTTTGTTGCTTGATTTTTTTGTTTTGCATTATTTACATTATTTCATGTAATAAGTTTTTTAGATTTAAGTTATTTCGCCAATAGAATGCTGAAAATTATGGCATGCCATGCCACGCAGATATTGTTTTTCATGACTTATTCTTTACATGCAACAAGCTGGTCTTTAGACCCAATGATAGAATGTGTGTTTCAGGTCAGGGCATTGACAGCTAGATGTCCATGGTCAGGGAAGCTCATATCCTAACCAGCAATATTTATTGATACTGGGAAATCAGGTGCATCAGGTGAATTATATGTTGAACTCTGTGGTAATCAGTTGAGTTTGACAGAGTAGATAAATTTCAATATTTTGGATGAGTTTATTAATTCGATAAGCTTGATCATCAACTTTGATTGACGAGATTGCTAAACCGATGCTTCAAATTATTAAAAATTTCAAAATACATTCAAATAACACTTCATCCATTGATTTTCGGATTGATATTGAAAATTTCTCGGCCCATTGGGGACCCGCCGTCTCATGGGTTCAAGTTCTCGTCCCGGGCCCATGGGGCTCCATCCCATTGGCCACCCTGTATCTTGCTGCCTGATGCTGCTAAGTATCAGATCGGATTGCAAAACTCATATAACACATGACTTGATATAAGGTAAACAGCGTGAAAATTTGAATCACTAAATTCTGGAAATTTATTTGGATAAAGAGACAATCAATTCCAGGGGTCATAAACTTATGCAACTTTAACAGAGATAATTCCTATTTCTTTGCATGCATCTCCCTGTCGTACGACTCCTTCGATCTTCGTGACGATGGTAACATGCAAGCTTAGTCTATTGATATACGTTTATTGAATGGCTATTTACTTTACAATAGGTTCAAAAGTAATGTTCTTTGTCACATCTGATTCGTTAACTTGCCTTATTTCAATGATGTGCTGTCGTGATTTTGGTGACATGACTTCGACACGGAACGTTGAAACTCCATGCTGTACTTTCAAATCACATTGATTTATAATCATCGAATATCAATCAATCATTGAACAGACTGTAATTTACTTCCTAACTTTAATTTCTTCACCTTACCGATTTCATGCAAACTTATTTCTGAGAGCTAATTTTTGCAATAAAGTAGAGTGAAATATTTTGAAATTAAAAGAAAGCAATGATCTTTTCAAGAATTATACATTTTTAATACGACAATTAATCAAACAAGCGAAGCAAACTCCTAAAAGAATATTCATTGAAGCGTTCAAAGTACGTAATAAATCATGAAATTTCACAACTCGTGATGAATAATTGAAAATTAAATCAAATCTGCTAGCACAGAATTACATGCGATCGCAACTAATTCGTGTCTAAGGATTTATCTCTCTTAGTAAGAGAAATAATGTCTTAAAATATAATTCGTCTTTTAACAACACTGACAACAGTCCCATCTAATAATGAAGTACATCGCATTTCTGATTTTCTATCAACTTCTCTTAGTTGTAGCCTGATCAGCCATTGAAATTCACATAAGCCTACATTCCAAGAGTAACTATCGGCTGATACCATAGGCCTATTCATATTTCAGGAAAATTGTGCACTTGCATAATGCCTCATCATCCGAAGTCTAATGATGATATATTTCGTTTCCGTGATCTCAACCTTCGCTTAATTAAGATTGATCGACCCCAATGCAGTAGGCTATAAGTGGTGATTCGCAAGTGACTTATGCAACTGATACAAAATATAGATAAGATGTTGAAGATATTCCTTCATGACGAATGCACATGTCTGATAAGAGTTTGCAAATTTCTGAATAAAATTATTTATTTGTTAACCTCTGCGCAGTTGAAAAATATTCAGTTATCAATTAGCAACATAACTGCTGTCTTTCTATCAAGAATGGTTACGAATCGACTGTACCTCACTGATGAAAGGATACTTTAATTGGGTCAATATTACTGAAAGAAAATCTAATTGCAATGTTTCCACGATAATATCTACACAGTCATGAAGAGAAATGATTGTCTCCAAGATGGAGAAGATAATTTAAAAGGATTCTACAAATCCATTAAATATGGCGTAATAGAGTTGTCCTATAATCATTCAAAACATCGCATTTTAAAGCCAGATTTTTATTCAATTGATAGATTAATGGTCAACAAAAAATGACATTTGGATTTCACTAAATAGCTAATTCTCGTATGATGTGCATTGCACAGTGTATATTGTACACATGTGTTAGGCAAAAAGATCACACCGCAAGTAGCTTGCGACTACTTCAGTGCTAACTCCACTAGATAATGAACTCTATAAGTTCATATTCATGAGTATGTAGATAAATTCAGTATTGTTTTTTTATTGTTCATCATCTTTTGATTCATCATTAATATTAGTACTTCAGGCTTAGAGATTTATCCATATAATTACCATTATTCAAAGCGACAATTTAATTCATTAAAATCACTAGATTATTTACATGATGGTTATAGGTAAAGGTTCATTACACATACCATTTTTTCTTGAATCAATCCTATAGAACTCGAAGCTAAAATGACTCGGTGACTATAAGATCGTTGTCCCAACTCTCAAATTATAGATCGACTTGGGATATGAACAAAGGAGACTTTGGAATTGCAATGGACTTTTGCATAACTCGAATCACGACGATATAGATGTACATGTACAAAGATAAGCATTCATATCACAACGCGCGAGAATTGCCGTGATTCGAACTGCTGAGAAGCACATTGTGAGCACAGAGGCTCCTTTATGAAGCCGTCTGAACGAATGAAAGTACGCATGTATTCTTCTCATTAATACTAGGGGCCACCCTCATTCGCTCAGACGGTTAACATAGGCATAAGCACTTATTCAAATGTGATATTGTCAGAACCTCGAGTCTGCCAAGTCTTCTGAGATGGTGGCTTTTTCATTACGACGATGGGATAGTCCTTCAGATACAAAGTCGACGTGATCATTTCAATATTACAACTTTGGCATATTAGAAATATACTTAGGTAAATATTACAAAATAAGTCGGCGGGATAGGCTTTTCAGTCGGCGAAGTTAATGTGAAATACTAGAGTAAAGATCGCTTTTGGCATAAGACGCTTAATCAATGGCGGATTTAGTCCAAAGACGTATCTCTTTGTCTTTTCTTTGGTTTATTAATGCGATGATGCTGTCACAAGGTTGAAGAAGTATTTTTTCAATGTGACTAGCATCAAAAGCATTTGCAGATCATGTGCCCTCATATGAGGCTACGCTGACACAGCTGCGTGTTAATGATAACCAGGGCCGACCAAATATGCACAATGCATAAAATGCATAAAAATGCATATTTCAGCTATAATTGCATAAAAATGCATATCATGAAAATAAGTGCATGATAAAATAGTATAATAATACATACATAGATGATTTCTTGAAAAAAAACAGGAGTTATTATGGACAAATTGTGTCTCGCTTCCTGCGTTGACATCTATCTTCTCCTTTCTGTCTTTTACATACAGTAAGCTTCATACCGCTTCATACATGTTGAAAGCGGTAAGAGCAATGGTAGTTTTATGCCGAAGATGATACACGTCATTTGTTTGGCGCACAACCTCCATAGAATTGGAGCATGGATTTGGGCACATGGATAGAAGCAGTGGAATACTACCTCACCAATTATCAGACCCTGAAAAAAGTGATTATTGACTTGGAGGATGATTGTACAGCAATCGTTAACCTGAAGGAGCTAATAGAAAAATCGTACACCGAGATTGCAAGAGGTATCGCAGACATTTCCTCTAAATATGGTTCTAAAGTAAGTGCAACCCTTCTCAAGCCAAACAACTGATCGATGGTATCAACGGTGACTTAGATGCGAATGTTAGGACCAAGCTGAAGCCCGTTCTTCAAAAGAACACAGGATTCAAGAAGCTGGTTGAGAGAGACTTCGAAGGATATTCATTGGAAGAACAATTGCTATTGTCGCGATCTCCGGTTACCTCTTCTGACGTTGAGAGACTTTTTCAGAATACAAGGCATTTATGAGGAGCAATCGCAGTAGTATGACTAAGGAAAACATCCGCATGCATTGTGTATTAGGAATGAACTCAAAGTGGTGACAGATTATTCACCATTTATGCATGCAGAGGCCTACATTTCTCACTTTATTGCAGCTATTTCTATAATCAGAATGATATGGGCCGCGCAGATAATCGGCCAACCAATAATACCTCATATCAGAGAAGCAGTTGACTCCATCTGTACGCAACTCATCCACAAAATTAACGACGATCAAAATCATCCCCTTCGACCTATTTTTGATGAAGCTTCAACCCGAGTGTCTCGTTCTACCCTTTCTATTCGCCCTCCTCTTACAAAAACTGTCTGCTTCAAATCATCGTTCATAATGTTTTGTAAATAGGTTCTTTCTTTCTTATGTTCTCATCATCATTTCTTGTAATAATTATGTGCGTATGAATGAATTGTATACTTACGTTTACGTTCTGTGATCTGTAATGCGTCTACCGAATTGTTCTTGTGGACCAATAAAGTTTCTATTATTATTATTATTATTGCATAAATACAGTTTTCATTGCATAAAATTACTTTTTTAAGCGCATTTTTATGCGCATAAAGCGATCACTTGTTAATGCATATTTGGTCGGCCCTGTAACACTACTTTACTGCAATTTGCGATTCGAAGTCAGCGTCAGATATCCACCACTAGAGTGACGCATTGTGTTAATCGATTTTTCACAGTTGCCTAAAGAATGCGCTATCCCAATTAGCTCGCTCAGTTGATGCGCCACGGTATTGTATACTGTTATTGTATGGTTTACATTAATATTTTTTTGCTTTTGTATATGCTTCGTAATTGCTAGAGACATCTGACTCGTGATCATTCTTTACACATGACTTACGGGACATCATGTATAGACACTGAATTTTAGACAAAAATACTAAATAGAATTTCAGCGCGATTAAGTAGATGCCGTTATGTGTGATAGATACATATTCATTTAAATAAGTTTTAGTCCACGTACTTCACTTGGGATGAGCGTTTTGTCCGCCATAAGTAAAGGTTGAGAAGCACTGACTTAGGCCTACTTATTTATGTCTTCATCATTATTAAGATGAACATATCGAGTATTTTATGCCATCGACTGCACAGATGAATTCATTATGAATTCAAAATGATTAAGAAAGAAATGATATGTATTTGAAAGTTATTTGCGTAACTTTCATGTCAAGTAAAGATAACTAGGGAGATATGGAGCATGGAAAATATACCATATCATGCAACAATAACTGTTTCATGCTTCACCAACATTGATTACAGGACTTCAAACTCCTGACACCATCATCTTTTTCATTTAATCCTGACCGTCTTCAACGACAAGCAGTGAGCAATGATATTCGTCATGTGTATAACTGGACTCCGTGCCTTCTTTTGAGGTTCATCCGTACTGGGTGAGGCGCGGCACGACCTCAGAAGTGGCGTACATTATGATGCAGTGATGCATGCAGCTCCATAGGACGCTGAATGTTTCTGAACGAAAATTCTGTCTGCGAGTCCCCAGCTCGTCGAGCCTGGTGTAATCGGGGTCTTAGTATGCAATTTTTAATAAGCCGATACATATTAGAAATCGCTTACCGCGTACACCCATGCATATGCCTATCAAGAACACCTGCGTTATCTGTTGCTGCTGAAGTCTTAGACTGGACATGCTGATGGAAAGAGGTCTCATTGCATCGTATCTTTCCCAGCATAGAAGCCGATGCGTATGAGAAATCCCATACTGCGTACACCCATGCATATGCCTATCAAGATCATCATCAATGGTTTCTATGCTGCTGCCGAAGTGGAAGGATAGCCCAACTTCGAAAGTGCTACAACCTAGCCCAACAATGTGTTTCTTTCTCTCAGTTTTGAAACTTGAAGGAGCATGAGTTCTTGAAACATCCAAACTTTTGACCGATATTGGACGTCGCATAATTCAAACATGCAGGTGACAGTCCTCTGTTGGCCTGATTAGCACACCCTCTATCGAAATTTCAGGTCCAGTGCTATCTAGTCCATCACCTTTATTTTGGTTGTTACATGAATACATGAATGTTATATTTTGATTGCTGGCTGGTTACTGGCATGTACCTAACCTTATGTACCATGCGTATTTACCATAAAAACGACTGTCAAGGCATTTAGTGTAGTCTTTATCCCATGTTAACCACAAATTGAACTTTTTAAAGTACTAGCAAGATTTACAATGCTCGACCGTTAGTCTACTATTATACTGCCGACAGAATGGTCGTGGGTTCTCTTTGTCGGACGGCTCGAGGATTCGGTTGTTCGGCTAATGTGACCAAATTCTAGACAAAATGCCAATTGTGAGGTCAAACGACTCGCCAGAATTCATTTCTCCTCTATAGTTCACTCAACAAAGCTAAGCAAGCAGGATAATTTTATGAGATTAATTTCATACTGTCTCTTATCACATTGTTTCAAACAAAGGAATTTTCAAAACATTTCCAGTCATCAACCATGCATAACAGCAACTAACTGTAGCTCTAACTATTGTTTCAAACGTTCATATTCAAATAAGGCATACCTTATTTGTCAATCAAGATTAAAATGTGCGTGTTCGAGAGTGTGTTGCATGTGTTTTTGTTGCATTCTACTTCACGTGTGAATTCATAATGTGATAGTCTGCAGTTAACTAAGTGATCACTATTCGTCAACAATAATCTGGCGGCCTATATAACATGTGCATAATATGTGATCGACAACATGTTTTATTCTAGTATAAAATATGAATAACATGTTAATGAAATGTGAACAATTATTTTTAATTCTTTATCTCACGAAGCGATGTCACAATAAAGGCTTTGTTTTTCAAACTGCAAATTTTAATTTGAAATATTTTTATTCTACTGTCAGATTCTATATGCTATTATCTGCATGTCATCTGGACTTTTAGGTAATCAAGACCACAGTAGACAACATCAATTCACTAGAAATTAATATGACAATGTAAGCAATAATAGCAATATATGATTTGTTTATTGTTTGATTCTTCAATATTTACTTTTCTAAATGTATGCTTGCGATGTTAGATTATCACTAGGGCGGTCAATAAAGTCAAAAAGTCAATAAAGTAAAAATACGGTCAAAATAAACAAATGAAGTCAATATAGTCAATAGAGCAAAAATAAGGTCAAATGTAGTCAAATAAGGTCAAAAAGTTTAAATAAGACAGTAAATTTTTCAGGAATCTGATCTTCCCAGGCGCTATTTTTAGACACCTGGCCTTCCTAAGCGCTATTTTTAGATCTGGGTTTCCCCAACTCTTTTCAATCAAAGCAAAAAGCTAAGGATAAAGTTTAAATAAGACAGTAAATTTTTCAGGAATCTGATCTTCCCAGGCGCTATTTTTAGACACCTGGCCTTCCTAAGCGCTATTTTTAGATCTGGGTTTCCCCAACTCTTTTCAATCAAAGCAAAAACTATAATTCTGCATTTTTATTCAGAACCCTATATCATGCCCTGTGCAGTGCCTCAGGGATCAGTATTGGGTCCGGTTCTCTTCGGTATTTATATGTCGACCCTGTCGCGTGTTCTTGACAGGCATGGTGTAAAACATCATTTTTTCGCAGATGATATATTCATTTATACGTCTATCATCCCGAGTGAAATTTGTACTGCAACCAGTTTGATTGAAGACTGCATTGATGATGTGAAACATTGGCTCACTTGCAACAGACTTCATCTGAATGAGCTCAAATCTACAGCGATTGTATTTTGTACTCCCAACCACACACATTGCTCCAATTCTCAATTGCGGATTGGTGACAGTCAGGTCAAAGTTAGCAAAAGTGTTAAATGTCTTGGAGTAGTTCTAGACTCTGCATTGAAATTCCATGAACATATCAACATGATATGTAGAGCATGCTTCATTGAGATTCGAAGACTTTACTCGATCAGACACTATTTGTCAACAGAGGCGTTAAAGAAGATCGTTACCTAATTGGTGCTTACAAGGTTGGACTATTGCAATAGTATTCTCTGTGGTGTGCCATCCAAGCTACTGAAGAAATTGCAAAAAGTGCAAAATACATGTGTGCGTTAGTACTTAAAGTCAATCGCCGTGAGCACATTACGCCATACCTAAAGAGGCTGAAGTGGCTTCCGATTCTTCTGCGCATTGAACTGAAGGTTGGTTGCTTGTGCTACAAAAGATACCATTTGCGATCACCTAAGTATATATCAAATATGCTTCATATTCGTCGCCCGTCATGCTATCTGCGTTCATCTGATGACAATAGTTTATTTGATGTGCCCTCCATCAAGTCAATATCTCGAGGTGGTTGGGCACTCAATTTCAATGGGCCTACAGTGTGGAACAGCATCCCTCAAGACATTCGAAATGCTAACAGCTTATTGACTTTCAAGCGTTGCTGGAGAAAGATTCTCATGAACAAAGTTTTCTCTTAATTTCTTTTGATTTTTAACCTTTAAATTCTTGTGATTTGCATTTTTGTACTCGTTTTGCGCTGTGAGCCTCCTTTGAATACAGCGCTGTATAAATACAGCCAAATAAATAAATAAATGCATCCAAGTGCAAAAGAATTACTTGCCAATATCCTCAAGAATTTAAAGGAACACCAAGGAATGAACTTTTCTGTGTGCTTTGTGAATGCCCGGTGAAATACGCGAAACAGTTTATGATTGACAGTCATCGTAAAAGTGCCAAACATGCGACGAAGTTACAAAGAATTACCTCTTCATCATCAGTACCCACCTCATCAAAGCATGAAAGTCAGACCTTCTTGAACTTCAAACCTGATCTGGCTAACAACAGCGTTTTTAGCCGCTGACATTCCTTTACATAAATTGAAGCATCAAGCGATGCGAGATTTATTTGATTTTATGGGTCATCATTGCTCATCTGAGCCATCATGTCGGCAACATGTGCCAAAACTCTTCTAGTTAGAACACAGAAACTTTTCTCCCCAAAACATTAAATACTATGCAATAATGAATTACAACGCCAGTAACAATTAACTCGTTGTTTAAGAGGCATTCCTTCTTTTCGTGAAGAACTTTGCATTTGTGGGTTCAATAATAAAATGTGTTTCTTTAATTAAAACAAGTAACGTTTTCTTGTGAGTCTGAAATGATGTTTTCTTTGGTTAAACAAAACTGAATTAGGTAAAAAGATTGGGTAAAAATTTACTTGAAAATAAAGTCAAAATTCGTAATTTTTTAGGTCAATAAAAAACCGCCCTAATTATCACTTATCAAGGTATCAATCGGCCCAGGCCTATAATAATGCAATTCTACCTATACTTGCAATAATTAAAGAAATTAAAGGATATTGACTAAGCAATTGTGGTCAGCAGCTCGTGGGGCGTCGGTCAACACCCTTGTATCCAACTCATGATTTTGTGTAGGAACAAATGTAAACCATTTCAATCGATCGGAAAGTATGCTATCTACGTCCACGAATAATTTGACTTCAAAAAGAGTATGCGTGTTGCTACGCTTGTTACAATCTCGCCTTACAGATTAAGCATGAATTTTTCTTCAAGTAGTCGGCATGTAAAACCTCTCGGTATTTACTGAAAACAATTCTGGATTTGCAGCTATCTTAATCTGTCAATCTACAATTCAAATTCTAAAGTGGATCAACTTTTGTAATCGACTTCCGACATAGTCTCAGTCTGGAATTTTTATACATCCATAATCAGCGAATTAGCATCTTTCCGCCCAACATTGCCTCCAGATGCATTGTTTGTACCAACTGAATGATCCCTTAAGAGCCACGTGTTCAGCTCATTTCAAATGATTTCGTTCTTTTCCGTTGAAGTGTGAAGATTCGGCCGGCTGGCTGCCTATCACACATCACGGGGCAAGTGATATGCCACACGCAGAGCTTGCCATTCAACATTTAATACAATGGTACTACCTCGCTAATAAGCTTAACGTGATCATTATTGTTAGAAGATTATACCCCACCGATAAAAACAGTGCCGGCGGGAAAGAGAATATTTTCTTCGAGATGTTGCCTAAGGGCACTCCACACAGTTTATCATAGTCATGGTGAAATGAAATTAATGAAGAGAAACCACTACTGATCACTAGTGATCGTTGTCATCCATCACAAGAGTGATTTTCAGTAGCAATCTCCATTTACGGTGACACAGTTATGGTCAATGCAGGCAAATGATGTTAATTTAAAGATAATAGACTTTCACCACTCTGAGATTGCATTGTTCAATTAATATTCACGACCTCAGCCACGTTGGTGCGCAAGACAAAAATATTATACTTATTGCATCGTGAGACTGTCAGATCGTTTAGGATTGAAGTCTTTGAAGTCTTCTTAACTATGCACTGAGAAAAAGGCATTGTTAAAAGAAAAAAAATTATTGAATTTCAGATGTTAGTACCATGAATTTTAGATGTTAGCACACCAATATACAAAAGATGGCTATATTTCATTTTACTGACTTTTCATCACTACATAAAATTAAGTAACTTGAGAATCAGCTTTCCATGCTATCAAATGCATTCCAAAAAGTAAGCACCAAAGTAGGAATTTATAAGTAACAACCAAAGCAAGAGAATTTATTTTTCGAATTGATTTATTGTTGCTCGATGACTTCCGTCTTTTGGAAATGAACGCATTTCTAATTACTTCAGCTACAACTATGTATAATTCATACACAGTAATACCATCATAACATTATAATAACATTGTTAAAGCAAAATAATTTTTTTATCTATTTTTATTAGTATTTATCACAACTCTGACCCAATCTGAGTTTTTGGATGTATGCAGAATCAAAAAGATGAATCAGATGATTTGCTTGAACATGCAAACGTAATAAAATTTGAATAATTCAGTATCGTACATAATAGGTGTGCTTCTGTGACTCGAGTCTGGCCCCAACACAACTCAGTCACAAGCTTACCCATTTTTGAGTGTTCAGGATTCAGCAATCATCAAAAGTCACAAGCATACCTGAGCGATTGTGTCATGGAATATATTTTATGACAGCCATCTAGGATTTCTAATGTTTAAAAGCTTCAGCTGACATCAGAATGGAGGATCCTTAGACCTTGTCATGTTGTCCTATCAATGTTTATTGGCCGCAGAATGATGTGTGCTTGTTTGTCTCATTATAAAGACCATGTATTCTTTATACAAAACACATCTTCGAATGATTACGCTGAATGTCTTTTCTTGCAGATGTCTCATCAGCGTTTTGCATGTGTATTGTGGTGTCATATTTCACACATGGTGTTATAGGCAGTAGCATGACTTCAGTACAAAAGCAGGCTTCATCTGATTGCATGATATCTGTTATAGGCAGTAGCATGACTTCAGTACAAAAGCAGGCTTCATCTGATTGCATGATATCTGTTATAGACAATTATTTGCATGATCGTCCTGAACTACCTGCAATTAGCGTTGGTGACTTAAATAATGTGGATACTAATTTCTTTGAAATACGTTTTGACCTTACCAATGTTGTTGATCAACTACAAAGGTGACTCTTTTTTAGAACTTTTTTGATTCCTCATAAAATGGCTTAGTCATGAAAGCAAGTAAATTTGTGACCTGCACTAGGAAGTAGTGACCAGAATGTGGTTATCGCTTGACCAAAGTACCAAATGATTCATGATTCTGCTTATTATGCTGTGATGGACATGCGCGACTGAAATTTGTCAAATGCGATATATCTTCTGGAATCGGTAGAGTGGGGGTATGGCTTGTCTTCCTGTGATAGTGATCAAGCTCGTGAGTCTCATTCAAGCAAATGGATCGATATGTGATATACATGTATGCAAGACAATTAAATGTTATATGATGCTAAAATATTCAAATTGATTAGAATACTCGGATACTTCTAATAAACATTTGTGAAATTCTGGAAACATAAAACATGCATCAGTCTAATTTCATCGATGACGAATTGCACACTACGAATTTTCCATGTCGTTCATTTTGTGTTCTCTGAAGCACTCTGAAGATGTTGAATATGAGATAGAAAAAGTAAAAGCAAAAAAATCTGCAAGCTTGTCTCAGCTCTGGCAAGACCCCTGTATGTATGAAGCCAACTTGCATGTTTTATGGAAATGTGCTGACATTGTGCCTGTACCTACATCGTCAGTCACCTCCTAAAGTGAATGATACACGACCGATTTCCCTTGCTCCGATTACCGCCCCATTCTTGAGCGTCGTATTTTGAACTGTTACAACACTACCCTTCTCAAAAAGTTTGAGAGGTTAAAATCAGTTTGGATTTTGACCGAAGAGTTCAACGTTGTGTCCTTCCGCAGATTGAAAATTTTGTGAGCAATTAGTTTCAATGCAGCGACGTAACTGCCTTACAGCTGCTTGCTGTTAACCTTTGACAGAATATCACACAATTTATTAATGAAAAAGTTGACATGTATGAATATTGATAGCCGTTTTGTCAGGTTTGTTTCACATTATTTGTGTAACAGATGCCAAAGAGTACTCTGGAACAATAGTTTCAGTTCTTTTCTCTCTGTAATAAGTGGTATTCCTCAGGGGTCTATGCTTTTTGCATTATTTGCTTCATACTTTTCTTTGGACATTGATCATACTACCTGTTAAATCAAGTACGCAGATGACTTTTCTCTGTGTTGCTTTGTCTCTAAGAGCACTGACTTTACTTTCATGCAGAATCATTGCGACCAACTCATAGCTTAGACGTCTATGAACAAAATGTCGATAGATGTGTACAATTGCAAACAGATGTTTATTACTTTAAGTCCTAACTTTGATTTTAAAGGATATCAACTGCAATCATTTGAAATTGTACATTGTAAAAGATTGCTCGGTGTAATTATTGATGGAAGAGAACATGTATTATTTAGTGCAAAGAAAGCGTCGTCAAAGATTTACGTGATACGTCAGTTAAAATATTTTTACTTGGTGACCTCATCAATCCCACGATCATCCCTGACCCCATCCTCGATACCAGTATTGAAGCCACGCTGCAGTCAAATATATTTTTCCCGTGTTCGCGGTGTATTAGAATATATCTCTCCCTTGTTTGTAAGCCTACAATCCACCAGTTCAGACTTATTGGGGCACTTACAAAATCGATGTCATCGCATTATCTGCGAAAAATCAGATTGTAGCTGTGTACGGTTTGTTCCACTAAGTTATCGACGTATACGATCTGGGCGTATTCATTCTCCTTGAAGATCGTTAATGATGGAGATCATCTTTTGCATCTTTTGTTGCCTGAGCGGTTACGTTATTTAGAAACGTTTTTGATTCCGTTGTGTGTAAATAGAAATGAAAAGTACCAGTAATAGCTATTTTGTACCTATGACTAAGCTATCAAATGACGGATTTAATATGTGATAGGTATCTATGTATTTCAAATAGCACATTTTCCGACAGCCTGCAGCTTTTTTGCTTTGTGATGAAACAATCTTTTTTGTTTGTTAAGTTCTTGAAATGCTATGTGGCTATATTTGTCTATGTGCATTACTTGAGCCCAACGATTTCCATTTAGAGTGTTTGAAACAAGCGTCTTATTATAATTAAGACTGCCATGTTTCACAACTATCAGAGTTGGCCGAAGCTGAATGGTGAATTTTTTTCATCGAATTGATTAATTATTGGTCGATGACATCAATTTCTAATCACTTCGACTGCATGTGTAAGTAATTACATTGTTAAATCAAAATTGGTACGTATTTATTTTACTAGTATTTATCTGTTACACACAGATGAAGCAGCTATGCAAAGAAATTATTGTTAAAATAAAATAAGATTATTTTTTCCTATTTTATTACTTGTACAGCTGAGTGTCGAAGTGTTATAGAATTTCTATGCCTTTAATAATTTTCGTTTAATAATATGATTTCTAAACAATTCTTTGGAAAAATTATTTATTTAACACGTGATATTACTAATATAGCGCGAGAGGAGTCGACGACAGAAAGAGATGGAGATTTTCTGTGCTTCAATGGATGCACCAACGGCCTCCATAGAGGCTATGATCATGAGATATATATATAACTAGTTATCTCTAATTTATCTATTGAATTTCGACAAAGTCAGGGCTACTAAAGTTGGCCTGCTAAGACGGATATCAAAGCAGGTTTGTATTCGAACCAAACTGTTATGCTAATTCTACCATAATATATGTTGTCGTGTGCATATTTTGTCATCACTGTCATCTGTCATTGTCTTTCAATCCTCTTCACATTTGCCATTCATCAATGCACATTGCACACCAATAATACACCTATAAATAATAACACATCTAGCTAAACTTCATTATTTCGAATAAAACTGTTATTAACAGCAGTTGAAGAATAGACGATGTGCAAAACCCACTTATAGATGATCAAAATTCAATACCTGAATAGTGTGTTCCCAATCAAATTGGGTGAATTCACGCGCGATGTCAATCAGAATCTTGTTTATGAAAAGTTGATTCAGAAATTGCAGTTGCTGCGTGGGAATGAGCCCGGACAAGTTGAAGGAATAGAATTTGACCTGCCACCAAGTTCATAATCATTGATAGAATTAAGTTATTTTGTTTAGCATTTAAGTACTGAGCAAAAGAGAGAGGCATCATTTTATGAACCCCAGGACATTTGCGATGTACGTAGAGATAAGTGTGAAAATTATTCAATTCAGGTATAAGCAAGCATAAAAGTAGTTCAAATTTTCTGCCCAGAGGAAGCAGTTACGATCACAAAGCTAGTATCTTTTTGTATAACCCCAAATCTAGAATCGAGAATGTGTAAAAAGGGCAATGGTATTCCTTAAAAGGGCGAACGTATTGAAGCGTTCGTTAAGTAGGTCACGGTTCACCTGATACCTTAGTAAAGTCAACACCACAAGTGATTTAAGACATCAGAGCAGTGAGGATAACTACCAACTGCTGCTAAAATCAAATGAACTGCTTTCTCCCTGTTTCGTTTCATCTGCATATTTTTCATAAAACCTGAATTATTTTTATACACCAATATTAGGTAATCCAAACTTCCACATTAGACTGTACACACGATTCGTTTTAAAAAAAAAATAGTTAAGAAAAAATCACCACTCATTTGGTAATTGATTTTGGTAAATGGGTCTGTTACTGGTAGTTTCCTACCAAAATTAAAGTCTTTTATCAGTGAAACTTTTTTCAATGCCCTAAAATTCAAAATGGCGGCAAAAATGCACAAAAAGGAAAAAATGTCAAAATATAGGGCTATATTCTTGGCAGAAAGCGACATACAGAGCCGTAAAACAGTCACTATGCATCTAAAATAATAAACGCTTCCGCACCTTGCCTTATCAGATACGTGATTGTACATTACAGGGTGATCTATAAGTTTTGACAATATAAATTTATAAATGTACATTATCTGCATAGTGCAGTGTAAACCATTTGTACCAGCATATGAAAGATGAATGACAATTAATGAGCTACATAAAATTCCATCTGCTTGATTAGTTCTATACATTTACATTATTTTCTGTTATCGATGTGCATGTTTAATCTCATACTTTGAATAGTATGGTGATGCTTTTTGCTCTCTCTCTCTCTCTCTCTCTCACACACACACACATTGCATACATTTTTGTATGCCACCTTAGTACGATAAAGCAACAGATATGTCTATGTTCTTTTTATGCTACACTTGCGATGAAGTTAACATGCTTGAAAAAATCCATGCAGAAAACAGAGATATAGATATAGATAAAATATAGATTGAATTTGAATTTGAATATTTGACCTCGATATCGGAAGTATTCAACATAGTTTGCAACATTTCGTCAAAATGGGTGATCATGATGAGTGCAGAGCTTTGGTGTGCTTGCTCTGTTTCTGCAAGACAGAGGAAATGCTATCTATCTTGTCATCGATAACAGAAAATAATGTAAATGTATAGAACTAATCAAGCAGATGGAATTTTATGTAGCTCATTAATTGTCATTCATCTTTCATATGCTGGTACAAATGGTTTACACTGCACTATGCAGATAATGTACATTTATAAATTTATATTGTCAAAACTTATAGATCACCCTGTAATGTACAATCACGTATCTGATAAGGCAAGGTGCGGAAGCGCTTATTATTTTAGATGCATAGTGACTGTTTTACGGCTCTGTATGTCGCTTCCTGCCAAGAATATAGCCCTATATTTTGACATTTTTTCGTTTTTGTGCATTTTTGCCGCCATTTTGAATTTTAGGGCATTGAAAAAAATTTCACTGATAAAAGACTTTAATTTTGGTAGGAAACTACCAGTAACAGACCCATTTACCAAAATCAATTACCAAATTGAGTGGTGATTTTTTCTTAACTAATTTTTTTTAAAACTAGAGTGCATCGATATCCCGGCCTCCAACTGCTTAATTCCTAAATTAATGTGGTTTATTATTTGGAATTCATTTGCTCTAATAGATGTATGTACTCAGGACCCGAATCCGAGCGGGATGCGTGAAAAGATCATCATGTTTTGAGCAATTTGTTGCTCAGAATTTGTTGCCAAGTTTTCTTACTTCTTTGTTGTGAATATAATAAATACCAGTAGTATCAGATTGTTCTTTTCATTATGTTGGAATTCACTAATCGAATGAATGAGTAAAGCTTTGATTGTTATCCAGAGCTCCTGTGATTCAGGGTTCGGGTTGATTATTTCGGTACGGGTTGAGGCTTTGGGACCACCGCACACTTCTAATTTGCTCTAACTTGTTCATCCTCGTAGCACTTCAAAATTTATCCAATTTCTGCAATTTTCACTAAATTTTTGGTGGCAAATGTCCTTAAAATATTGCCGGTTATGATGTACAAAATTGCTAAATCTTCGGAGAAGGCGCTTGAGAGAGATTCATAAAATTGAATTGTGCATGATGCGTAAATCGAAAATGAAAAAGAATTTTTTCAGAACAAGTGCCCCGTTTGACTTGTGAGCTGATATTCTACAATTCCATGTAGCTTTAAATGTCTGCATGTGGGTAAATCCGCCAAAAATGTGCATTTTCGCGAAAGTCGTTTCCGATGATTCTAATTTTCAAATTATGTCACTATTCTCTCAATTTTCATTTTCTTTAGAAAGACGCATCACTATCTGGCATCGTCCCATTCCTTAAACCACTATGTCATGATTGTTTATATCAAAAAAATATTCATAAAAGTCGAAATTTCCCATTTTTTGACGTTCCAGAGCGCTCGAACCTAAACTTACACAATTTTTTAATTATGAAAAAAAGTAATTCTACCAAATCTTTTTCTCAAATATGCCTTAATTTATGACAAATTTGACAGATCAAATACGACAAGGCTGAAATTCTTTCTTTTGGGTCCTGAAAATGGCTCACTAGGAGTTTCCTGTAAATTCAATGTCATAAGACCGACGGCGTATTTCATAAGACCGACGTTGCCAAAAACATGCATGGCCAAACAAAAGCATGAAAACAATAAATGGGGTGGTTGTCATATCTACATATTTTTTCTGCATCATCCACTCAGCAATTTATCCTATCAAATCATTTGATTTGAAAACTTTTACTAATAAACTTTTTAATGTATATAAACTAAGGTATACATGAAGATACCGAAATAGATGCAAAAAAGAAACATGATTATCAAAAGATGCAAAAATACTGTTTGATTGGTTCTTCACTATAGCATCTTTAATGAGTAGAAATCACACAACATTTGAATTTTCAAGACTGCATACCATGTCTTCGGTAACATAGTTGATCACAATGTGATTTGTTGACTAATATAAATAAGATGCTGTGCTCATACAGAAAATCCATGCACTTTGCTGGAAGCTATCATCCAAAGTGCTTACAAAAGTGACAAAGTGCACACCTTTTTGAGAAGGAAAATGCTTCTCAAAATTGGGCTTTCTTCATCAATTTGACATCTTATTGGGCCAAATTCAGAGACTTTTGGGGAAAGCTTGAAAATACGTTAAAAAAGCCGGTTCATCTTTAAAAGGATAACAGCAAATATGCAAAAGAGCAGAATTCAACACCTCTGGATCGGATATGAGGTTAATCAAGGGGCATGAAAGAAGATATTGCTACTGAACTATATTCATCTGCAGTCAGATCCATTTCTTACAGCCTAATATCATGTGAGGAGGACAAGCACCTTTTTTCTGTCGAAAATGCTAACCAAGGAAATATGTATATTATTCCAACGTAATTGAACTCTATAGCATCACCGACAACACTACTACTTTACAGATCCATTTGAGAAAAACATGGGCCGATTCCTCACGTCAATCTTGCTTCTGTTGAATTATTTTTTGTGTAATAGTGCATCCAGAGTATTTTTCAACAAATTTTCAACATTTGCGTGAACATGCGCAATATGAGTTAAATGACATAGTATCGCAAAAACAGGTGTGCTTCCGTGGTTCGAATCCGATCTCAACGCAACTCAGTCACAAACTAACCAATTTTTTAGTGTTCAGGGTGCTGCAATCGATCAAAAGTCACAAATAGCGATTATGTCATGAAACAAATTTTCTGACAGCCATCTGGGATTTCCAATGGTTCTAAAACCTCAGCGGACTTCTGAATAGAAGATCTTTGGACCCTACCATGCTGTCCTATCAATGTTTAATGCCTGTATATGCTTGTTTGTCTCATTATGAAGATGCTTCATGAAGTAATTGTCATGCTGTTAGCAACTTATCGTGACTTGCGTATTCTTGGTTTTTCTATGACTTGTAATCTGCAAAAGGTGCTGGTCCTTAAATTTATTGATGGAATCATTTCAAGCCAACTAAGTACATGCTCATAAACGTTCGTCATAATAGACATGTTCACAAATCGAGGAAATTGAATTTGATTATGCATTAACGTTTTATAAAAGAAATGTCAGGTTTTAGAAGACGCAACGGAAAATTATCTTGAGAATCGGCGACTATATGAGTTGAGAAATAATAATAATAATTAAAATAACAAATTGTCAAAATTCAATATTAACGATCTTCTGGTGAAAGGACGATTCGAGTCACACAACTCCATACTTTGATATTTCGTTATCTCTCTTTTGGCAAAGCATTGAAAAGGGACACAAGATATGGAGATGGTTGTCATCTTCATGTAAACGTAGTATTGCGGTTTGGCAACGAATATATCTCTATTACACCTCGTCAACACAGAAATACAAACAAAGCAAAGTAAGTTTATATTTGTCGTGGATGTTAGTCACTAACGTTGATACCTCAGGAGTAGAAATCTTTGATTATCTTAGCCGATGTGAAGCAAATTTAAACTCGTATTTTTGCAATAAATCAGCTGTCCTATATTCGCATCTCCTGTCTATCAGTGTTACGAATCTTCGCATCAAAATTCATATCTATATCCGGTCAAAATCTAGCGCGCGACGTCTGAAATACTGGCGTTCTTCCTTCTCGAAACGGAGAAGAAATATTTAACGTCTTTTAGAAGTCCTTTCTAACTTCATATAAAGCAAGTGGTCAGAACTATGATTTGTTTGAAAGTTATTAATCGTTTTCAACATGTATCTGATTGAGGACATGACTTCACGCAGATGTTTACTTTGATAAGGATATTATGATCTATTAATGATTTCTTCAAGAGCGAAGTTTGTTTCTTGTGTCTGATATCATTTGACCTTCGTACGTCCTGTAAAAATTATCGTAAATATTTAGACATGAAAATTATATGATGCTGATAATTCAGGCCAACACTGTGTCTGTACCATTGACGCAGAGCTCTATGGAATAGTTAGGAAATTCGGAAGAGGAAATTCTGGATCATGTAATAATATTTCCCCATCTTGCGTGGCAAAAAATAACGTTCAAAAGTCAAAAAATGTAAAAATTAATCTTTTTAGTCTGTATATACAGCGGAAGATATAGTACAAAGCTAATTCAGACGATCTGATTTGATCCTTTTATATGATATTTAGTCAATTGTGCAAAATTTCTATTGAATATGATGACTGCATTTCTTTAGCTAAGAAAAGTGATTGCATTTAATTGAAACTCACATAGAAATGTGAAAATGACAGAACATGTAGAAGTTGATGTGTAATTTCGATGCACCAAATACATGTAATTAAATTAGCGACCTAATAAAAAATCGCATCGTCGCTTTCTTGCATAAACATCGAATACAGGTCTACAGGAGCGCTTTCTATTTGGCAGTGATGTGCAAGACGGCTACACATTTTCAAGGAATTTGGGACACTTTATCAATAGTTAATTCAGATAAACATAAAAAAGAATAGAAACTATTAAGAAAGAAAATTTAAAACCAGTTCTACAGGCGTGCATGCAAATAAGAAGCATTTTAGAATTCAAACACTATGAAAACGTACAAACGATTTCACCATCTGATGCTTCATGCCTTTACTATTTCTGACCATAACACTATTACCTAAAATCTCGAATTATATCAAGCCTTTGAAAGTATAGTTGGATGGAATGTAGGCTACGAGTATCTTAACGCTGCATGCTGTGTGTAATTTACTTATGGTTTAATGTGGAAAAAGAAAGGCAACAATGTATCTCGTAATGTTCCTCTCAAGCTGGTTGAAGTGGTTTGGAGAGGCATTGGTTAACCGTCTGCTTCCTACGCTATTTTTTGTGTAGTTTTGCCATTTTCTGTTATCCTTTCTCTAGAGCCAGACATGTACTCCATTCACTTTTATGCCTAAACAACTAATTCTGGTTTGAGTCCTTCTCCTGCAGTTTGTTTAAATTTCAAATATTGCAAAAATGTTATAAAGTATTCTTTAAGCTACAAGTATTCTGATGATCGTCTTGAGTCTTTATGTTGCATTTTGAATTGTGCAGGTAAATATTTCAGTATAAAATTTGAATCTGCAAAATTTATTTGTAAATAGTTTGCCCCTTTGTTGTGCTTTCATCTTAAATGAAATAAGGCCTAATGAATGACAGGAAATAATGATATCTGCATCAAAACCTGTGAACCATATTTTAGAAGTCTCAGTTAGCGCATGTATTCATAGCATTACTGCACACTTTTTCCTACATTGCTGCCCAGTCTACTTCAATTACGAATACGAACAACATTATATTAAAATAGTTTTTTTCGGGCAACAATGAAGGACATTCGAGGGCGCTGAAGCGCCCTCAAATGTCCTACATTATTGCCATCAAGAATCGATGTTAATGTTATTCAATTTTTGAAGTGATATTCTCGTCGATAATATTTCAGCAGACAAAAATGATAAACTGACAATAATATAGGAATTATAGCTGTCTGTTGAGGGCACAAATTGGAAGGTATCCGACGATGCGCAGTGCATGAGAATATCTCACAATTCATGCCCGATGACAGATGGCTATAATTTCCATTAATGCCTGAACTATCATGAATTAAAAAATCATTCAAATTATAAAGCATTGAAATTATGATGTTTAAAATATGTGAAAGCGGAGGAGATAAATGAGAAGTTGTGACTCCATTGAAAATACATTGAAATTGGCGGGCATGCATTGGAAATTTCCGATTTATGCCCGGCAACCTCGATAAAATGCTATGATGTGAGGAATTAAAGAGGAATTTCATGAAACCAGAGGGGCAAGAAAGTGTAGAAATCTGAACATAATGAACCATGCCATGAAATCAATGATGTTGCTGCTCTTTAAAAAACTGACGAAGCAATACTACTATAGATTTTTCGATGATCCAATAAATTTTTATTTTTTGCTTCAGTTAAAAATCTCATGTGATGTTGTTGATGATTTCTGTCGAGGATCAATTGCAAAAGTCATTTTGGCATTGTGTTAGTAATTAATAATGATACTGTTGCTACAATTAAACGGCTTATCACATGTGGCCCAACGTAAAAGACTTAAGGGTTTTCTGAAGGGGCCTATTACCTACAATATTAACCGGTAATCACAGCAGAGCCCACCAGCATGGAATTCGCGGATATTAGGAATACGATGCCGGTACTCGACTGCACGAGTACTTACGAATACAGTACTCGACTCGCATACACTGCTAGCCACTTCAATAATTTGCTATCTCAATTTCCTTAATAGGTAAACGCAGTCCAGAAAATACGCTAATTTATGACATTTATTGATATATGACCACTTCTCGACATTCGGATTTTATACTAATATTTTAGTTTGCAGCGAATTAAATAAGTTGTGCGTATACTCAAGAATCAACTTAACTTTACATTAATCGAAATTATATTCAAGTCATGAAGATAGGCATCTCAATTAATAATATGAAAGATATTAATTATTCTGCATCACATGCAGTGTATGTGGATTATATCTTTATTCATTGAGTGAAGGAATGGAAAGGAGCAGCTTTTGCGCTTGCTACGTTTTATTCAATTTGCATTACAATTCAATGCTTCCTTTAAATATATTGCATATTCGGATATCTCAATATGACATCTTATTTTGAAGTCAAAGTATACTTTCGGTTACATGTAGACGAAGAACAATAAAGATCATTTATACCGTAGGGCATAACATTTATATGGAAGAGATTGTCTTTTATCTCTATAAATAACACTAAAGTAGTTACATATCATTCACGTGCATTCCAATTTCCAGTGCTTTTATCAAACAAAGAACCCTTCAGAAAAACCACTGATGTATTTAATAAAAATGTGTTTATTTACAACTGTAGTGTCGGTTAATTTACATGTGGCTCACAGCAAAAAGTCTCGATATTACAATATGAGAATCTAAAAAACTCGCTTGTATTGAAGCTTCATTTGACAATGTGAGATATGACTCCGTACTACATTGACATTATGACCTACATGATTTATAAGTGATTTCTAGATATGATTTCGAAGCATAGTCAAACTAACACTGATTGCAAAAAAGTTGAAGCGATCCAATTTTAGTCAAATGAAGCATCAAATGCTCAAAGTAATGAATCAATCTTTATATTCAGTACATTGGATGAAATAGGAGATTCGTAAATGCAATCATGGACTCAGTTCGGAATTTTTAGTATACATGGAGGGTGGGATAGGTATAAAGAATAAATAAGTGTACAAGTTTTCCCATTCTATATGTACAGTGTCAGTAGGCACTGAGTGCAAAGTAAAGTAACTCACAGAGTGAAGAAAACAAGGATAAAGTGAAAAACAAGTCACTTTGGAAAAATCATTTTTGGTCAACGAATGGATTTCCTCTATCCGGTTATAGATTTGATCTGTTCCGGAATCAGACTACCCCGGTCACGCCTTTGTTCTGGTTCGGATTTGTCCTTCGAGGAACCGTGAACATTGCAATACTAAATGCGCAGTCTGCGTACTGAAGTCGCGTCGAAGCATCAGACTTGCGTGGCGTGACCATTGTTCACGCTGGAGAACCAATTGATACCTCCTTGTCGACGTCGCGGCTCTGGCGAAGAGAGGAAGACCGCAGTTTTTTTTCCAGGAGGGATGGAAGAATTTAGTGGCCATACTAGACCACTATTCGGTCCTGTATTCAGGTTTGCCCCCAAGTTGGGGGCAAGGGGAAGGGTATGTTCGGAGAGAAGATTCACAGATTGATCAGCTGTGTTGTGAATTTTAGCCGGGGGATGGTCCAGTTTATCCTCTAAGGGCTTCTTCAACTCGCTAAGTGATGCACTTTGCGGATGAACAGTCGCACAAGTAGGAGAATCAGGGCGAAGTGTCATGGGAGAATGCAAGTCATTCTGAATAGTAGTGGGGCGATTGTTCTTGATATAATTGTTGGCCTGACTTGCGCGACGCTGATGTCTGTAGATTCTTCTGCAGCAGAGGAAAATGGATAACGAGAGCATAACGAAGAAAGCTACTGCCCCAACTATCACGATAATGGTCAAACTCGGATGGTTAGTTTGTATCAGCTGAGGAAAATTGGTGGGAATTATATCAGGAGTAATGACATTGGTGAGAAGTGTGCGATTGCATGCGCTCCCATAATATCCTGCCTTACAACTGCATCGATGCTCCAGTACCACGCCGTTTCTTTCCACCGCATAGCATTCGCCATGAATACATGGTGGACATTCACAAAGGTTGCCAGTATACCCATTGGTACAATAGCAGAAAGGCCGAGTAGCTGTATGCCTGCAGATGCCGTGTTTACATGGCAGGTTGCAATGTGATTTGTTGAACTGACAACGATTCCCTGATAAAGGCTCAGGACAAGAGCAACGAAATCCGTTCTTCATTGACTTACACGTACCACCTGTAAATGAAAATTAACTTTTATTAACAGCGATATTTAACTATCAAAGTTATCAAATCGAATTGAGTTTTTATAGCAATAACTAAAAACGTTGCACTTAATACGGCGCTAGGCAACAACATTCCACACTGAGGAAATACAAATCGTTATCAAATGTTTTGTAATACAAGAGAGGCGAAATCCTGTGGTGAAGCACAAGAACTTGTGGGACAGAATTTCGTATAAGTTCATTCATGTAATTTGCATGTAGAAAGTAGAGAAGCCGAAAGCGCTTGTTGTTGTTTTGAAATGATAGAAAACTTAAGTGTGCTAAAATCTTTAATTGTGATATTTTCAATGCCGCAAGAGTCATCACATAAATGTTTACCTGTTTCATCTTCAAATGTTCTAACAGAATTTCTTTGCATGGCAAAATTTGGCGTGAAAATCATTTCATGGCATATCCATTAATTTTTAGCCAATTAAAAGCTTATTTGAATCAATGAGCAGATTCATGTAAATCTTTCTAGAACACATTCAATAACGGATCGGTAACGCTTATCGCTTAAAGAATCAAAGGAAATTTGAATGAAGTCTGTGATATTGTGAAATTGGTTTCAATAATCAGTATCATTTTTATATCCTTACTGAGCATATTCTTCCTTTCTCCCTTTGTTTCATTCTATCTATGTTTTAATGCCAGTTCGTTTTTAAGATTTGAATGTATTCATTATTTATATTTTTATTATTTTATATATTAGACATATTTTGAAAAGACAAAAGCAAAAAAATCAAAAACCATCATATTTATCAATATATTACGTTCTCAATCATTTGAAGCATACCAGAAGATCCGTATAAAATATTTTGTAACTTATTATATTAACACAAGCGATTAGTCTATCATTTAACGACCACTATTTCTTTGTAGGACCTTTTGGTTCAGTTCTGTCGAACCATACATTATCTGTCTTTTTTTATTATTTACATTTCAATTCAATTGCAAAAGATTCTATATTTCATTTTTCATTTAGCAAAACCCATTTTACTAGTCTATTTTCTAATAAGCATTCTTACTACAAGAAATAGTAAAAACATAAAAAGTACCGTAATAGCCAATGAATAGAATAGAATATCTTTATTCGTCTCACTTGGTGAAAATCGGTGAACACGTGACAATTCAAGAAAAGGTACAATATTTGATCAAAGTTTACAATATTTAATAAAACTCTCGCTAAATCTCTTGGTTTTGGCAAAGGGGGTAACAAAGCTTGTCTACAACGCGTTTGGCGTTGAACATTTCTCTCAAAGGATGTGCCGAACAGGCACTAACAGAACGCATCAGTTTCAAGCAAATTGAGTCTGCTGCTTCTGACAAAGATGGAAAATCAGTTGAGGACCCCATGATTCGAAAAACACGACGTTCAATTGCAAGCAACTTGGAAAAAAGACACTTAGGAGCATTGCACAATACCGGATAGCTGAATAAAATAAGAGATCGTATAAAAGCGCAGTAAGCATGCAATGATAAAGATAAAGCGCATATAATGATAAATCATTATATCATTATATCATTATAATTATCATTAATCATTATAATTATACATAAATTATCATATAATGATAATGATAAAGCGCATATGAAACATGCAATATTATTCAAAACTTAATTTTGGCTTCTTCTCAGACCAAAAACCCAACAAAAATCGGCATTTTTTATGTATTCTAAACCAAAACCTCTTATCTGGTTTGCAATTTTAGTCATTCTTCTAATCTGTCGCATTCCTTTTGACGGAAATTACGATGTGCGGCTTCAGTGCATCAGATAATCCAAAAGATGACGAGCCTGGGCATTTTTCGCAATGGGAAACTGAGGGTTTAATCACTATTTTGACTTATCAAATATAATTAGCAGTGCGACACGCATGCAGTAATTATAGAAGCGAAAAATGTGTCTGAATATTTACAGGTTGCATCTCTATTGTATCTAAAACGTTTGACGCTTGTATCAGGAAATCCTCTTAAAACGCATTGTTCAGCAAGGGATCGCTACCAAAGCACTATTCATAAGATTCTTGATTTCTGAGGTATATCCAAGGATTTTAACGGACATATTCCTCAACTAATTCTGTGGGAGGATCTGTTTCGTAGCGTCTGACTTCGCTTTTAATGATCGCTATGTTGTCGGAATAAAAAACAGTCTCACTATAAGTAAATGTGAATTTTTCCAAATTCCGGATAAGAAATTTCATTTGCACCCAATTTCAAAACTTAAAGCAGATTGTAAAAAAATTCCACTGACGTCAATGCATTTTCTGCTCAAGCCTAGCAATAGATTTCTTTCTTGAGATGTCATTGTTGAAGAGCTATTATTACTGAAATCAACAACATGAGTAATATGAAAATTTTGTCTCAAGTATTCTCACGATTTGGTGAGAAAATTATAGGAAATGCATGTTATACCATGTATATTTAATTTATTTTATTGTCAAGTTTTATGTTCTACTCGTCGATCAGTTTATGGTAATTATGATATTGTTTTCTCCCTTTCATTGAATTACTGTAACAACTTCATCAATTGTGAGTTCGAATATGTGGAAAAATTGCCTTTGAACGTGAGTTTTCGTGTACACGTTCTCAAATTTGTAGTGAGAACGCATAATTAACGGCGTTTTATAGCCATTTTGTAGAATTGAGTTACACTTCTGAGAATAAAATTCATCAAATACTACAACTTTGACAATGCGCTTGTCAAAAACTTGTCTGATCCGTTATAAGATAAAAACAAAACCTAAAACGTTCTTTTTGTGTCTGATGGCATTTTTATATTGATAGTGTACATTCTACAAACAATGCTCAATTCTGCATAGAGATCACTAGACTCCATGCTCGTCTTCATGCTTATGGCATGACTTAGTATTGAATCGCTGTGAAATTGAGTTTAGCATTCTTTTTAGGAACGCTCTTTAATCTTATAAAAGGTCCAATGTAAAACTGTGAAAGGAATATCATTCCTTGTATATTTCACATTTATATATTGTTTGATGTGATTAAGCCTGTTGACGCTCTGTAAATGGCTATATCCACAATACAATGACACTGAATTAAAATTCTGAAAACTTCTAAAATTCAAATTGTTCAGCATAAAACAAATGTAATAGTAAACAGTTTTATCAACATTTTGTAGCTTTAATTTAACATTCAGATACATGCAACTTGTCATTAAAGGAATTTCTTAGATTGTATTAAGATTCTTACTTGTCTGTCTGCATTCAATTCTATTAATGAAGAATTTAAATTTTCGTGAGCATAACGTGAACCATCGCCGTTTTCCTATTGCACTAAAGATAGAGTGTGATTTATTCAATTTTTCACCGATCTACCGTTTAGAGACAACAATCAGCACTGTTCCCTGTAGACTTGCTTGTCTAAAGCAGAAGAGATACTGGACAAACCCTTGTCTCGTCGTCTACATGTGTCTGTCTTCCGTAAATTGCAACAGAGGTTAATCGTTAACTCGTGGTTTGAACAGTAAATAATTATTATAATGAAAACGAGTGCAGTCAAGCATGATTAACATATTAAGTCAACATAGTTGATGATTCAGTCATGTAATTACATGCATGTAACTAAATGTAAATGCATGTAAGCAAACTTAATTAATTCATTTCTTTTACTACTATGTCACTGTATCAGTAATTATTATTTCACAATTTTTGAAGCTTTATAGGAGAATGAGGTTCAAGAAAACTAATCGCTGTGTCAAATGAGTGATATACTCATAGATGAGTACATAATTAAATTGATAATACTTATTGGCAGCAAACATATTTGCAATTGCACAAATGCTAGAGATTGTCTTTTTCAGTTTGCTTAATCAAAATGATTCTTCGGGTTTATTTAGAACACTAAATAATGAACATGTAATATCCATTGAACAGCGATTTAGTGTTTTCCATGGAATATGGTTAGTGTTTTCCTTCAGTCTTTAATTTTGTTCTGATCCCACTTAATTCAAATTGGTGACCTGCTTCGATTCGATTTCTATGTAATTCGATTTCTATCATTTCATGATAGAATGCTCACTATATCAAAATTTACGACAAGAAACAGCGCCTTTGTTATGCAACTGTAGCAATACAACAGAATTCAATAAATTGATGAATATTTTAACTCCAAAACTGGTAAAATCCATCGCGAGGTTTCTCAAAAAAGCAGACGACTTGCGAACGATAACTAAGGAAATCACTAATCAATAAATATGAAATCTGGAAATTTATTTTCGTCAATTCTCCTCTCCTTCCTGTTCAGAATATATTTTAACAACACCGACCGCACGCTGTTTTCTGCCATCAAACTATGTTTTTTATGTATGTGAGCACACATGCTCCTGTTTTCCAATGTTCTTGGAAATAAACATTTTTGACTTTTGACTTTTGTAAAAGAGGCATCAAATGTTAAACACTATGAAGTACATGTGCGTAATACCAACAAAACCATCATTTTAAGGAAGAACTCTAATAAGTGAATTTCCCTCAACGCTGTCGTTCCCATTACATATCATTTTTTCGATGACTCGATGACAGCAGTCGACTTAACAAACTTACGATTTTAACTTATTGATAGAAATAATTCAACTCGCTATTCAAATTCAGAAACTCGATTCTCTGGAATTTAATTTCACATTGAAAATATTATTCTAGCATTTACGAGTACATGTGTTCAATTTCAGACGATGAAGAATTCAATTTCAACGAAATTAGAGATTGATTTGTTATAATTCCATTTCTACTTGTCTGCTGGTGAACAAAATGCTGTTTTGACTCCACTGGCGGGTGAAGTTTTTATTAATGAAAAGTAAACATGTTGTATTAGCGCTAACAAAATGGAGCAAGGTTGATAGACTTACAGTTCTCATGTATGTATTCACACGTCTATGCAGATACCTACTGATGATACTTGATCCTGGATAATGTTCTGTGCTGATTAGTTAATGGCATCTCAAGCCTCTGAAGCCTCAACGCTGCGACCGAAAATGATGATCAGTAAGGCACGTGAATTGTGGAGTAACACTTTCCGCAGAGCTATTGTGAACGAAGCTTTAACAGCCTCTTAAAAGCGTGTGAAACTAAATTGACGGCGTACTGATTTCATCTTGGAACCACTGGTTGTTCTATTTATTATCAAGATAAACGTGCAGTTACACTTTTACTGTCAATTTCTGAGGATTCGTTTTTGCAGAGCGTTCATTCTGTCATGCTGAAGAGGTTTTTGAGGAGGGTTATTGTTAATAATGGTAATTCATGGCACCACTAAAGTTCATGAATATGACACCGTGAGAAACCATTCGCAGGCGTTGTGGAGCTGATAAGATGTTTAAAAATAGCCCGGATGCTAGGTGTGCTTCATGAAGCTACATGTATGCGCTCGCAATTATTTTTTCTTTTTTTGTGACATGCTGTTATACATGAAGATGCATGTAGGCTTACATACATCGCTATGATGAAATTGGCGGAATACATAAGCCTAACTTGTGAAATATTCACCTTTCATCAACCATTTGATAATTGGTGCAAACCATGGCACAAACCTTTCTTAAATAGCAGAGAAATAAAGAAAAGTCCAATATTTCTGGTTTCATATACATTTTAATTAATTCTAAAAGAATTACAAAATTTTGTGAAATCAACTTTTTCGGTGAGAGATTCAGAAAATTTCATTCCATGATTTTTTTTCTTATAGAGCTATTTGTGCATTTGTTTCGGTTATTTTGATGAAAATTGGTCGTATGCATTTCACAAGCAATGCTCACGAGCTTCGACGAGCAACATTTCACGAGCTTTGGAAGCAGCTTAATAGAAAGATATCCTCAGACTTAAACAATTTCAGCACAAACTTCCTTGGCAGTCGTAGACACTGCGTTCTGCCTTCAAGAGCTCGTCTAGCTTCTAATAGTGTATTTGTGAAATGAAGTTACAGTTCCCTTCATGTCTATTTCAATGTCTCCTTCGTTTCATGGTTTGAACCCTTTATCTCCGAATGCCTGCTCAATTTCGTTAACAACTGAGTCACAGCCACTGTAATTTAAAATGATAAAATCTCTTAATGAAATGTGCCAGTAACAGATGCTGTCGTTGGAAAACATTGCTGTTGAGGAGTGATGCCATGTTTCAACTAAGGATGCAACTCATTATTTGATATTTCCACATTGGTGGTCAGTTCAAAGTTGAGTTGAGGAAAGTACGGTGCACAATTTCAAAGGAAAACTTTAGAATACAAATGTACATAGCGAAAGCTTTGATGGTCGGTGACCTAAGGGAAAAAATAAGCAATTCGGTCGTGCTAACATCCTACACTGATTTTATGTAAAACTTATTTCATTTAAATTATGTTTCGAATCACATTTCAGAACTTGTTCCATCTATATTCGATACTATATAGTCATGAATTTCTACACATTATGCAATTTATTGATTTATTTATTGATATTAAAATAATGTTCCACAAAACTGAATGCTAGCTGTCCCTGAGATAGTTTGAAGTCCAGAGAAATTTGTCTGTAGAAGTCATCATCAAACTCTTCAATTCTCCTCCGCGCTTTGTCCCAATTAAATGACTTGTGTGAATTCATATGATCTTAAACTGACTGTTTTTTCAGAAGCCCACACCACATGTCGTGAAGCAATGGATTGAATCCTGAAAATACTGACGAATTCATTGGAGTAAGACAATTATTTACAACTTCACGGTGTAGTTGTCACACAGATCTATCATACATCATTTTGCATTGAGACAAGGTTGCGAGAGGGAGGTCTGACCGATTTATGTTCGATTTTTGCTATTCATTTTTGACTTAGATTTACTTGGAGGAAATTTGTAAAACTAATTTTCCTTATACCTAAATCACACCGATCTGAATCATCAAAGCGGAAACTCCATGCCAAATCTCGACGTCATGAAGCACTATGAGAGGGATATAGAATTGTTAATGACAAGAAAGTATACGACAGCTGTTGTATTTGCTTGTCACGAGAGGTGTTCTAAATAGACATGTTGCCTTAAGGTAGCCGGTAATAAATTACACAAGCGTAGGTAGAAGTATGTGTTAAGTATAATTCTAATATAAATACTTCCCTATTGATGTCGTGATGAATTGGTTTAGTTTTTCCGATGTAAAATTTATTGTTTTTACAAGTGTAAACGACGTGAATCACTCTTCAGGAATAAAAAATAAGTCAGTTATCAATCTTGAAGGCGCGTAGAAGAAATCATGTATCTTGTAAAACATAGACATGTACATGTACATTTTACATGTACTAGAATAATTAACGGATCAAAGAAATTCTCCGGAATGGGCAAAACATGTCCCTGCAAAGAAATCCAATGACAGAGTTATTTGACGCAAATTTATCTCATGTGTGTTAAGGAATGAATGAATACCAACGATACAGTTGCAGATATCAGGAGTTGTGTTTAGTTTGACTTTCAAGACAGAGATTCCAATACGTTTGTTTCGCCTTTTGTGCTACAATCGGTAAAGTCAATTGAATGTCATATTGATAAATTGCAACTACCTAAATATAAGTTAACAAAGGCTACAGTGCCCTAGGTTCACTTTCATGAAAAATATCATGAAATATACATCTATAAACTAGACGAAAAATATGAGAAGCTCATTTTACAAGTTTCATTTAACTTGTGTGTGTGACCAGGAATTTTTTTGAAAAAATTGGAAGCCTGATGACTATGTTTTGATTGTGCTTTGACTATGTCTGTCTTTATCCTTACAAGGAATAAATTTTCGAACTTCTTTGCAATTCTATAATAAAACGAAGAGAAGCTTTAGTTCGTGCTGCCAAATTATCACACCAGAATTCTAATCAAGAAGCTGCTCGTCAATATACATACGGTACTTCCATAGAATGTATAGCTTTTTCAGCTATTTTAAATTTTGATGGTTGACCAAATAATTTGTATTCTTAAGTTTCTTGCTTAAGTTTTTTGCGGCGGCGATAACCTTTTCTTAACCCACATAATAGCTCTAGACCTCTTTACTATTAACAAGAAAGCAAAACACGATTCGTACTCAATACACTTCAACAACAACATTAATGAATACACGACAATTATCAAATGCTCATCAAAACTTGTTCCCTATCTCTAACTTAAAAAGATCACTAGTTTCCGCTTATCCACTGCATAAGTTCTTCTTCACGAGAAATATATAATGTCGCCAGCCTCATGTACCTCTTCTGGTCCGACCGACCTACATCAGTGTCCTGATATGACTTCATCGAATGTTAGCTCACATTTTTCAACAAATCCTAATTCAAAGGACCACCGATTAAGTGGAACGTGTCTGCCAACAGACATGTTTATGTAGAGCGAACTTGTAATTTCAATGAGAGAAAGGGCCCCTCAAGACTACTCAGACACGACTGTATTTCAAAGATGAGCGCTTGTAGACAAGAAGTGTCAATCGTTGGACCGATCTTTCCATTTATGTAGCCCACCTTCACCTACATCGAGGTGGAAGCAAGGAGAACATAAGACCTCGTCAAACCTCTGTTGCAAATGACACGCCACAGCGGAAACTAAAATTTGCATTGCGAAAATCAAACATCTTCCGTCATTTGACAATATTTGAACAACAGCTTTTTGCGTGTTCATCACATAAGTTTTAACAAAAGGTAGGCGGATGGTATTCCATTGATGTGGCGGTTCTTCAAGGAATTGTTTTTTACCATCTTCTTTGCTTTTAAAAGTCTCACACGAATTCGAGGAAATCAGAGATTTCATCGATACATCGAAATAATGGGAAGAGATATTATGACATTTTGTGACATTGAGTTTGATGTAGTCATTGATCTGAACCCACAAAACATCGTCAATTACAAAATTAACGTCGTTTGATTAAGTCATTGTCATTGTTTTCAATAAATTTCATTAATTATTGAAATGTGTGCAATATGAAACAAAACATAAACCAGATTTTGTTCCTAACAGTGAGTGAAATGAAAACAATTCTTCGAGAAACCGGTCTTCACTTACAACAGCTGATTGCTTAATGCTTTTATATTTGTGCACTAAACCTTTTCAACCTCAAATCAAAAGAATCTCGAAGCAAGTTTAAAGAAAAAGGTGTAGTGGGCACGTATTGACGAGTCATCAGGCTTATGCCTCACTTTCCAACCACAGGTGTGTACCATAATGAAACACATGAACATCACCAGAATTCTTCTTATTCAAATCATAGCATTTTGTTTTATTATTCTTATCCACTTTATTGAAAAGCCAATTAATCAAAACAATTCTGGGAGGCATAATATTCTATGATGCCGATCATGTCCTCCTTTGTTTCAGAAGCATAAACATAAGTATCTAGGCGCATCTGGAAGAACCTTCGCCACCCGTATAAAATTATATCCACATCCAGTCTTGATATTCACATGTGGATATTATCATCATTTTCAGACAAATTCCGCAAAGCTCTACCGAAATGAGCAAACTTAAAGAAAAAATGTTTTGTTGAAAGATATATAATGCTAAAGGGTTTACTCGTACAAATGAATGAAAATATTATCGGCCGAATATTGAGATATATCATTCACCAGTGTGTCTAAATGATCATATACATGTAATTTGCTTGGACTGATCTGATCCTCTGTCATAATTTGTTGATGCTTGGTAATGGCAGGCATCTTGTGCATAGTTAGTTGCTGTCCACGATGGATCTACCATCGTTTTGGACCTTTTCTAGTTGTTGTTATGATGTTTGCGTCTTAGTACCATTTTAGCTTCTCTTGAGACTTTGCACCGATTAGTAGGAGTACGAGGTTACGTGAGAGTAACAAATTGTGTTGTTGAGAAAAGTAGAGATCAAACAACTTTACAGTTAGCAATGAATGGGGTAGTTACTTGCCAAGGACAGGTTAGATGTTACTTAATGTTTCCGTAGAACAAGTTAGATAAAAATATACATTGTCAAATTGGTTGCTAATCAAATGACGATTGAGAACAAAGTTCAATAGTATCATTTACTATCATGATTTAATTCATGGAAGAAGTCGTGTCTATTTTGTGGGGAGCTTATGCTCTCTCTTCATCTCCGATTTAATCGTCATTTCATGGGATGCAGAGCCTTACAAGCAATTGTCTAAAATGGATGGACAGTTCCTAGGTTAGCAGCCGTATTACATTTCTTTTTCAAAAACAAAAGAATTTAGTGTACAATTTAAAATTACAACGAAAACAATGGCAGTGCATAACCATCACAAAGACACCTTTCAATGCAAACTGTGAAAGATAATTAATCAGCTTTCTGAAGAGACGGACATCACCAGGTGTTTAATTATCTTGCCATTACTACAATGGGATAATCACTTTATAGTTTCGGTACTTGTCTAAGTATTCATCAATCCAATCACTGGAGCAATACCAAATTTAATTATTATCTCTATTATAACTCTTCAAGCGACCAGAAGCTCATTGTGATTTTTGTGGTTTGTTCCTGCACTATTTGCATTAACAGGCAGCAACAATCAGATGGATTCTGATTGTTGTCGGTATTTATGTTCTATCACCAACTTTTCTTTTGCTATTTCGGTCTTCTCTAAACTTCCGATAAACGAAAGCAATTGATGCTACACAGTCATGTGCTTTGTGATTAGCGTGTATGAAAGTTAATCAAGCATAAGGCTCATGTTCATCACCGTCATCATTCCATAAATCTGAGAAGAATGTGGGCAGAAGGTGTACGTACATTAACTATCAGCGGGGTTACGCATCCAACTATGCACATAATCATTTGCAGCAATTATCGAGAAATTATCGTTAACAGAGATACATAACGCTTTGTTACAATGTGATATTTCACTGACAGTATTTCAGAATAGTCTGCTTCTTGTTGATTTATGTTACTCGCTTCCTCATACTTGATAACACTATTGTATATTACAGTTTTGTGATGCCGACATTCGCCACAAATATAGGCTTAGTCAAACTGCTGAATCTAAATTGAATCAGTAACCGGCTGACTGACTAATTAATCAAAGAACTTACACAATTACTATTTGAATGCCAGCAAATACTACGTTTTACTTAAAAATTTGTCACATTTTCCTCTTCATGAATAACTCAGTTCTAGAAATCCTTCATTTCAAATTCCCCACAATCACAAAGTGCGAATATTCAATTTGAATATTATGCGCGATTTTAAACATTATAAGACACAACACGTATGTCTTTAAGATCATAGCTAGAATATGGGAAACTTATGTCTTGTCTAGTGGCAAAAGTTAATTATATTAATTAGAAACTAGCCCATGGACTTAATCATCTTTCCCATGCGATTAGATTTGCTTAAACCCATCGAAAAAGTTGAAATATTCATATATGATTTGACAAAATTGCACTTTTGAAAAGAAAAAGTGAGTCCTTTAGTAAGTGCTTATTAAGTCCTCACTTTATGGTTATAAAGCTTAATAGTGGTTATTTATCATGTAAAATTCTGATAAGGAATGCATCAGCTATCGGTGAAGTCATTTCCATAGACCCTACGATTTACACAGCAAATTTTGTGATTCACTTTGGAATCCAAGAAAAGATCGTGACCTTTAATATTACAAATAACGGCCTATTTTCCCACTTTTGAGAAAAGTTATGCGGCGTGCCTGTGTTTTACGCTTTTTTAAACACATGCTACTCAAATTTATTCCTAGATTAGCTGATTTGAAATCGTAGTAATTAGGAGCACTGAGAATTACAAGTCTTCCATTCAGATGAATTCAGGCAGTTCATCAGGTAGCATAAAATTGACTGATCTGCATAACCAATTCATGTGATAAATGAAAAGTTGAGCACTCACCGTTTAGGCATGGTTTCGCATCACAGTAGTCGGAGTACTCAGTCTTGTTGCCACAGCGCTGGCCGGGCGGACACACGCATCGAATTCTCGTGTCATTAATGTCTGTTTGACAAACGGTTCCACTGACTGGACAATGTTTTGCAGCACATTGTGTTGAATTGATCTCGCAGAATGATCCGAAATAGCCAGCTGGACAGATACAACTCCAAACTTTGGTCTTCTTTTCAAGCTGAAATGAGATCATGCAAAAATATTATATATGAATTATGTAAAAGTATTTGTCAAAAACCTGTTTGGAAAATTCATTATAAAAGGACTAAAATAATATCAATCATAAAATGTAGAATACGGAAGAGTATTACCCAAATGTGTTGTAGAACCTGTTTCAGGTTTAAAGGTGTGTGAGTACATATATTTATTTTTTTGATACAGCTGTAATATTTGTCCCACACAAAATATTTGTCATATACTATATATAGAAAATGACATAATACGGCATCGACGAAGCTTTGACCTCGATAGAAATTAGATCGCAGTCGATAATCTGAATGCAATAATAAATTTGGAACGAAATGCTCCACTTTGATAAAACTTAAATGAAATCGATAATTTTATCTATTTATTTCCCCGAATAGCTGAAACATCATTTAAATTCATATGACGAGTACCAGCAGTTAAAAATGGTATCCTTCCTCCAACATATCATTCACGTTATGTTCACCAAGCATTTGACCAGAAACAGTGGTGTACTCACACTGCAGTTATCTGTTCTCAAGACAGTACTTGACATAGTGATATAAATTGTAATATTTTAGAACAAAGCCGGTTCATAAAATTAGATAATCGATTCCCAGAAATGAAAAAATCAAAGCCTGAATTGAATGATACCCTGAATCACAATGAATTCATAATGAATCAGACATCAGATCAGATAATCAGTTGAGACACTGATTGATTGCTTGTCAACAAGATCAGTTGTAGCATCGGACAAGTTTGATCAATTAAGAATTAGCTGATGGACTAAATTATATGTTATTGTTTTTATTTCCAGTATGGTCTGCTTCACCTTCAAATTTGTCCCTTTGACAAACTCATACTCTATGGACAAACTGACGGAATTGTCTTCGGACATGAGGACAATTGAGTATGCTATTAAGTGTAAAATGTCACTCAGAAGTGCTTTCAGATCGCACTAATGAAAATGATTCAGCAAATGTCTATTAAGCTTTAAATGTACCAGTAGATGATTTCCCTTGCTTACATTCGAAGTTAATAAACAGTAGATAAATCCATTGGTGCTCTAAATGTTCATTCTAAGAAGCCAAATCATTTTTCTGAAAATATGATGCAAATAATTTTTCAAAGTTGCCCAAGGCAGAACTAAATATCTGGACTATCTCGACAATTTTTTAATTGGTGGAGTGTTTATTAGTCAAATGAATAATTGAGGTTTAAGAATGACAAGAGCTTCGGCGTCCAGCGCCTTCTTTCTTTCTGTCGATGTGCAATGGCCAACTTAAACGAATTTTACTATTCAACTAATGAAACATTTATCGTGAGAATCCAGATATCTTGTTCTGCCTGGGACAACTTTGAAACATGACTATCCACTCTCGCCGCTTGGTCAATGCCACAAAGTAATTACTTGTCCGCTTAAATGTCTATCAACACTCATGCAAATAATGATCTCTTTCTTGCAAATCAAATACTTTTGAAAAATTAATTAATGCATTAGCACATCTTCGTTGCTAATTTTAATAATTTTCCTGAGTCAATTTCTAACTTAGTTTATCTCTATCTTCATCAAGAGACAAATAAATTAGGCTCAAATTGAGCATCAAAAATGTTTTCTCTAAAAATGAAGTTTTATCTATGAAAAATTGTGATTTTCTCAAGAATAACAGACAATAGCAAAGCGGTGAGTCATGAAGCTTCGGGTCATACCATGAGACAGAATTCGTGACAAGTCAAGTGTGACGGCTAAAACGTGAGAGTAAGATCAGGCCTTCTTTCATGAGAATTGCGGTGTGGGACCACCCGTAATGGAATGCTCAGTTAGTTCCAGGGCAAAGTGTCGGCTGCTTCAATTTCTCAGGGTGCCGCATCAACAACTCACACCTCAACTACGCCACTATTCACATCATTGTATAGATGATTGAGAAAATGATTAGAGTTAATGCGTTCTCATGCAGGACTGCCGGAAGATCCGACCAAAACTTTTCTTTTAGATGAATTGCACACTTGAGTAAACTTTTGAGCAATAGATATCGGCCGGATATGTTCAATTGGATTGCATTGTAAATACCAAGTTAATTACATCCGTCTATTTTAGTCAAGGATAATGAATAGGAAAAATCTCTTTAGATCTAAAGACAATTCATGATCATTGCTTGACATGTGACAAGCTTCGTTATGAATCAATGAATGCATCAAAAGAGTTTTTACTGTTATTCAACACTGTCCAAACTATTCATAAGGTTTCAAAAAACTTAAAGCAGCCTTTTTTTCCACTGAATTTTAGCAAGGAAAATAAAGCTAAACTCATACTAATAAATTTTATCTTGAGCGCTTTCAATGACTCTAATCATAAAATACGTCATTTATAGGAGGATTCTAAACAATCTTGCACTGAAAGTTAAAAAACATTCAAATTACATAGCTATGAAAAGAGATTAAGTAAAAAATGATGCATAGGTACATACTAAAATCGAGACATTAGACTATCAGAAATTAACATAGATAAGATGAAAGCAAAAAGGACTAAGATCATGACAGGAGCAAGTCACTTACATATTCCTTCATCACACACAGCGAGGACCTGAACCGCTTCAACAAAATGGTCTCAGTGATCTGAACATGGGGCACATTTCTGCAATACGCAGCAACAGAAAAATATGATTCGATTTTGTGTACGGCAGATAGATTGCAATGTGTGTGATGAAAGAATATGTAAGTGACTTGCTCCTGTCATGATCTTAGTCCTTTTTGCTTTCATCTTATCTATGTTAATTTCTGATAGTCTAATGTCTCGATTTTAGTATGTACCTATGCATCATTTTTTACTTAATCTCTTTTCATAGCTATGTAATTTGAATGTTTTTTAACTTTCAGTGCAAGATTGTTTAGAATCCTCCTATAAATGACGTATCTTATGATTAGAGTCATCGAAAGCGCTCAAGATAAAATTTATTAGTATGAGTTTAGTTTTTTTCCTTGCTAATATTCATAAGGTAATAGAGAAATCCCACATCGAACATTTTCTCTCTTCAAATTTGCCGATCCTTATTCAAATTTAAAAAGTTGACCGGCCGATTTCAGCACTGAGCGACCTTTTAAAGAATCAAAAGCAAAACATGCACCATGGAAAAACTTCAAAATTGAAGCGGGTTGACTTGAATTTGAATGTGAGTCAGTCAATTTGAATGGAGTACAATCTCTATTTTTACTTTCATTAACATAAATTTAACTTTGCATCGCTATATTATGTACATGTAGATGTCTATTTGAGAGCGAATTCACCACAACATGTCACTTCCTCTGTCGTTCTAAGGGACTCTAATCAGCTGCCACTCTAGAAGCCTATACTAATCATCTTTTTGATATGAAATTAGATGAATTTTGCTTTTACTCATCATTCAACATTAATGATATTTTTCGAATTTTCTTGATGACATTGCTGCATGAGTTGTAGGAAAAGTATATCACGTCATTGTAGGAGAGAATAATTCATAGCGAAATTATTTAGCCAACATTCAAAAATAAAACATGTAGCAAAAATAAGAAAATCAACAAATTCAATAATAATTGTGCATTAAACAGCAGCAAATCAATAATGAAGTACTTACCATACATTTTCCCCGATTTCTACATGGAGTTGGATGGGATGCATTACATTGCTTCAGTTCACATGTGATCCCCCAGTAACCAGGTTTACACTTGCACATAAAGCTTAAATGTTTCAGCACCGGATTTCTCATGTTGTAACAGCTTCCATGCTTGCAAATATTTTTATGATGACCGCAATAATGAAGATCTGAAATGAAGAAATGATTTGTTGCCCCATTCTTTTCTCTCAGATAGAAACTTATTTCCACACGACACGACACGATCTTTCATCAGATTAAGCTTGCCAATAATACATGCACGACAAAAGAATAATAAATACCATACATGTTGCTTAAAAATAGTGGGGATGATGTAATACAGGTACCTCATGAAAATAGAAAGATATAATTTCGTTCTGGTAACCATCGGTTGCAGAAAAAGCATGACAAAATTGCTCCATTTTGCACAGAAAGCAGTCGCTGGCTCAGAAGGAAGAGACAGCAAACATTGGTTGACGATGAACGAGCTGCGACCGGGTATGGCTGCAACTTTAAATAAAGAGTTGTGTCGATGTTGTGAAATGTGAACTACATGTAGCCCTGCTGATGATTCCTAATATTGGATGAAATGAGATCAGATCTGTTGTCACTTTTCAACGAGTATGCAACTTATTATTTAATTATTCTATTTACATTGCGACAACATACCTTGGTTGACCATGGACGGCCAACGACAACAAATTTTGGTTGACCACGGACGAATTGCTTTGACAACATGATTTGGTTGACCATAAAAGACTAGCGACAACAAACTCTGGTTGACCAAGTACGAATGTATTGCCAGCGCTATTCGCCAATGTAGTTCTAGATTAGAAGAAGGAAATGCCTTGAGCGAACTCGGACATTCACCTTGAAATCATTCACGTCGTGTATCAATTGTCATTTCGCTTTTTTCATGTTCTGATTATTCATCAGTCGCATGATTAATAACATTAATGAATAGAAAAGGACCTGAAGTAATATTAACAATTTTCTGCAAAGCGGTTCGATTGATCCAACCATGCTCTTTTCGCAATGAATTTTCTCGCATAAGCGCAAAATTTTCCATCATCTGCGCGAGCTTATCGTAAGTCACATTGTCTTCGATGCCTTGTTGAGCATGCTTATGTAATAAACCAGGCTTCAATGAACCTATAAATAGGCCATTTACTACGTAAACCTTGGTTACGTATCAAGGAATCCAAACGCATGACAAGCCAACAATTTTTTCAAACATTCTTGCTGAATTTCACTTTCATACTACTACACCAATAAATTTTGCCCTCGATTGGCATTAGCGACGATTCATTTGTTATAGGCCTATTTGCTTTTCAATTCTCACATGAATTGTAGTCCTTCAATCCTTAATATTAAACACATTAGTTGCGTGCAGCACTGCTATATAAATTCACATGTAGAATTTTTTCTGTAATACGACCACTACATGTATACACGTATGCGGCAGGCCTACAGCAGCCGCCTTTTAAAATTGGTGACCTGCGAGCTTTTTTCCCAGGCCACTCTTTGTGGTCCGCTATCCCAACTGGGTTGCCCACCACTATGCAAGGCTATTGTGGTTTTCATAATCATTCATGCTAAAAGTAGTCCATTGTTTTAAGACGACTTTCGGTTTAATATTATGTGTAATTCTAAATACATGTCCTCGCATGTTGATATCACCTTTGAATGAACTCTACATAAACTTGGATTTAGTTTACGACCCCTTTTGCTCCCGACTGACTTGATTCGATTCTTGGACTGCAAGTAAGTGTCATGGCGTTGTTGACATTGTAATATTGCACAACTCTGCTCTGAGCTTCAAACGATAATCGATATTTTCATTTTTTTGAAAATTTCAAGCAAATACAATTCAAGAAATGACATCTAACAGTCCTCTGATACGATTGATGTATTAAATATACAAACATCTTCTCTCCTATCATTCTGACAGCTCCAAAATATTACTGTCCAATCAAATTTCAAAACAAATTAATCGCTAGCCTCTTTAGGATATGCTTTCATGTTTAATTGACACAAGACGAGAAACCTTGTCAGGTAACAGACTTTCCATGTGACCACACACATTGCACATATGCGAACAGACGTGAACAAACGTGGTAGTTACCTCCGTCAGACTTGGTCGGCATTAACTGGTTAAGAATTTGGGATACATTATTCATTCAACTATCTTCGAATGATTGCAAATGAATGCCGGGAAATCCGAGCTCCAGACTTTCAATTCAAATTTCGGAAATTTATAAAGTAAAATTGTTTCCTTAAGGATGTTAACGACATTGGCCTTGCATCAGTTCAGCATATGTGAGGTAGACTTATGATGCAGCTTGAGTCAAGATCTTGCTCTGAATTCACATATTATCAGCACATGGTATCTGAAAGTGGATCCAGAGATACGATCGACATGGGAGAACAAGCAAATGTGATTTCTATCACAATAAAATTGACTACGTCTGTTAATGATGAACTTCGTGTGAGAGACGAGACGCATATGGAATTACTTCTAGAGACATTTGGAGGTCATTTACGGTTGATCACCACAAATTTGAACATTCAGCAACGCCTTTGATTGATAATTGGCACTTTCAATATCTAAAATTCAATTATCACGCAATTATATCTTATATTCACACTGTACTTCTGAATTGACGTATTTCACTTTCAGATACTATGCTCTAGGTAGCCAAGATGTCTGCTAATTGCATCTTTACCATATTTGACCTGTACAAGTTCATAATCTGCTCTGACGTTCTCCGACACACCACTGTTGTCACTCATGGGCTCATTATTCCAGAAATACATCGTAATTCTTTCAAAAGGATTCAAAAGAGTGCAAAAGTATGACAAAGAAACTCCTCATCCAATCATTGATCATAAAAATATTAATAAACAAATAGCAGACGTTTTCTTCCTAAAATCATTTATTATCATGTCGACTCCAGATATCTTTACCCTTCAACATTTTTCATTGATATTCAATTAACTGAAAAATTTGCATCATAAATTTAGAATCCAAAAATCCATCAGCAGAAAATTCATATCCCTATTGGCTAAGGTTCAAATGTTACTTGTGATGTTTACTTTAACATAGTGTCCGATATTTATTACCGGTGTTTATTTATTGCAAAGTTCAAGTTAAATATGGATGGATCAAGTAATGCCAATTTAGTGACTACAGATAGACTACTGACATCAGGCAAAAATGTACCAAACATACTAATGACAAGTACTTTTCAAAAAAAGAATTTCGAATCAGATCAGGGGAATTATAAAATGCACATGATACGGATGAATTGTCAATTATGCATTTTAATTTCAGATAGTTAAATCACAAGTTAATCGTGTGATGAATTTTGCTTTTCTATGTACAGTCGACGACAGCAAGTTGGACTCAAACACTAAATTCTTTGAATATTGATATATTTTGCAAAAATATTTAGGCCTACATCAATATAACATAATTATCACAATTACATGTAACATAATCAACATCATTCACATTTTTCAGAACAAATTGGAATAGTTTACGTTTTTAATAACGCGTCTGTCACCCTTTTGCAGAAATGACCGCTTCAATTCTATCAGGCATGGAATCCACCATTTTCTGGCACATTTGCTGGATTTCAGGATCTCTATTCCTCACCTGAATGAATGCAAGATTGTTCTTTGTGGTTGGCTGCCTGACCTTGATCCTCCTCTTGACGATGCTCCACATGTTTTCGATGGGATTAAGGTCAGGTGAACACGCTGGCCATGGGAGAACTTGGTTTTGCTGATGAGCCAAATGCTGCATAACAGTTCTGCTTTTATGACACGGTGCATTGTCCTCAATAAATATGCCATTGCCATTCGGATACCACTCTTGCAGTTGATGAAGGAGTCTACCATTCAAGATTTGGTTAATATAAGTAGCCGAATTCATGTTGCCTTCAACAACAGACGCTCGCCCAGTTCCATGATAAGAGAAGCAAGCCCAAAATTGAACTTGTGTTGGGTACTTGCGAGAAAGATTGTAATGAGATATTGTCAAAGGAAGTCCATCGATCACCCTGACGTAGAGAGGACAATTGTCTTGGATGCGTATTATTGTTTCATCTGAGAAGATAACATTTCTCCATGTCCCCAATGTCCAGTGACGATGAGCCTTTGCCCATTCCAAACGCTTGACTGCATGATCCTCGGACAAAAAAGGGCGCCTGTACGGCTTGACTGCCTTGCAGTTCATCTCTACCAAAGCTCTTTGCTTAGTTCTTACACTGCAATCACCAGAGGGGCCTAAAGTCCTTTGAATTTCAGCAGCATCGGCCCTCGGATTTCGCTGAGAAATGGATTTAATGTGGCGTATGCCTCTATCACTGAAATCACTGAAATGTTTATTGTGGCCACCACATTTCGCGTAATTTGTACGGTGAGTTCCTCTTTCTTTAAAGTCGTTTATGACCTTGGCCACCATGGATTGACTGACCTGTAAGTCATTGGCAATTTCACGTTGGGTTTCGGTAGTGTTTTCAGCTAAAGTCACAATTTGTAGTCTTAAACCATCATGCGAATTGCTTGCCATTTCCGACAATAATAACGAAGCAACTGCAAGCTAAACAGTAATTTCGAAGTCTATGTACTACACATACATCTTTCATTTTAAACCAGCAAGTTAATCAATGATATTTCTTATTGTAAACCATAGAATGTTAGGATGGGACCATAGAATGGGCATACCGTAGAATAGGGGGGGTTGTCACGTCCACGAGTCCTCAAGGTCCAGGTGCAAACCCCCTTTCGGACTGCCTGCTGGGTGGCTCCTGCAGGTCGTGCCCCCTGGATGCTATCGGGATACAGGTCTTGCCTCCTGGAATACATCGATAGTAACCAAACAACCCACCGAGTCGGACCGGTTAAAGTCCAGAAGAGCCTTGGCCTAAATAACCAAGGTGAAGACCAGCGGCGACGAAGATCGAAGAGCCACAAGCATCAGTAACTACCAGCTTAACCTCCGACTCAACTCCAACAAATCCAGGGAGCGTCTGCTCAGTATCTGACGGCGACCTGGTCGGTCAAACCTCTGCGTCTGATGGCATCCATCGGCAAGTTTGTACTGGTTTGTTTGGTTTTCGTGCTCTCCGAAACCTGCCCCTCAGAGAACCCGACTCTTCAAACGGCTGCGGAAGCCAATGGCAAACCACCGCAGTATCTTGCCACTGAACCCTATGGAGATGAATCACAACTACAGTTATCACGTAAACGACGTTAATGGGAACTCGACCATGCTCGTTGATCCCTCGTCCGGTAGGCGTCCCTATGGAAGACAGGTAGGACCCGACCGTCAGCAAGCTACTGTCAAGCACAAGCATAGGAAGAAAACAAAGAAGAAGTTGAAAGAGAAACAGCTAGCGATTGGTACTTGGAATGTACGTACTATGAAGGATACAGGAAAACTCTATGCCCTGATCAAAGAACTCGAAGTATTGAATCTGGATGTTCTGGGAATCTCAGAAACGCGGTGGAGCGGAAGTGGTAAATTCGATTGTTTGGATAGCACTATCATGTACAGTGGTACAGAGGAGCGAACTGGCCTAAGTGGTGTAGCAATTATAGTGCGAGGTAAAGCCCGGAAAAGTGTGATTAGTTTCAACCCCATCTCGGATCGTACACTCGTTGTGAAGTTTTGCACCAAGCCTGTGCCCACAACAGTAATACAGGTTTATGCTCCTACAACTAGTCACGATGATGAAGTTGTTGACCTCTTCTATGAGAAATTGCAATCAGCAGTTGAACAAGTAAATAGTCGAGAGATCTGCATCCTGATGGGCGATTTCAATGCGAAGGTTGGTGAAAGAGCCGAACCTTCTGCTGGAATTGGTCGCTTCGGTTTGGGAATTCGAAACGAGAGAGGTCAACGGTTAGCAGATTTCTCTACAGCAAACAATCTTTGCATTTTGAATGCGCAGTTTAGCCACCACAAGCGTCGACGATTCACGTGAACGTCTCCAGACCAAAGCACCCGGAATCAAATCGATTATATGATGATGAATCAGAAATGGCGCAACAATGTACTTGATGCCAGAACTAAACCAAGTGCAGACTGTGATACCGATCACAAATTGGTCGTTTCAAAGGTTCAATTGAAAGCATTAAGTGTGAAAAGAACTAGTCAACCATTCCGTTTCAACTTGAATAAACTGAACGATTCGGAAGTCCGGGATCAATACGTAACAGAAACGAATAACCGATTTGCAACGCTATTGGAGACAGATACTACGGAGATGGAGCCGAATGATCTCTGGTCAGACATAGCTGATACCTTAAAAGAGGTTGCAACTGATGTCATAGGACGTGCCCAGAGGCGGAAAGTAACTGATTCTTGGATTGGCAATGAGACTCTCAAGTTAATTCAGGAACGAAGAGAAGCTCGGCGTGTTTCAGATAGCCTTTTGATTAAAAAGCTGAACAAGAAGATAAAGAAAAGCCTGCGTAAAGACAAGAAAATCTGGCTAGAACGACAGTGCGCTGAAATGAACGAGTTCGATAGAATGCATAAAGGCAAAGCACTTTTTCGTAAAATCTCCGCACTTACTGAACCAGCAGCTACTGAAAAACAAAGTGTAATCAATGACTCCACAGGTCTAACCCTCATAGAACCCAACCAGGTTCTAGAGCGTTGGGAAGAATACGCTAAGCAACTTTTCGGTTCAAATTCACCGGTTTTTCATCAGGAGTGGTTACTACGCCTGCAGCAGAAAAGGAGCCTGTTCCGCTGCTTGCAGAAGTCCGGAACGCGGTAAAGAAACTGAAAGTGGGCAAGACTGCAGGTCGTGACAATGTGCCTGCGGAACTCGTCAAGTTCGCTGGAGACTTTGCCACAAAAAGTCTTCACAAGCTTTGCGTGAGGATTTAGGAAACGGAACGTTGGCCAGACGATTGGAAAGAGCAAGAACTCGTATTACTGCACAAGACTGGCAATCCCAAAGAGTGTGGCAATTATCGCACCATTGCGCTTATATCGCATGCTAGCAGAGTCCTCCTCAATATACTGCTGGACCGCCTGTGCATGAAGATCGAACAGGAACTCCCAGATGAACAAGCAGGGTTTCGAATTGGCAGAGGCACCGCAAATATGTTAGCAACCCCACAAGTCATTATTGAAAAGGTGAATGAGATGGTTATAACTTTCATTGATTATTCCAAGGCTTTTGACAGCGTGAGCCACGGTCAGCTCTGGGATATCATGTCTACTTTTGGATTCCCTGATCACCTCGTCAACCTGATAAAGTTCCTCTACTGCAATCAGCAAGGAGTTATTCGTTGGAACGGAGACCGAACCAAGCAATTTCCAATCAAAAAGGGTGTGCGTGAAGGATGTAGTCTATCACCGCATCTTTTCAGTTTGTATACTGAACAAATCATGAGAGAAACCGATTTTACGAACGCTGGCATCAATATCGGAGGCAGACAAATAAGCAATGTCAGGTATGCCGATGACACAGCTTTGATAGCCAAGAACATGAGTGAAATGCAGGAGATGGTTGAGCAGGTAAATACCGCAGGAATTGAGAGGTCACTGAAGCTAAATACAAGGAAAACAAAAGTAATGCGAGTCGGTTCAAAACGTGACGAAGATAGCACAATCACAGTTGGGGCTAAGACTGTTGCAGAGGTTGATCGCTTCAAATATCTTGGCTCTATCAAGAAAAATGATGGAAGTTGCACAGAAGACGTCCGTGTGAGAATAGCTATGGCTAAGGCGAAGATGACCAGACTGAACAAGCTATGGGCAGATAGGGCACTACCAACAAAGCTCAAGATGAAATTAGTGAAGACGCTTGTGTGGCCAATTCTATCACATGGAGCGGAAGGATGGACGCTGAAAACTACAGACGAGAAACACATCGAATCTGCCGAAATGTGGTTCTGGAGAAGAATGTTGCGCATAAATTACAGAGAGCACCGAACGAATGCCAGCATCTTCGAGCAACTGGCCACTATAGTCCGGGAGCTAGCGCGAAGTTGTGCAGGGAGGGAGGATGCCTTTTAACGAGAACTGTCCAGCAAGGCAACATGGAGGGCAGCCGGCGCAGAGGAAGGCCCAGGACGCAGTATGTCAACAACATCATGAAATGGACCGGACTCAACATGTACGAATTGAACGGCGCAACGCGTGAGCGAAAACTGTGGCGTGCCATCTCCAATGGGTCGGCCGAAGTTCAGCAATGAATATGCCGCATAAAGGAAGGTAAAGTAAAAGAATGTTATATCTACATAATACCACAGATATCATAGTGGATACAAAAATAGAAGTGAATCATTAAATAAAATTATCTAATTTTAGCTTGAGTCCAACTTGCTGTCATCGACTGTATTTTCTTTGTATCTACAGTAAAGCAGAACATTTTCCGGAGTTTCGCATTATTAGGAAACATGGATAAACAATATACGTACACTTCGAAATAGTGTGTTAAAGACTTTGCAAATATTACTAAGAAAATTGTGGTGATCTGATGAAAATGATGCATTGATGCAAGTAATGGAAACTGGTCCCATTTGTTAAACATATTCTACCTTAAATTTGTATTTCGATCAATTTTCCATACGCCGATGTATACAAAAAAACTAGGTCGATGGATGATTCAATAAATTAGACGAAGATATGCCACTGAATTCTTAATTGAATGTGAAATATGTGTAGGCCTGAGTCAGTCAGCAAATTTAAAATACCAAGAAATGACAATTTGTGAAAACCAGTCATGGCAATCAAATTAACCGAAGATTGCCCTATTTTGTCATTATTTTTTCTTCTACCTTTTGTCCTTTGATTGATGACCCATTCGTAGCCTATTGACCGAATTGTGCTCAACAAATTAACAAAGGGAAGTCATTGGCAAGGTGCCAATATTGTTTGCGTCAAATAACGTCAATTGAAGATGCAGTCGATCTAGAAACTTGATAACATAATTACTGTCAGATAACTTTTTCTACAAATTAGACCACTTTTATATGGAAAAATGCATGCTACGGCTATCAGAACGGAAACATCGCGTCTATCTGGATGCAAAACAGTTCCACATGTCTGGGAGTAGCAGATAAAGAGGATTTGCTTGGCGCATGCGATGATATCCAATCTAAAACTCCTTAGTAGCAAACACGAATAGAATTCCTAGTGATAACACGATTTTCTAATCTTACGATTCGATTACAGCTTTCTAATTATACAATTAGAAATCCCTAATTATAAGAATAGTAGTGCTATGCGAGATCAAACAGTTAAAAAGTCCTGACCACACGACTGTTGATGGCACGATCATCTACACGATTATACTACTTACGATTGCACTACTGAGCAAAGGGTCACAAAGAAGGACTTCATATGACTAGAAGGACTTTTTCAAAATAACATTATAGTACCGGCAAATATTCATATTCATCTGTTACGGACATTATATGTGGAATTGGGAAGCGATGTAAGGAATAGATTGCCGAAAGTAAGATATTAGAAAATTTTACATATAAATTATTGCGCCTTGACGGATAAATTAAGAATAAATCAAAACAAGAAATAATCAAAGTCATAACTTGATTATCATCATCAGTCAATAGGCATAAAACCTCGACGAAATGGTTGTGCGATCATGAAATCCATATCAATTATTACTAGAAAAATTGAAATCGCGCCCAACACTGATCTTGAGGCGAAAATAGAATTCGTCATGAATAGCAAATACGTCATCATCTCTTCAGATAAGTGGGATTACCGGGTCAAGCACCGGTTGACATCAAGAGATGATACAAGCAACTTAATCTCGGTGCGACGGCGATCTCTTCAGAGATGATCGAACTTGAAGTTTCTCACATTCAGCCTGTTACAGTGTACGTTTGTTTGTTATGCTGCACTCGACTATCCTAAATATCATCAAACTAATGACTAACTGAAATAATATGATATAGATTGTCTTCGCTCCAACCATGACTCCAACGGATCAGAAGCCATGGGAATCTAGTTGAAGACAGCATCATTTGATTAGTTTATGAGCAACATTCTAAGCCAATGAAAATGAAATTCCTGACGATTTCTTTATTAATCAATGGATAACAATGTTGTGTAAATGCCACTGTATCGATATTGAATTAACTAATGGATACAAATTACATCCTCTTTACTTTTTCATAATCTTCCATCTTGTGATATTCGTTTTCTGTTTTAACTCACCGATTTCACAGAAATGTCCACCCCAGCCGTCATGACATTCACAAGGTTTTATTCCTGTTTCGTTGACAACGCAGTCGCCGTGGACGCAAGAATCAGATGTTTTGCATTTATTACATTGGGAGCCAGTCCAACCATCTTGACACCTACAATTGAAATGTTTTCTGTCATGGATAGTTTTGCATTTAACTGAAATTGAATTCTATAGTCCCATCAGTTTATAAATTCGATTTTAAATTTGAATAAACAGCTATTCATTCGTTCACATTGTGTAGTTCATTATTTGACATGCAATTTTTGATCAGAAAATTAATATTATGCCATTGAAATTTATTAATGGTAGAGATATTATGGTAGAGGTATTTTTTACTTTACAATTTCTCAATGCAATAGTATTGAAACAGTGTACATTGCGCAATCATCGTCATCCTGCTGCGCCAAAGGTCTACTACTGTCACATTCTTTGGGCTTGATTTGGACTGAATCAAACTTTGGTTCGAGCTCTGATCGGGTTCCGCAATTCTTGGGCTAATCTTGAGCCCGGGTTTGGATTGGATTCACCATCAGAATTCGTCTCAGCTAGAATTAGGTCACTGGACTTCACATCTCTGATAGTAATTAGTATATGACATCGGATAGGCGAAAGCCCACATTCATTTCTTGCCAACTTTTCACAATTTTCCCAATTTCTGAAAATTTGCTTTCATGGTTGAAACGTTTAAGTTATAATGTTGTGAAAATCAAACCATAAAAAAAGATCATCTAACAATACACAGCTGTTACCTCACTTCATCAATTTGAATTAAAGATTTTAATGCTGTATTAATCCTGGCATCACGCATATGGCAGTGATCACTGGGAATGTACCGAGAAGTTAACATCAGACGAAATGCACGGGCGCTGCACTGTTTGTGTCTCTGCTGCATGTGTAATATATCTTATCGCATAATAGACCAAGGCACTTTTTTCTTCCAAACAAACAGTTTTTATCCGCCAAGAAGAAGGGAGTGGTAGCATCTATAGCGTCGTTCCCATCGACAAGATTTCAAAAAGCTGTGACTGAGCTTTCAAGAATGAACCGCTCAGTCATGCACCAGCTTCTGATAAGTGGAGAAAGTACATGTCCAAGACTAGTTTGGGAATTTCAAACCTGACAGGGACTGTCAACTGTAGTTTTTTTTTCATAAAAGTGCTTCAGGAGTTAATCTGACAAAGTGGAATTAATCACAAGATCAGTGATCATTGACTTTAGTGAGAAGGCGACCGGCATGTTGACCGATTAGCCATAAAAATTTCATTAAAATTGATGACAGTTCTCCCACATTCTAAGTGAAGACCAATTTCGCGCATGTCATTAGTGATGAAATGACAGCAATCCTCGCCATGCACAATGCTAAACTCTTGGGTGTAATGGGCTACTTGCTTTCTCAGTAAAATTCTTCATTGTTGAGTAAAATGTTTGTAATTACGAATCTTTTTTTGAGTTCGCGTCCTGAGGCAGAACTAATCCCAAAGCAAAATTGTCATTTTAAACTTTGTCAAAAATTGAAAATATAGATGGGAAGTCAAAACTTTCTCGGCAAAATTTGCACCCTCTTCAATATCACTAGATGTTGGAGATGACGCCTGATGACATTGAAAGGGCGGGAATTTTGTCGAAATATTTTGTCATTTTATTTATAGTTTCAAATGTTTCTTTGCCTATAATCGAAGCAGCAAAATTTAAATTAAAAATTGTATTTCGGATGAGCAAAATTTAAAAAATGAATGCGAGTTTTGTTCATGTATAAGTATTATAAAATGACACCACCCCGGTGAATCACACACCGTTGGAACTTAAAGAAGCACTTCTAAACCGTCAAAATTCATATCAGTAAGCTACAAAGTAGAGTTTTCTCATTTACATGAGGTGAGCTGATAAAGAGCATATCACATGAAAAGTTCTTAAATCGATCCCTCGCTTTTGGTAGCTGACCGGGACGACAACCACTGAGCCATGAAACAATTGACACGTTTCCGCTGATTTTAGAATGTTAGTCAATGTGTTGAAACGACATCAACAACTCTGTCCAAATATCGGAGTTCTGATGGTAAAGCATACATGCGAGTACATTGGATAAACAGAGAGCTACTATGTGTCCGTGGTGGAGCTGTGGGTACTGATCATAGAGTAAGTACTTACTCTACTGTATGGTACTGGCCTTGCTCAATATTTCTGTTGTCTGGAAGTTGAAATGGGCCTAATTACAGAAAACTTACAATGAGCAAAAAATCGGATCGCTTAAGGGCTAATCAACATCGGTTAAAATTTGACACGAAATGTTTCAAACATGGATGATCTAAGTCTACCTGCAGGTTCGGCATAAAGCTAGATGAAACGCTTCATGTTAATCAAGGTAAGAAGGGAACTAACTAATCATTGCTAATTCCGGAAAGCCTGTCAAGTCTATCTCTGTGCTGAGAAGTGGCGAGAAACATTTACAATTCTTACATCAAATATAGCTGATTGAACGAATAATATTTAATTAATTTCCATCTTGATGATTTACTAGTTAATCAAGGGCGAACAATGCGTCTCATTGATCCACCCAATAAGGTGATTCTCGAAATCAAAGAAAGAAGAGAAACTTTTAGCAAGAAACTGTACATCAAAATTTCATCAAAGTTTCTTCGCTGCAAGAAACGTAAAATATCGCTTTCCCATTCACCACTTTATAAGTCAACAGTGATTTAAGAATATTAGAACACGTTGTGATTTGATATGTAATGGGTAGCACTTTTTGTGACATCATTTACCTTGCGCTTCTGATGAATTTATGCAATTTTGATAACCAGCACCTTTCTAAAAATGTGCATGCTTCACGCTAATCGAGGCGCATAAATCCTCCAATACATGTTTTAAAATTGAAATTCTGTAGCCCATGCTGCATGTGACAACTAATTCTTTGTAGAAGATTTTGTTAATTCTACGTGAAATATCATGACAGTCTGGTTAATTAAAATTATTGTTTGTGGTTAGAATTTTAGTAGCAGAAATTATTATCACAAAAATTAGATGCTGTATTTAGATTTGATTTGAAGCTTTTATTGAGTTGCATAATGAGCAAAAGACTTGGTTCTAGAGTCTTGAGTTCTAGAGTCTGATCTCAGTCGTACCACCTTGTGTCATGTTTGGTAACAGCAGCGCGGGAAACAACGAATTTCAACTACGTTTCCAAAATTCTTATCATACTACTTCTTATTACTATTTATCATGCTACTTAGAAAAACTATCGTGTGCTCATGACAGTAAAAGGCCAAGATATGTCTGAAGTACCTGGAGAACGTTCAATATTCATGCAATTACAACATAGTAGTTCCTCACATTACGAACATTCTCAAAGTTCTGCACCGTTGTTGATGTTGAAGTCTCATTCTTGTGGTCCATCTCTCATGGGACTAATATTACATGGGACGCATCTCTTCTCTGGCATTCTCCGACCACTTTCCTTTCCCACAGCCAAACATGAGGTTGTGGCGAGAGAAACACCCACACTTCCCCTCCCTCCTTCCCTTGGCTTCCCAGACCCGGCGGTTAGTGAATCACAGCGCCGACTGTAGTAGAGCAACCATTACTCCTTCCTCTCTCCAAACCTGCGCCTTCCCACCTCGCCATCTCTTCATCCTCTTCCTTTTTGATGACGATCCGTCGAGCATTTTCCCAGGCTTGGCGAGTTGACGATTGACGCTGAAGGTGATTCGGTACTTCACTTATCATTCGCCCAGACTTGTAGCCACGTGTGTTTGGGATTTCCCAACAGCCATTGCCACTTCACATAGGTTATGACAAGAAATACAAATTAACTATTTCTGTCATTAGTCGTCAGTTGGCGACAGTACATGAGTTTGAACCCCACTTTGATTAGCTGTCAATTTAGGGCATCACCTTGGCCGCTGAGTCTGACAGTGAAATTTAAGTGGGATAAAAGGCGTTCCTCGAAGATCAGATAGGTTTTTTACGAGGCAGAAATACCATCCTTTCCATGTGGTTTTGTGGCTATAAAAGTTCTAACCACATAAAGTCAGTTCTTCTATCTTCATGTTTGGAAGTAAACAAAACGGATGACAGTATCTGGAATCCCGTAAATTTATGTCATCGCATAGACACCGGAGCAGGTGCATCTGGGATTAAGTGGCTAATGTAGACGTATATTCATCTGGGGGTGGGGATCAAAGTTGTCACTTCTACCTACCAGAATTTCATTTATACAGAATCAGTGCTACGAATTTACAACGCCTCTATCATAGGCAGCGAAATACAAGCCAAATCTGACGTTTGATTTGACAAAAAACGTAACATTTCTGCGTTTAGCAAAACTTTTGCAATGTTGCCTTGCCCAAAGTATTTGCTAGATGACACAAATACACACTCATGTACTCGTACTTGAGGACTATTGGAGAAACAAGTCAAATTAAAAACTTAGCGTCAGCAGCATTCGCATTTTTTCCACCTGAATTTCATTCCTCTAGCGTTGTTTATGCCCCTCTTATTGCATGGATGATACAAAGAGCACAGAAGTGCCCAAGGGAACTTTGGCTTAAATAAAGCTGTCCTTGCTTATTCGCTGTTATTCACGATTTCACTACAGCTACATTTACACAGCTTTATCAAAGAAAATGGAGCCAGACATTTCGGGAGTGCATGTACGAAGTTATTTCTCAACAATATCTACGCCACCGCACAAAGACCGGCATTATTGCACGGATTGGAATCTGAAGATCTGGGGAAAAGTTGATTTTGAAGCTGCGCTGGTGTAACCGAACCGTATGCGTTGTATGCATGCGATGAGCACACAGACTGATTCGTTCGCACATTAGATGCGCCTAAAACCGAGGTCAGACTGAGGGTGGGTCTCATAGATTTGAAGAAGGTGCTGCAAAGCCTATAGTCATCGCCTTTAATGGTATAGCTATACGAAGGAAACATCCTGAGTACATATATTAGCTAATGATATGTCAATACAGGAGGGCAACAAGGATAAAGTCTAAAGCCATGAACAGTCTCAATCTGACGAATGCAAATACCGAAATATGTTTTTGGACAGGCGATGTGGTTCTTAACAGATATCAGTCAAAAATGGAAAACTATGAACCCACTCTTGATTTTCAAAATGAAGAGTTGTGAGTCACAATGTCGCAAGAACTTCAATAACACATGTAGTGCTCACGCTTTATTTCAAGTATCTCTGCAGAACTGACCCTACCTCCTCATGCTGATCACCTAGCAGGGATCAAGCAGAGAATGCGTGATTTTGATTAAACCATTTGCGTCAAATAACGAAATATGTGGTATTTACTTCATTTGTGTCATTTGTATCTTCATAATTTGTTGATAATTGTTCAATAGCAGGGAAGGATGAAAATGAAGCCGCACTCTTTACACGGAAAAAGCAGTTAGAAGCCAAACCGTCGCAACCGAATACAATGATGAAAATACAATTTCGAAAACATTAAAAACGGCTGATTATAGTGCAAAGGAAAATCATACTTTTCAGAGCAATGTCATTAATCCCTATCAAGTTGATGACAGTGAAAGATTATTCCCATTATTTTGTTTATAGTCTGAGCCAAATTATAAATGATCAAACTTCAAATTTGAATTTGTAAAATGATTAGCGCTATGATTAAATTTGGATTCCACAACGTCGATACGTTTTGATGGATGTCATTAAAGTCTACATTCAGTTGCTGAAAATTGTATTTCCATGATTATCTCGTACTAACTTCAATTGACTTGCAATTAGAAAACTCCTTTCAGATGATCGATTGTACCACATACATATTATGAGAATAATTGATTCTGATGGCCTTTACTATAACAAGTTCCATAGATTTTATGAGCTTAGAAAATTACATTATGAATGATTACAATTCTCAAATTTTGGTAAGCTAACATCAATTTAGCTTTGACTGCCTGTGCATGAGAGAAACAGATTTCTGTGTCATGTCGCGCTTAGCTGAACTACAACGCATTAAATGAGATGCGCTATATGCAAGGGCCCTGTTTGTCCGGACCCTACCACTAAACCTGCACACTCTCTCGACAAAGTTGCGTTCTAATATTAGCAATTGAGACGCCTTAATTACCGAATCACAAACTTAGTTAACACTCCATGGTAATAATATCGATGTTAGAAAATATCTCATATTTTGATTTTTTTACATATACTCATAGTGATACCGAAACAGCTTTAACTTCGTAATTTTAGAATTGTCGTCTATCAGACATCGTTCTACCCTTGCTCGAACACATTCAACACCGAGGACATCTTTCGAAATTCAACACAAATTTATGATGTCCCATAGGTGGTAGAAACGGAAAAGTTGATTTGTAGACAACAATTTCTGATTAACCATACGATGCTCAAGCGGCAAGTTAGACTCATGGCATCAAATATTTATTCTCTTTACTCGATAGAATAGAACAGAGCAATCAAATTCACAAAAGGATTGTATAATGATCTTAATGCTCACTCCACGATTATGGAAATTTTTTATTTCCAGAAATGTGATCTGATTTTATCGGTATTTTATTGGATATAATATTTTTCAGTGATGACTCCAAATATTCAGTGACTGTGCTGCTTCAACTTTTATCGGCAATATTCTCAAGGATGAAATGAACTCTTTACAATGAACTTTGGAGGGTAGGATTGTCAGTTCCATGGTACCTCTGTAGAATGCTCATCTCGCACTGATTATTGAAGAGATATTTCATTCTACATCTCTCCTCTTTTGCATGTGTTCAACATTTACTCATGTCTTCTAGCGTGTTTCTTCTTTAATTGGATACCACGACAGGGTAATCTAATGGTTTCTGCGGTTAACCTAAAAGTTATTGATAAAAGTTAAACAGTAACTTCAATAACAGAATGTCAAGACATGCTACGACAAGGGACATCATTATACCTCGATGTCTCGAGTCCTGGTCTCGATCTTAGAAGTTGAGCGGCTGGATTTTGCATTTCATCATGCTATGTCGCAACATGATGTGAACATGAGCATAAGATCATGATTTCTGCAGAACTGAAACGTTTTCAAAAGGGATGTGTGGTGCATTGCTCCATTATTACAGCTGATCATGATACCGGTAAGCATATTATGTAAGTAAAGAGACTTAGGCCATTTGCGCCAAGGACAAATGTTTCATTGAGACAAGACCTTGTTGGACTCGTTTATCCCCATGAAGCAAATATGACTGCAAAAGGCAGCAGACAATCTAAACGTCCTTCTCATCAGCTGGAAGATGGCCTCACTGTAAATACAGTTCGGGTGGAGCAATTAAACTTCCTCTTCTCCACTTCCTATCTTGCCGCGCTACTTGTCCCCTGTGTCCCCTCAAACCGTCATCACCAGATCATTCACCCCTCTCACATGGAGGTCGACACATTAATGTCTATTACAAGCCAACTGTTGTAAGCAGCCTCTTGTCCATCGCCCTCAGCGGGAGACTTGAAGCCAAGGGAAGAAGGATCCACGCTCTGGCTCCTATTGCTGAGGGTGGGATTGGTCCTCGGCTCTCATGAGATGGAGAAATTTTCGCGTCAATTATCGGAACTCGGTTCCAGTCAGGCGGAACACGCAGCAACATGCACCCCCGTCGCCACGCGTGATCAATCTCCGCCTTGCGTGGGAAAGTACGGATGGCGGAAGACATTCACCCTCCTCCTACTGTCTGCCGGCCGCCAGCAATACAGGCGAGCCGCTGAAAACTTGTCAATGTCTGTCTGCCACTTTTCCCTTCGCCGGTGTTGCGAAACTCCGGGGTGGGGGAGTTGCCTCAGTGACGTTATCTACTGTTTTAGCATTGCAGCTGTCCTAGGCGGTGCTCAGATCTATAATCCTATCCAGGGAAGTTCTGAAAGGGATTCAAATCAAACCGTGGAAAGGAGGCTATCCGTAAAAGCAATCACTTTATTGAGTTCTGTCCTTTATCCTCATGAGTCAATCTCAGTTACATTTAAAGGGAAGGAATGCATTTTGAGGACCACGAACGTCGATGGGATTCCTGGTGGGAATTTCTGTGATCAGCTGCGGAATTCGTGTCGGATTATGGCGCACTCACCCCTACCCGTCCGCACCCATGAGTAGCAGCATTCCTTCCCGTCCGGATCCATGAGTAGCATTCCATACCCGCCCGGATAAATGAGTAACATTCTTACCCGTCCGCACCCTTGAGTAGGATTCCCACCCGCCCGGATCCATGAGTAGAATTCCATACCCGCCCGGATCCATGAGTAGCATTCTTATCCATCCCCACCCATGAGTAGCATTCCTTCCCGTCCGCAACCTTGAGTAGCATTCCTTCCCGTCCGCACTCTTGAGTAGCATTCCTTTCCATCCGCAACCTTGAGTAACATTCTTACCCGCCCATTCCCGTGAGTAGCATTTCTACAAGTTTTTACTTACTTGCAATTGGTTTTTGATTTGTCGCAGATCATATGACAATCCTTTTCACATTTATCTGCAAAGAAATGCATCATACTTTTAGACCTACGTGTATGTCATAAAGCGGTCATTAACAATTCAAGTAAATGTAGAATTATTTGCATTTTTGACTGTTGTCTTCTTTCTTTGACTCTTGTCTATTCAACTATATTGTTTTGAAGTTTTAGATCAATAGTTTGAATAGTCACTTGTGTACAATTGCACTGAATATTTTGAAAGATCAGTGTTAGAACCTACAGTCAATTCGTCGAATTGCTATCACACAGAGCATGATACGAATAATATTTCGCTCAAGCAATGTGGTCGACTAGGCGCTCAAATTACTTCATATGCGATCATGATTTGTAATTTTCGTGATTCATTCACTGATGTAGGATGCATCAGAATTTGAAGTTTCGTTTATGTTCGTCTATATTCGTCCAGTTTATGATGGGCTATAAGAAGCAAAACTTTGCTCTTCTAGCGACGGATCAGGCTTTCGCTCGAATGCTAAATTATTCGCATGTTATATCAATTTTCTCGGGTATCAACAGCAGCACTGCTTAAATACGAGCTCGTACAAAGGGAAAGTGCCTTTCGCGCCCAACACTGCCGACAAAATATAATCAAATCACCAGTCAAGTGATTCAATTACGTTATCAGTCAAAAATGCAGTAAGAAATCTGATCACAATAATAAAACCGTCATTAACTCAAGACTAGGTCGTACTGAGATACTTACAAACATCACAGTAATCGCCTGACCATCCTGGAAGACATATTCTTTTGCCTTTCGATGAGCAACGATAATGGCCAAGAGAATCATTTGAAGGTTTGCACAGGGTCTTGCAATCAGTACCATAATAATGCTTTGCACAAACGAATCGGAAGCTATACGAGAAAGTCACTCCTGACTCTTCTCGCATTATCGTGTACCATGCAGTACTTGGAGAAATGCCATTGTGAAGACCATTGTATCTGGATACCCTCGTGCCTGAAATATCAACACGATGTTAAATATTTCATAAATAATTTTAGAACAAATTAACTTACTTTCAGTAAACTTCTTCATTGGCTTTTTGCTTGTATGAAAGTCGAAGATCAAGGAAAAATCCTTCTGCAATGTAAAGCAAAATCTTTGATTAAGAAATATTTGAAATAAACTGAAGCCGAAATTCTCACTGTTTGGCACCAGATTCCATATTTCAAATGGAAAATGATTTTAATATTACAATTTTAAGAGCTAGTATTTTTCTAACTGTCTTCTCAAAGGAAAGTTATCAATGTGCGTGATGTAACATTTATAATTATTATGATCTGACATCCGACCTGAAAAAATGATGAAGTCGTAGACAAAAGACATTCGGCATCACCATAGCATCTTCATAGCTCTTTAAAAATAGATGCATTCCTTATGTCATCCGTTTATCCACCACATGATAATACATTCTTTTATGGTGCAAACTCAGAACTGTTAGCATTGTCATTTGAATTTAAAATATTAACTGAGAAATAATATTTTATTGGTTTGCTTGAATATTCATCAGTATTCCAGAGATAAGCAAAATGAGGATGTTGGCTCCAAAGAACCATCTGTGATTAAGGCTCTATCATTTCAAATAATTATATTCAAAGCGCAAATTGCTCGCGCTCTAAATATCACAGGAGTGATGATATTAAGAAGAGCTCCACCTTAATCGAAATAATTCTTTGTTGTTTTTTGGTTCAAATATTTCGAAGGGCACAAATGAGTCGACCGGAAGTGAAACAGTCGTCATAGAAGTATTGGAAACATTTTAACACTATTAAATCAACTGCCTTCCTAATCTAATTATTTGACTTCGGGGAAAAGACATTGACGACAAATGATTGCGCCTTAAAACAATCTATTTAGACTCAGTAGCATCGAGAAGCATAAACCCTCGAAAGCCTACATATAATATTGTCCAAAACGAAACAGCGAAGACTGACAATTACTTGAAAAACTTACATCATGATATATCCCAAGATAACATCAACGAAAAGAGTGAAGGAGTTCTGATGTTCAATATCATTCAATGTGCATTTAATACCCCGACTCCATCTGTACGACAGGTGGTTGACCAATGAATTCAGCACATCCTAGAGCTGCGAGTTGCAACCATCATACATACATTGAAGCATTCATAAAACCAATTTCTGTCCATGCCAAAAGAGAGCTTTTGAAATGAATGCCTCCTTTTTTATAATGCTTCCAAAATTGCTACATCTTTCAATTTGCAGGTATTGAGATCATTCTCTTCTCATCTTCTAGACCGAAGAAATACATTGACATGTAAGTTTTGTGATTTTCAGAGATCCGATGTAAATGTGGTGCAAAATGTCAAATATCTCGATTTTTAAAAGGAGACTTTCTGTCTGCGTCTTTGATAAATATAATCAAAGATGAAAAATTAAAATAAATTATAAAATTGATAAAAAATTAAATGATAAACTGCTTTCTGGGCATACAATATTGCTTATCCACAAGAATGGCCCTGACATATATAAGTTCAATCGGCAGGCAATTAAACTGTCGACAAAATCTTCAGTAACGTTTTTGAAGAACTGAATAGCTGCCTACCGAAAGAATATTCAGTCTGTTTTGGTGTGAAACCCGGCTGAATTTTTATTTGAATAATAGGACCACACACCTACTTATTTTACTATTTTGTATGTACTTCATTGTAGCGTTTCATACGTTGCGACTTACTACCGATATGTGTATCTTCGATGTATTAATTATATGAAAATACAATATCTATTTACTCATTAAAGAGAAAGTTCTGTTGATTAAAGAAGTATCGGATTATGAGATAATACATTGAAATTGCATCTACTCTTTCCCCTAAGTTTATTGAATTAAATAGATGAAAGCTTGCGGATGAGAAACACATTTCAGAATACTTTCTTAATTCATATGTACCAAGTGGTTAAGGAGAGATAATTATACGTTACTAATGCATCGTTTTGTTGAATACTAGTTCATATATTCACGTATCTGATATAGGATCTCTTTTGTTGACAACTTGAAATTGTAAATGAATGAATGGATTGCAATTGAGAAACACTGATGTATAGGAAGCGTTGCATTTGTAAGAACTCTACATTGACTTGAAAATTCGGTTGGTGTGATCATTGAATCGATTCATTGTGTCGTCAGTGCGAGCATGATGTTGTGGCGAATATTGTAATAGTGTCCTACACCGCATCAAAATTGGGTTGATGTGAACAAATGTGAATAAGTATGCTGATAAATAGAAAGCTAGTCCCCGACCCATCGGGTGAGACTGTAGTGATTTTGCAACATGATGAAGTCATCGTATCAGCGTGTACTGTGTCGATCCTTTAGTGGTTAGCGAATTCAGCAGAACCGTCTAGAATGCAGCGAGTTTGAATTTAACCAATTGAATTTTTGATGTCATTTATTCGATGATTAGAATTTAGTTTTGATAAATATAACAGAATGTTTCGATTTCAAAACAATTGTAATTCGTAGCAGTTTGATTGAGATGTCATGGCTGTTCTTAAATTCCAAACTTATTTTTCCGAATTTTGGGTTAAACCATTTGATAGTTAACCAATAGTGGCATTGTAATAGGGAGTTGCTGACCTAGTTGCCATATTTGATTGGTAGAGACACTTACTTCACTGTGAGGAGCTAAAGTATGCTTTTTGAAGAGCTTTGAGTAATACTTTGCAGTGAAAAGTGCTCGAATTAGCAAAAATCAGCTCTTCACTTATATTTGGAATAATGCAATTGAAATCAAATAGGCCTAATTTAGAGCCTACTTTGTCATGTTAGTTGTATTGCTCATTTCTACTATGTAGGTAAGTTCATGTAAATTCGTAGAACGTTATTTTCTAGTTGCTTCAAAGGAGTTGGAAGGTTTAGAAATATTTCCTTGATAAAATTACATTTTTTCTGAGAATCAAAGCTGATGAGCTGAAATTTTAAAACGTTGTCAGGAAGCCATCAATAAATGCGATCGTATTAGGAAAAGATATCAAAATTAGCTGATTACACTAGAAGTTCTTCAACATTGGGTAAGATGTACTTTTTGGCATGAGGTGCTGTCACTTATTCTTATATCACATATTATGCATGATGAATGCATTGTCATAAAGAGTTATCATTTTGGTAGCAAGGTTGTTTTATCAGCTCGATGTTAAAGTTTTTGTTCCTATTATTTTGTAATACCTCGCAGTATTTAATGAATCGCCTTGTCAATGTCGAGAAAAGGATTTTGCGAATTATTTGTACTTCCAAGATTGAGACTTATGTCGGTATCAAACTTTGAGAATTCTTCTTGTCAACCTGTTGAATGACAGTCATCCTCTCAAGAAATCCTCAATGTCTGACATGTTCGTAGTGTGAGTACCAAATAATTATCATTTTTTACCTTCCTACAGCTAGAGCTGCCGATTTGGCAATTCATTTATCAAGTATTATGATGAGTATTTTTAATTGTTGTCTCTTTTAACAATCGTTTATTTTTTTTGATCATTTAATGCCATTGCTCATTGATGCATGATACTATTGAATTGTATTAGTTTCTTTGATATTGTCCTCGTATATATTTTATGAAAGGTTCACAGAATATGTAAACAGTGAACTAACTGTACTATTCTATTTAATTTAATTAAAGAACAACTACACAATTCAACTTACCATCCATCGATCATTCATTGTGAAATTGATGATTCGATCAACATGCGGTAATGATTTCTGATTCTTGGGTGTCGGATTTAGCTGCATAGAAATATTCCCAAGAATGCACTTCCCCGAAAGAAACTTTGCATCGTAAACAGTGAAACACACACGAGAATAAATGAAGTACTTTTTGGCACAACTAAGTGGACTTGAGCAGTTTTCTCGTGGTCGTCGCCATTGTGTGAAGTTAACATCTACCAGATGCAATTGCAGCTGACCGGTTGATTGCACAGGCTGAAATGAACATCACAGAAATGTAGGAGCCTATGCAAGACCTATTGTACTGAACAGTAAAGGGGGTTATCATCGTTATAGATAGGGATTCAAAAATACATTATCTGTTTTTGCTTTTCATATTTCATATCGCTGTCTTTGGCGTTCTCTTTGTTTCGTTTTCTTTCAAAAGCATTCTTCTCTGCTTCTTTTCAATTGAAAAACTTGATAAATGAATTAGCAACATCAAAAGTCGTTTTGATGTTCTAAACCAGACATGGATCCGGGTCAAGGCCGGCTTTATTATTTTAAGCAATGAGCAAATTTGTCACCAAGCAAGAGATTTCTTCGATTGAAAAACGTCTTTTGATGACTCAGCCAAGTCAATTTAACTTAAGTTATTAGTTATTTTAAACGCATGATTTAGCATATAGGAAATGATTTAAGTTAACAATTATGTATACATTAATTACGATAATGCGTACAGTCAAACCTCGTTAAATTGGACTGGCATAATTAAGACTTCAGAAAAGAATCATCTCTCTTCCTTCATATTGACTACTTGCGCTAGTGTACATTAAGATCCGGATTATTGCGAATTATAATGTGCATTTAATTAAGACTCTCGCAAAAACATATAATTAAGATCTGGTTTCGAGGGTTTACATGTAATTAATGAGCTTTGCGGCAATTTTATCTGTGATTGTTACCTTGTGTATAAGAAAATATCACCTTGTGTGTCAACAGGTTTTATAAGAAAATATCATTCTCTTATTCAACGGTACCAGTGATACGCTAACACTGGTAGACTTCAGAGTTGGAAACCGGTCGCCGACCTTGCCAGCCGCCGCATTGGACCCGGCCCGAAAATCTCGGCCGGTTTACAACTCTGCTCTAAACAGATCCCTTGTTGTGTCGAAGTTATATGTCCCGATCATGTCACTCACATCAGCCGGTGTCGACTATGCATGTGTTTTTGGTCTATATGTAACTAGTTGCAGCTGGTTTTAAAAGTAATCTTAGAATGAATTATTAATTTGATATTAGAAACCTTGTAGTATTTAGATAGACACGACATGCATGCAGTAATAAAATTATGCCGATGCCAATATAATCTTGCCTTGTGTTGATAGTGAATTCGCAAATTCACAAATTGACTCGTAGTATTTTCATAATTCATAGTCCATCAGCTCAATCCTGGTCTACGTCAGTACGCTAGTCTGGGACATTGTTCAGAACTTTTTTCTTTGAATAATGGACCAGCCTTCATGTTCGCTTCTTAGGAAAGTCCAGGATAAAAGTTCATTATATATGCAATGAAGTACCAATTATTGAGTACAATAAATACCCGATATAGAAGACTTTCAAAAATGCAATTCATCAAAAAAGGAATGAGGAATGACCAAGAGATTCGCTGTGGGTTATAATTTTACCAGAATTTGGCAAGGTGAGAGTCGACGATTTGTCATCCTTTAAAGTATGATATAATAGAATGACAGAGCATTTTCCAAATCGGAATCAGCTCATTACCAGGCGAAGTATGTCATTGACAGTGTTGGCTTTTGCTCACTACAATTTGACGATAAGTAGCTACTTCACCACTGACAATTCGCTCTCCCGCAGCACGTAACTGTTGTATTTCTGAGGTGTACTGATACCGGTATTTCAAAGCTCGAACTATCTTCAGCAAGCACTCTTTAATATACCTAAGTGGAGTCATTCATCAGTGCTTATTAAAATAATCTAATAGGCTAAGCGATAAAATGGTAGACTTTTTAGGCTGAACTCAATACAAAATAATGTTGACTTGTACATAACTTGTAAATTTTAGACGTCTATCTTTCGTTGTAGTTATATCTGAGAGATTAGTATTCACATGTCCAGCTGCATGCAGTCAAAATATGAGGTGACACTCCATAATACATCATTTCTGTGTATGTATTAGATGTCATGTACTAGACTCTTGCTGTTTTTCTCTTATCAACATCATCGTTCGCTTCATGGCATGGCGATGTTCTGACTCAAATAGTGAAACACTATTCGCGTGAAATTTATCGGAGTGATAGACAACGCCAATAACTGTTTTGCATCTTTCATTTTTCATAAGATGTAAGATGTATGTCGTGAAGACGACTACCTTCTTGCTGCACTCAACTTTATGCGATCAGGAAAAGTTGTACCTCGACAGAACGTAACCTCGACGGCAATACATTTTCCTTATAAAAGTTCTAACTAAATTTCTCATGCACCTGTAATTATACGAGTGGAATTGTAATTAATTAATAGGGTTACGACGTGAGAGTGTTCTCTCAATGTTGATGCCGTTTTCATGTTTTTATTCATTGAAGACACGAAAAGTCAGTCAATAGTCATCAGATGGGAATGAATGTGATCTCCCATGAAGTTAGAATAGCTATATATTTTCCTGAGCTTATCATGTTTTACCTTGTGTTTCCTTTCATGTAAACATTCTTGTCGGAGTAAAGTTATCAGCGATTGAACCGTGAGATTCCGCATGGCACGCTAGGGAGAGTTTACAGTCTATTGAATGCGATTAATTTAATTTTATCAACTTTATTGACAAGATGAGGGAATTCGATATAAATTATGTAATCTTTTCTCAGATGCAATATCAAAGTAGAGCTTGTGCTGGCCATTTTATCTTTTCATGAGAGAGATCCTCAAACACATCTTCACACGCCTAGAAAAGAGATTCAATTTGAACATGGGCATGGACTAGAATCGAGTCAACAACTTGTTCAGAATTTCAATGTCGGCCTGTAATATGTAACGTTCGGAATGAAGCAGCACGCACATCTCGAGTTGATGGTAGACATTATAATCTTCCCAACTTCATTTGCAAGAGAGTAATGGTGGGAATAGAGGGGGACCCACGAAATGAGTCATTTTCAGACGAGTAGACGAGTACTATTTTTCTATGCACCGGAATCTTCGAAATTCTTCTTCGATGACGTTTGCTGTCAGTTTACAAGAAATATTTCTCCTTATGGATCACGATTATTTGTTGAGAAGGCTGTCAGTGTTTTATGATTAACGCTCATCTAGATACCGTCATCCCGAGCTTTGATAAGGGGAAAAATTGGAGTACGTAGCGGCGACAGTGACTTTATTGTCGCGTCGACAGTGCACTAAAGGTCAGGACTGTACTATGAACTCTGTTTACTTGTCTCTTGGTTATCATTTTGAGAGCCGGACATGGATAAATTTGCTACCACGGAATGGATCATCCCAAATTTTGATATAAATTCATCTGAGCAGCAGAGAACAGCCCGGTCTTGCTACTGGAGGTTGAGGAAGCTTGCCTCTTGTGTCGTGTGACTTGTGATCACTACCGACATGCATGACCACTGTTAATCCAGAAGTACGGGAAAGCATGAAAAATAGTGGCGGAACATAAGATTAACTGATGATTCCATTTTCTGTCGAGTCCTGAAACCCCAAGTTTTCCAACATTGGTTCTGGATCTTCGACTTTATGACCTAATGTTGTGGAGAAAATTAGTGTTGCTACTAACTTAAGTTTAGGTCCAACCTTGTTTTCAGACTGGAGTTTAAGGTACATATTACAAAACTCTCTCTGGTTTCAAGCTTCCTTAGAGAAGAAACAGAAAAACCTTCGGCAATGAATAAATCTTTGGCAGCTATTTAGGTCTGTTCCCATTTTTTAACTGAGGATGCAACTCAATATTTAATTTTTCTACTTGAATAATTCGTTGTTAAGCGCCGAATTCGTCAGTGTAGCTTCTTAGTCCCCCATTCAGTCAGATTTTTATTCATTCAAAGTCCGGCGTCCAACATTCTGCAATGTCATTTGACAATGATCTATCCAGCTTCATGCTTGAAGATCGTAACAGATTCTAACATATTGGTTAGATCATTTGTGTTTGCGCATCTAAACAGTATTTCAAATTATTATGAATGAAAGTTTATGAATTAATACAAATTCCTCGTCAAAAGACGTAGAGTATGACTCTGTGAACTCCTGTGCAGCTTGAGACTTACAGCGTAAATGCGATTTGGTGCATTTATATTCCGTTATCTCGATAATTAATAGATTGCCAATGAACAATTTCATTATCAGGTATAGAGTATCGCCTTAGACGCATTCATACAAGAAATATGTAGGGCTCTGATCAATACGATTAGCAAAATTGAAAATGAAAGTCATGAGGGTCTACATCAAGCATGGTTACTATGAAATAATCGCACGATTAATCGGGAACTGAAAACTTGTAATCGAACCCAGTACTACTGAGCACAATTGTTTTCACCTCTTCGGACTGAGATGATAGGAGCGCAATTGCTTTGGTATATCGATCAGACACAGGAAGGTTAAGTTTCATACTTTTTATTTCGATGGATCTGTAGACATCTAATCGTATTTCATTCGGCATTTCGTCAAACCGCTGAAAAAATCGCTGTTGTATTCAGTCGGACCGTAGGTCGGTCCATAATGACGTGCTTTGCAACAGTTGCGACATGATCCGATCTACAGGACTACAAGGCTGTCTGACATCTTGGCGGTAACATAGTGAATTCCCGTCTCCCATGCCTTCTCCCTCGTCACTAGACTCACTGAAATGGTCCGCAATTCGACGCACCGCACGACAAAAGAGCAAGAACTTATATTGGCTACATGATAACGTGTTGTGGAATATGAACCTTTGTTTGACAGCAGCTTGCTTGATTTCATCATCGTTTTCTGCAGTCATCATTTTAGCAGCAGAGACATGCATGTATATAGTTAATTTAATTTTCTATTTGAATAATTCATTGTTATTCAAAACTAGGCCTTGTAATTCGTTGTAGTGGTCAAAACACAACTAGACGAGCACCTGCTGATGACTGAGGTACTGCAGTATTCTGTCTTATATCTTTTAATCGGCTGCTGAAGTCTTGATCGAAGTATTGTATTTGAAATCACATAATTATGGATGAAGACAAATGCAGAAATGTTGGATTGCATAAAGTACGAGTATTATAGGCGCATTCAGAAAGGGTGATAGCAAATTCAAGTTTTAGAAATAGTATTGTCCATGTGCAGTCTTAAGTGTGTATAGTACGATTGCTTTGGGAGTAGTAGAGTGCCATCGTAGTTCTATTGTTCACCTCCATTGTCCACTTTCCATTATCCACCATGTGTAGTCTCAGTTATTGTGTAGCATTAGTTCACTTGTAATCGGTGCAGTAGTATCATTTTAGTTCTATGATTTACCTCCACTTTTCAATTTTTTTGTCCATCGGCTTCTTGTTGTTTTATAACATCCATTTTTAATTTCCTTAACAGATGGTTACCATTGTCTTTTTCTATTTCCAATACCAGCATCTGTAGTCAATACAGTATATTAGACGTCTGTTTTGAACGTGCATGCGGCAGTGTTTGGAATCTATGTAAGTTACTAGTATATTAGCTGTAGGAATGAGTAGTGATACAAGTCTTGAGATTTCCATTTTTATCAGATATTGGGCCAAAGCTGATCAATTCTAATTCGTTGCAACGAGAGAGCTCCATTGAATTATTTTAAGAACTGATTAATTCAATGGTTACAGTAGCATTGCCTTTGTACACTTGCGGATTGGAGAACGCCATCAGTCCACATCAGGACTACTTCAATTAGTAAGCAATATATTCTATTATAAATGACTGCTGGGATGCTTTTCATCATCGTATAAGAATTCAATCTATATGCCTTCATAGTATGAGACTTTATGGGAAATTATGCAATTATGCTTCGATTACTTTGTTTGCTATGCTATGAAAGCACTTCAATCACATGGTTCTTCTATCTGGAGAACTTAGCATAATCTTTTTGCGATGTTTTACATGGCTGTTGTCCACCCTATGTTCCAAAACGACAGTTTGCCTCTTCAGCCCGATTACGTCAAATGTGCCGTCTAACATAATTGCCACATTCATATCTACAATGTCAACAAAATTGTTGCTTAACACTTAGCATGTTCCTATTTGAATACTTCTCCAGGTATCCAATTGTAGCCTTATCATAGGCCTAATAAGCGTTATGCAAGAAGAAGCTAATGACAGAAATATTGATACAAGACGCCGGTAGTCTAGACATGCAGATTCAACAATTTCTTGCACATTTTATCTTGTAGACTTTCGTGGCATGGAACGTGAAGCGTAGAAGAGGCGCATGGGTCATAATATGTTATGTATTATTGGTTATTCGTTTTCAGTTTATGTTTTCCGTAACTTACCTGATATGTCAATTTCATAAGTCCTAATTCATTGTAACATTACCACAAAAGACAGCCATAAAACTCATTGCGATACTGGCGTGGGAAAGTAACAATGTGAAGTGAAGAGCATTAAGAGTACATCATACACAGCGCTCTGAAATTAGTTATGCAATTTGCATCAATCAAGATGTAGACACTCTATTTAGGGGTATTACTCAGATTGCTTCAGGGTGTCTGATATTAGTCCTTTTATCCGTCCGATTCCATATGTTATTCAATTCGATATCGATGTTTTTCTTCTATGTCATGTCTTGCATTCAGCATTCATCCCAGTCATTCTTTTTCGATTACTGCGAATTTCACACGATATAGTCAGACGATTTCAAAATGCGACACTCTATTCAGTTTTCCCCATAGCCAGATAAAATACATTGAAACCTCCGTAAGCGTTTTCTCAATGATTGCGGTACCACAGATTCGGTATTTCAATTTGATAATCACAATTCGATGGAAATAGGCAAAAGAGTAGACTATCAGAGACCATGCCTTATGATTAAACAACGTTTCATTATCAGGAATATTTCATTCCCAAACTTTCGCGTCACCATCTGTGAAATGAAAAATAACACTGCCTGAAGTTACTGACTATACCTCAGATCTCATCAACTTTCGCAAAGAGTTGTATCCATTGTTTCTACAAGAAGCAGTGGAGCGAAATTCGATATCGATTTTAACTATCGCTGAACACTGTGTAGATGTCCGAATATTACTATTATATGGCTAAAGTAGAATCTCCTGACTGTTTCGGGTCCTAGCGAAGGATTACAAAAAATCCCCCGATCAAGTAGGAAAGTGCTCCTCGGACTATTTCACAATACCCGGACTGGTCGAAGTTTTTTGGTGACAATTATGTCGATATTGTACACTATGCATTCATGGCATGTCGTTGTAACCGGCCTCTCGAAGATTTGTCTTAGCCCCTTTATGCATATTCTACCCTCTTGAGGACATTTTGACCCACATACTTCGGTCAGCATCCCAAAGCGTCAAAAATTTGTGACCAAAAGAAAGAGGAGATTAATACGCTTCTAATGGCACCTCTGCCGACTTCGTACGATTCCTAGAGCGCCCGCAAATTGCATTTAAAGGAAATTAGTATTTTTAAAAAACACTTTAATTTTGAAAATAATTTATGCATCAAAGGGTTGACTGAAAAAAGCATTTAGAGACACTGAAAGGCTTAATATCCTATAACAGTCTGAAATTTTCAACAAAACCTTTCAATTTCCAACCTCGCGCCTATTGAGGGATCGCGACTTCTCACTTTGAGGATCGGGACGGAGACTCACTTGTGGCTCACTCGCTATTCCTCAGTAGTATCCATTTACATGATATCGGACTCCTGCAGATAAAGTCAGTCACATTGCGTTACTCATGGCGAGTAAATGAGCGAGCGTGCTCAAGCGGCGGACATCAGTTCGATTCCCTGATCACTCGTGTACGAAATAATTTGCTGCACCTTGTTGATGCCCGTCAGCTATCACTTACTTCAGATCACTTTTATAAAAGAATTGCTTTGAACAATAGCATGGAACGCGGAGGGCCCATATTCAGGGGATTTCAACACTAGAGATTTTGAAATTGTTTATCTTGAGCTTGAATGGAGAAACATAAGTTATAATGATATAAAGCTTACTAAAACTGCATAATTCGGTGAAGTCCTCTTTTTGAGACTTTTCGGCGAATAACTTTACTCTGAGGGCCCTACTTCAGATATGATGTCGGAATTTTGATAATGACATGATGATCAAACCTGTGATCAAATTGTCACCGAATGATGTAAAGATATAGCATTTCTCTAGTATCGTTTCATCAACTAGGAGTTTGGCAACATGATTTGAAATGGCCTCATGTCTATTCGAAGTATATTTGATAGACTCAATGTAATCCTGACACACAAGGCCTGGAGAGCCCTGAAATTTTGTGGGGGCACTTAGCTAGGGACAATAGGATAATGCCCTGGTATTTTTAAACAATACAAATGAACAAATGACTCACCTCAATCATACCGTATGCAACAATAAAGGAAATTGCGACGATTTGAGAATAATGAATCATTTTCTTTGATATGTTGTCGGCGACGTAATAAAAATAAAGTTATGAATTGAAGAATTCAAAGATTGTTCACACTTCAGACGGAATTAGACAAGGGATGCACCTTTTTCACTTGACGCGACTGGAATCCGAAAAAAATACGCGAGGATGTCGACGAAAAGCGAACGGGATGTTTGCTGGAGCGCAACCAAGCTGTAAGAGAAAGATATGAGATGCCATAGATTGCAATAGCACTCTCGCAGTAGCACACTAGAGCTGCTGCATGAGGACAAGCTTCAACGCAACTGAAGTCTGGATTTTAAAATAAGCTTCTCCACAACCAATACAAACCTGTCTCGTTCTGCATACGATGAATGTGAACGTTTTGAGGTTAGGAGTCATCGGTTCTCCGTGTATTTTATTTGTACGGAAGCGAGTGCCATTAGCCAATTGCGAAATTGTGAATAGTCTAAAGATAGATCCCGTCTACGATCATTGCATTTGATCATAGTTTTTCCTCTTAGCTGTCTGTTTGCTGGACTGCTGCCATTCAGTGGTCATGGATTAAATAATGGATGAGAGCGGGGACTCCATAGATGGAATTCCCATGCACAGACGTTCCCGTATTAATTCAGTCTAACACTAAAGTGACTTTCAGACATTTAACCCTCCGTGGACTAAATTCAGCCGCTATCTGGGTTAGTACTGCACGTTAATCAATGCATGTTTATGGTTTCTATCAAATAATATTTACGGTGTCTATATTTTGTATTAAAACAATCTGAAATACACAAATCTGGACTTTCCTTGACAGCCTGAAGCATCATCTTTCCAAGAGGAAAGACCAAACTCCATATTAAATTTCTCAAAAATATGAGTTTGCTGCCAAGAGCTAATCAAGGGGTCAATGCATATCAAAAGTAAATAACAAATGAGTGCAAATTCTAAACAATTGGCAGTTTTCGAAAATAAAAAACACTCTTTATCATGGAAGTTGCTAAGATATTAAATTGAAACTTTTTCAATTCACATCTGTCTTCGTATGGGCTTTAGGATCGCGAATAGAGCTATATGACTTCGATGAATCGCTATACTTTTAGGTCCACTAGTTTACGAATACTTAGAAAACAAGAAAACAAGCTTTATTTTAGCAGTTTATGTTACATTTTCAATTTACCGAGAATGCAAAACAGAAGGACACATAAGTTAATGTGTGTATATACTATCATGGAATCAGAGTTTCGCATTTGAATGATATTCCATGTAATTTGAAAATATAAAAGATGAATGCAATAAAAAGCACCGGTGGAGTTCAGACTTCTTAGTTCTTCAAAAAATGTCATGTAAATTGCAGTTAAGGCGCACAATCAGCTAGTCTGCAAAATGATTAGTTAACTCGAAGAAACTAGCAAAAATTCAGCTAATTCTAGAATTAACTATGTGCTTAGTAATTTCTAGGAAAGCTGAAAGAGACCGCAAATAGTAGAAGCATCTTAGCAGGGAGTTCTACTGAATTTGCGATTTCAGCGGGAGCTACATAGATGTTCGCATAATTGACAGGCTCTTTCATAAATAATTTCAGAGATAAATACGGGTTTTCAAAATCTATGGTTTCTATCAGTTAGCCTGCGAATTAACTAACTGATCCTATAATTTACTGAAATCTTAGCACATTTACAAATTAGCTCGTTGGTTTGTAGAGTATTTTAGTTTGAATTCTATAAACCTTCTTATCTCAAAATTCAATATCGAACGGCTTGAGTAATTTTATCCTGATTTCCTATTCGAAACTTCGACACAATTCTTTTCAATAAAAAAACTGAGAATCAGTAATGTCGATTTGTCTTATTTTTTGAATTTCAATGTCACGTTAAACTATTCCTAGAATGTTTAATTCATGCTGATAATACAAACTGTTAAATCATAGATGATAATGAAGCAGATATAAAGAAAGAAGTGTATCGCATTATCCATCCAAGTAAAGAACTGTATCTGTACTTCCTTGCTACTTCCAGCCTATATATCACAAAAAATGATATTTCCATACGCTAATATGATTCAGAGGAATTATATCATGATGTATCCAAATGTCATGTTGCAATCATTGCTGACCTATATTTTATTTAAACATATAGAATTTGAAGATATTTGCCAATTAATAAAATGATTTATTTATTCAAAGGCAGTGAATTACTATCATCCGTCATCCTATTCAAATTCATTAAAATTTAAAGGCCACAAACAGTCAAGAGTATTACTAACCTCGGCTGAGAAAAGCAGAGTAAGATAATGTTTAATCAAATTCAACCCTTTATATACGTGTGATGTTAAAATTAACGTTTATCATACCGGTAGAGTTTTTCCGCCTAAATTACATTCTTGTGTCTATAAATAACACAACTGTTGTGGTCACTCACTGCAAGAGTTCAGCCCCTTGGATTCTTCGCTGATAGGGATACGCTCACCAAGTGTATATTTCATAATCAGTGAAACAGAACTTCATGAGCCCTTTACTCCCGTGGGAAAGCTGTGAAAGTGCATGCGTGGATGCGGAAGATCGATATCTCGGTAAACAATCAAATGACATCCTGAATACACTACCGTTGACTTCTCTCTCTGTACTTGTAAATTAATTTATCTCCTAATTGGTGATAGCATTATTTTTGCCTGATTTGTCAGAATACTGAGCTTTGCATCAAACTTACGTATTTCCTCTTAAATTGAGATTTTTTTAAAAATGTACAATTTGTCGAGTGACGTGTTATGACGTGTTAGAAAACGCACCCATTTAGACGAAGAACGCTGAAATTTATGTTAATCAAACTTCTAAGTTTCAAAAATGGGTTTCAATTTCTCAATAATTAAAGGAGATATATAAGTTTCATTCAAGGACATGATCCTGAATATGATTGCATAGAGGTGAGAGTTACACCATATAGAAAATTCCAATTCACTCAATATTTTTTGAAAAATGAAATTTTAATAAATTATATAAAAAAGTTTAAAAAAGGATGGAGTAATTGCGGTAAATCTTCGTGTCATAACCATTGTTTAGCCTATTGATTCCGACGACGAAATTAAGTTTTGTTTTGTTTTGTCGAATCATTTATTGATATACAACATTCAAAGACCTAACTGGAACTTGGAATGCCAATAACGTGGAGTGATAAACAGAAAAACAGCAAGTCTATTAAAGTAGAAGAGTGTGTAACTGTGCATGAGGATAAATTCAAATTCTGACCTAATAAAAGAATATCAAAACCATGGTGCATAATCGAAAACGTTTGTCAATTGCATATTACTTAGAATTTGAAAAATGGTAAACCAATTAAATGGCATTAAGTAACAATAAATATATTAATAGAGCTTATCTTTGCTAGTGCCGAAATTGATTCGTATTGTTTAGAATTTCAGGTGGTGTAATTTAAATACATGTAATTCAAAGTCTATGTAATTTAAAAGTGATAAAACTACAAAATTACTCAATCTCCACAGCACTACAAAGAAATGCTCTGCGTAAATTACCTGAGCAGTGAGAATTAAACTTCATGAATGACGTTCTGCTGCGAGAAGCGGTTGTTCATTAATGCAAATTTTCACCAATAGTCATTCATCAAATAATGTACAATGTACCTTGTTGAAGCTACTGTCAGAGAAAATAACAAGCATTATTCTGCTTGTATATGCAGCTACTTTCATCTTTGCACCACTGTTGCATATAAAGTCAAGAGCTTGTTTGATGGACACTCACTTAATGGCAGACGCATTTTTAAATTCGCAATATATATCTACTCGATGTATTACACTTTTGACTGATACATCAAGTGATTATGTTACTTGATACAAAATCCAAATGGCGACTTAAATATCATAAATTTTTCTACTTCAAATTTATCTGATTGTTCTCAAAGAGATAAAACGGACAATTGACAATTAACAGAAGAACATGCGTGATTTTAAAGTACTTTTTCATAGCGATAATATGTAAGTGTTGATTAATTCACAATTCTCATTTAAAAGGGTGTTTGTGTACCTAAACATTCAAACAAAATAATTGCACCGGAGTTCAAAATACACTCGCAGGCATCCGATCTAAATGATGAAGCATGTACATTATATTTTCCGAAATTTATTGGATACGGAATATTATAAAATCATTTACACTGCAAACGCTTAGTCACCGAAATTGCCACGAGGCTAGTTTCACTGCGTATATTCGAGCCAGAAAGCTTGTCGACACCGGCCGCTACAAAACCTCCAGTTTAGAAGATCACTTAACCAATCAAATCTCCAGCAGCATTTGTGATGGTCCTAAAACATATTGGCAAGTGGGAGGAAGCTTTCAGCTTTCGAAGTTTAAATTGCCACAGTTTCGTGGCCAGACTTCTACCAGTGAGAACCTAGTCGATGTCAAAGTGCAATGTACGTCAATGAAGACAAGTTTTGAAAAAATTGTTTTTACTAAATTACCCTATGAATTAGCAATTAAATGCAGGGGATTAGAGCAATGAAAAGATTTAATTATTCCATAAAAGACGAAGAATTAAACATTGAATATCATAAGTCAAGATAGCCACGGAGAGATGCAAAGTTTATCGAAGATCTTGGAGTGATAATATTGATATTATCGATTTTCCAAGAAATGCAATTGGAACTTTATATATTAGTTCACAAAAGATATTGTTCCAGACATGAAAAAAGCATTTAGAAAAACATACTAATAATATGCATGTGTACATTGTTGCGCACCTTGAACATGCGCATAATTACAATATTTGAATCACGCTATTTCCACTAATGCTTCTAAAAAGTCTGCAATAAGTCAAGGGTCGAAAATTTTTTCATTGACCTATCCTAAAATAGGACTATCTTTCCGTTCCGATGCCGCATAAGCTTGCAGTTCGATATTCTTTCGTAAATCTCTGGAAGAATTGAGCGATATTTTTTTTTCAATGAAGCACATTGCTGCTAAATTTGATGCCAGTTGTGGTCAAAGTATTAGTCATAATATCATAATATGCAGAAACTGATGAAATATTATGACTCATTAAAACACAAAGAATATCCGAGTATAGATTAGCAAATTTGTGATGAATCTGCCGTGCATTAATTCATATCATATCAGCAAATGTATCAGCTATAGTGCAAAAAACGCTTCTATAGACAGTTCTCACATAGTTGATAGTGTTAGCACATTTAAATTTACGGCGTGTAATCAAAATCACTGTAGGCCTATTTGAATTTTTCCTGTTCGCTATCTCAGTGATGACTTAATGAATCAATTTGACTTCATGTCTGTAGCCTGTACCTTATCTCGAAATACTCGTAATTGAAAATATGAAATTTGAGATAGATATTTCAAAATTTATCCCCTATCGATAAGGAAAATCATGCAACTCAATGTTAATTTCGGAAGAGAAGAGAAGATTACTCAATATTAAAATATATATGCGTTTATTTTTTGTGAAGATGCTGTCAACTTACTTGATCAGCGATTTCTTTGATAGTGCCGTGATAATGGCAATGAAAGTAACTTAAATAAAGCATAAAAGTATAAGACAATACCTTTGAATAATTAGTTGAAAGCTATGGAAATCGACACAATAGAATAAACAAATTGCTTCAACATTTCTCTTCATAAAAGGCTATTGGCCACTGTCTAATTTCAAAGAAACGAGAGCACTTCAAATTAAATGATTATTTTATGTAATTAAAATAAGTATGCAGTGTCTACTGTAATATTACAAAGTTCCGACTACTATTTTGATACGTAGTGACAGTGTCAATAAAAATCTTCTAAGTGCCGATATGGCGCGGAAGACATTAGTTCCTCATTTCTTTGCAATTAAAATACCAGACCCGGTCATCGAAATTACTAGACCAGCCGTCTTGAAAAGCTTTCTCACTTAGAGCTTTCATGTGATGGCTTAGTCTGTGGACTGTGAACCACCTTTACAACATAATGATAGACTTTCGACCAGCTGATGTGAAGGGCTTCAAATTTCTAGATATTGCACTTCACTCATTTTCACGGTAATCTCAGACAATAGCTGTGTTAATAAAATGTGCGTTATTTAAAAGCCGACGACATGCTGTGATGCAGCAACACTGTTTTGTCCATTCGTTGTTGTCTGAGATAAAATGCTTTGCAAGTGACCGTTCCACGCTCCCTCAATTTCTGTAACTTTAGGTGCCTATCAAATTGTTTGTTCACTCTACCCTCATAGACCTTGTGAGTTGAATGATAGAATTTTTACCGCCATCACTACAATAGATCGTTCTCGACAATCGTCATTGTTCATCCTTCTATTATTTAGGTTGCCGTTTTCTCACGCTTGTTCCTCCAGACACTCTTCGCTTTGTCTACATGAGCCGGTACGCGTGTGACCGCTGCATCAGCGCCTACAGAAATATGCATCGGCCTGCCTTACGTCATCGAGTACATGACCGCAGTCTCTAATACTTTGATCAGTTGTGAGTAGATAAATGTGGCAGCCATCTGATGAGTTTCCAATTGATCAGGGATGATTTTGATGATCAATTCTAAACTAATAGGTGTTCATTAACGCTCTAAATCTCAGAGATAAGAGCACACCTGCCACCAGACCGGATAGTTGAATGTCATGCTCTGCAAGTAGAACAGATACTTAAACTAGCATATCAGGACATCTAAGAAATTTGCTCTGTGAATGACGTTCGAATCTCGCAATAAGTGGAAGAGAGTATTCAGTACCCGGTCCGGATTTGGGTTTAGGTTTGGGTGCGGAGTACGGACGGACTCTTATCTAAAGCCCCGTTCGCACGATGACACTAGTGTCGTGACATTAGTGCCGAGGCGTAGGACGAAATCTGGGCTAAATCAATGCCGTGACACTAACCGTTCAGACGCTCAATAAACAGTGTCGTGACACTGCTACTAGTATTGCTTCTGTAAACTAAAAACGTTTCGTGAATAGATAGTTGAAAGACAGATCAAAACGATTAAAAAAGTTGTGTTGGTTTCTTGCAACAGTTTAGATAAGCAAGCCAGAAGAACCTGATTGCAGTCAGTTCATGATGCCTGAATCGGATGTAGCCGCGGCGATTGTCAATGTAATTCGAGTCACACTGGAATTAAAGAAGCGATATGGGTGCGTAACTGGATAAGTCGGCGCAACTCAGGTTAAAGAAATCAGATAAGAATACCCTAAAGCATTCTGCAACTTTTTCCGAACTGATGAAGAATTGTATGATGATTTATTGAAAACGGAATTTTCGTGAATTTTTGTGATTTTGAGAATATTTGTGAATTTCAGGTTCATTTGCAGTGGATTCGAGGTTTTTGTGAAGAAAAGTGTGCGCAAACGAGAACCATTTAAGTTTAGGTGTATAAATTTCCGACGTTGCCGATCCAGTTGATTTGGATTCATTTACCTTTCGAAGCTCGTTATTGTAGGTGCCCCGAATTGATCAAATTTTTGCTCGCAGCTCTTTTAAGTTGGGAATATTACAAGTGGACATTAAAATTGATTCTACCTCTTCACGCACCAAATGTTTCTTGCAATCTTCCCTAGATTTGTCCCAAAAGCACTCCAGAAAGAACAGAATATCAGTCGACGTCGCTTTAATTCACTGCAGCTTCAAAAAATGATTGTCCTGACAATTTCATTTCATTTCTACAACACACATACGTCTTACTCGTGAGTTTTGTCTCTAGTGTTGTATCAATCTCTAATATATCTATCTAGTGTCATCCCTTGCACGATCTTGTCGTCGAGCATAATCCGAATCTATGACTGCCTAGGTTAGTGTCACGGCACTGGTGTCCCATATTAAAAGATTTTGATACCTTCACATCGATGCTACGACACTAAACCTGAATTCCCCGCGCCCTCACACTACCTCAGGAAGTCAGCTATCTATGAAAAAATGAGTCAGCCAAGCGAATGTCACGACACTAGTGTCATCGTGTGAACGGAGCTTAAGGCTATGCGTAAATAACCAAGGTTAGATATAGAAAGTAAGCTAGAAAATGAAGTCATGGGCATAGATGGTGACCATATTACATATCAACCTGCTGGAATGTCTGTACTTTCACGAAAATTGCCATGAGCATCGAAACTAAGGTCCCCATGATCTTGCATTTCTTTCCATGCTTAGCAAAGTAGTGTAAGTCCATGTGTTCCCTGTAAGAAATTCTGATTGTTTGAGAGTAGTCTCGTGCACTGAATAACTTTTTGCGGTATTGTTTATTTTGCTTTCTTAACAAACACTTCTCACCTCACTAACTGTGTGCTCAAAGGAAGTTGTTGCATTTACATGTACATATACGTGTTTATGCATGCGTATAGAAACAATGATGCTATTTTAATGTAATTGCTACATTCATTTAGTCGTATGAGGCCTCTCATCACGAGAGGTGCAACAATAGCATGCAGAGCGGACCATAACAGAATTCCTGAAATGTCAAATCATAAACACGCACGAATAGCCTCTGACTCTCTCCTAACTATCTATAAGAACAAAATGGTATAAGAACATTGCCGATTTGAAGTCACAGGATGACAACAGGGTCCCTCTAATGAATTAGCTGAAGGAAATGAAAAAGTGTTAACAGGTTATGTTACAATTTAAATGACAGGGAACATACGATCAAATGATCATTAATATCAAAGTGAAGAAGGATCACACTTCCGATCCTTGTTATAATATAAGACTGAACTGTTGTTGGGTAAGACTGAAGAATTGAAAGCATGCATGTACATATCATTTATGATGCACACGTTGTGTTCATCTACGAATAGAAGAACTGTGAGAGTTTGTTCAACTGACAGTCATATCCGGAAGATCCCGAGTAACCTCTTTGTCGGCATACATGTAATCCTGTACCGCAGTTACAGTTAAATTAGTTTGCAGGTAGGCATTACTAAGAAGAGATGACGCAGGGTCCTTTAGACGTACGTTCGGTATGACACAGAAACCAACAGTATTTTTTAATAATAGTCAATTAAAGCTTGAACTAAACTTAATGTTTGCTTTATAATCATTCGAGATCAATTGATGCACATTATATGAACGCGCGCTTCTCTCAGTACATATGGAAACTGAGAATGAGAGATCAGAGCTCTCGGTTCAACTTAATCTATCCCGCACAGGCAAATATGCAAACGATCATCAAACCCAAAGCAAATTGGGCAGCTGGGTAATCTGATTAATCTGGTATTGTATTGACAGCAGCTTAAAAGCCGATGTCGTCCAGCAGTGGCGATTTAGGCTTCGATAGCAGATGCCGAAATATTCGTTATTGTGAGGACCACCCTACAGAGAAATTGAATTAATGAGCTCGCATAGCGGACCGCTGACAAGCTGGTTAACTGAAGATAAAGTTTGTTGTTGGTATCACAGTGTGAGAAACGTATTCAGACAGCTAACTTTAGTTTATGAGAAGTGGATTATAAATTTCGCAGCATGACATTCACAGACAGTCCACCCACTTGTTCTCTTTGGTATGCGAAACATTCATAAGGCTTTTTGTTGCACACCGATTGTAGGTACGACAATATTTGATCACTTCAATATCAAAGACCTTTTGCCACAGAGATCAAATATCCTCGTCAGGGATGTCTATGAAACATAGAAAGTATTCTTTTTATGTTTCATAGAAATCCCTGTCCACGTGTAGAAAACATGAGCTTCATGTCTCATAGAAATACTATGCCATGTTTCTATGTTGCTGGGTATATGATGATCTACACAAATAGGCGCCAACACCCTATCTTTCCGAACACAACTCGTGCGACGAACACTTACTGGCTAAGCCGCTCTGGCCGTGTGCCTAGAGTACTTGTTTAGTTTTCTAGCTAACTTGTATTCAATTCTCGATCACAAGAGTTGTGGTCAGGAAGATAGGATGTCGGCGTTAATTTTGAGCTTTATTTGTGTACTATCTGCATGCATGTTTGATATTTAGATTTCATCAGATGCATCCCAAACCTTTTTCACTCAGAATATAGCGTATTTGACAATTATAATTGGCGCAAATTTCTGCATTTGGCATCATTCGGGGGGGGGGGGTAGGCTTGATCTTCTTGAAACTAAGCCGCATGACTGAGTGTTTACTACGTTTTAGTTTTATTTTCAAACTTTTCACCAAAATTTGTTGGGTATGGTCTGTACTGACCTATTTTGAAAAGTGCTTTCTTTGAAGGTCTAAATTTTGCCACTTTTATAATCATTTTGTATCTAAACTCTAAATGAAAGGCATCAATTTTTAACATGAGTACAGTATTTCATAAATATGAGTCTCTAAATCATATTGTGATCATCTAATATACCATAGACATCAAATAAAGCAATGGAAATCCAGATTCTTGCAAATGCTGTCGATAATTGTTAAGATGATTAGTGCAATGGCACTTTTGAGCTGCCATTTCTTTATATTTTACTTATCATTTTTGCTTCTTTGGGTACCTCCAAGTAGTCCCTCTTCGTTATAATCAGATTTGAATTTACTTAAAATTGTAGAATGCCACTTCACAGATACATTGGGACTTTGTTACTTTTGATGAGCAATTTTACATTTCATAGAAGTATTCCTTACACAAATCAATCTTATCGATCTGTTTTCGTACTCATAAATTACTTTCCAATATATTCAAAAAGTTTCCCGTGATATATAGCAATCATCAAAGAGATTTTAAGTTCAAATTCAAATGAAATTCAAAAAATTTTAAAAATCTCTCAAAGTTGGTAATTTTGAATTTCTATTCATAGCACGACGATGAACGAAAGTTCACACTTTATCGAGAATTTCATGGTATTCGGAGCAAAACTTTAGACATTAACGGGCAGTGTCATCCCTCCCCTTAGGGACATCGAGGCGCTTCCGAGCTCGGCGTGGATGGAAAGGATTTGTGAACCATTCTCCTCGTCCGTCGATTGAAATTCTTTTATTCTCATGCTCCATAAAAAATGGCTTGCTGATAGAGGGACTGAATTAACTCAATGTCAGGTCTAAGAAAAAATCACTAAATTGCTGCTTTGGTGCCAGGCTAATAGGCCCTCCAATAACAAAAACCGGAACAGAGTCTTCATTATCCTAAGAATTGAATACTAAACAATTTATGAAAACGTGGGCCTAATTGCTCGCATTAAATTTCTGTTTATTGCTGTACAATTGTCGTTCGCTTGAAAATACCAATGAGAAATTTATTTCATTAAATTACTTTTCATTTTCAAGCATGCATAAATAATAATATGCTGAGATAGAAATTATGATGTCCATTGTGGTTGCATCAATTGATCTTAAGTGCATAAACCCCGCTGATTTCATTGATAAGACCAGGCGCATTGGGTTCACCTTCTTTCGCTAATATTGATATTGAATTTCATTTTCATTTACATTGAATTATTAAGAATGCAGATAAAGATATCATTTAGAAAAATTATCCACTTAATGGTACAGTTAGAGCAATGGCTACAATCTCGCATTATTAATGATTGACTGACGTTCAGAACAATTAGCCAATATCGCTCAATCATATCTTTCCATAGATCAAAATGTGTCTACTTTCTTAAAATTTCATTTTGCAAAACACATTGCATTTTGTCTATCTCATTGTAGAGTCCATTATGGACAAAAACTTTATTCTGCTTCAGTAACTCATAATATTCTAGGTACTATCACAAATACTTTTCTAGATGTTTATCAGTTATATTTTATGAAAGATGTGCTTCTTTTCTGCATCAGTTCTTTTCTACAATACTAGTGTTACGTTGTAAGTGTGATGCTCTGAAAAGACTTTGACTCAAATGAAACTCTAATGAATTCGTTGCGCATCGTACAAAAGTGACATCGACAATATATCGACGGCTTTTATCAAAAGGTCATTTCTTGATTTTCGCAGTTTCTGGTAAATTGTGAAAATGTGTTTTTCTATAATAGTCTTTAACTGTCCTTTTCGCGCCGTTCCTTCATTTTCACATATCTTATGATGATCATATTAGCATTGACTAGTGACTATTGACATGTCAAACAATATGCAACTTTCATTCAATACAAGCAAGTGATCAACAATTATCGAGTTTTGAGAAAGAAACCATTACAACCATGACATTGCAGGTCACGGAACATCATAGCGCAAAAGTTGATGAAGTTGAATCGTCTTAATCATCATAACACTCTTTCAGCTACGAGGATGGTCGAGTACCATCTCAAATTCGCCAAAATCAGGAAACAAACCTTTGGTCGACGAAATACATTTCAATGTTGAGAAAATTTTGAAATTTTTGTACTTTCCAATCAATCTTCAGCCTCAAATTTCCACCATTGACTTCACCGTCGAAAACGAGTTGTTTAGACCTGATGATTAGGATTTGGGATTTTGATGTTTATTTTGATAATTCATTTTCTGTGTGAATGTTTGCGATTACAAGTTTCATTATATCTATTATACACTACTTCTAGAATTTAGGCTCAGGCCTATGATTCACTCCAAAACTCAAGCTTTTGTTGTTTTATATAGTCTCAGAATATAAAGACTCTATATAAGACTCAGAACCAGAAGTTGTACATGTAGTTTGTAAAATACAGTGCACATAGTTCATCCATGAATGTAAATGACTTAGTTGAGTTTTGTGGATGAGCTTATTTACACAGGCTTACCAAAATGTCACTGTTCGATTTGCATCGATTAATATAATCGTGAAACCATCATCATGATCTGACCCCCATAATATTTTTAAAATGAAGTCGCCTATCAGGAAACAATTTGTTTAATATTTGTCACGTCCTGGGTAAAAATATATTAAGTGTTCCTATATACCTTTCAAACGTGAAAAAAGAAATTATGAAAGATGTCTGAGGAAAAGAAAAAGCTTTAAAAAGTGACATTAATGAAGTGGCATGATACAAGCGAACCGGCAGCTTTCGATTGAGTTTGACGAGTGAGGAATCTCATAAAGTGATTCATGAAAGAATTTTATCGATTCATTTGGAACAGTTGTTGCCAGCACAACAAAATATGTAATGTGACATCAATTTCGTAAAAATTTAATTTTTTTAATTATTTTAACTTGAAACCAAGCTACCATGAATATTTAAGGATGGATTAGTATTACCTAATCTCTGACTTTGTTTTTCGATTCTTTTGCGTCCATCATCAAGAATCTACCACCTTCCGTCGTGTCTGTCATCAGTTCAGAACGACGATATCGCAATTTAATTAGGCGCAATCATTGTTATGTGAAGTAGATAGCCGACGAACCAGCCGAACACAGATCAGTTAATCAAACATGTTAAAGCAATGATCATTAAAATGTAAACAAAATAAAAAACAATTTATTGCTCGATCACTGTTTACTAAATGACAACACAACACCTTTCTAGACGAGGAGGAAGTTCATTTAGGAATTTCAGAACGAGCACAATTAAAAGACAGCACAATGCTGATTTTGAATGGAGGCCTACTAAAGTAATTTGCCGTTGTATCCGAAGCAAACGCTTGCAAGCTCCTGAGAGATGTACTGCACATATACAATTGAAGGTTGCACCACGAGCGATTACACGAGCGCGAAGCGAGTTTAGCCGAGAGTAGTGCAACCGAATTATCGCCACAGTTTTCTGCCAAACTGACATTACTTCCTCGATGCATGAGTTGCATGAATCATAGATATCGGTCCGCGTGACCAATGATTTCTGAAATCGCTTCTTAACTATCGACAGGAAAAATTTCATGAATTCAAAAACCAGAATTCAAGAAGTCTGGTTGGTTTGTCGATTTGTCATTGACTCAAAGCTCAATTTCTACCGAAAATTGCTGCATTTAGGCAGAAATCCATGACTTAGGTAGGAGGCATTCTTTGTCAACTTACCGAATGTTCTCTATCTTTCTGCTGTGCTTTCTATTTTTATTTGTGGCTTACTTCATGATTAACTTTCAGCTGTTATTGCTATGATGGAGAGAATGAACTTCTATGACATGAAATGATCAACTAGATCCCGCCTTTAAATGTTCTCTCATTAGACATCGCATTTCGGTATAAATGCATTTCGTGCCAATATCTTTTGATTTTTTTAAGAGTACTCATTTTTTAATGTCTTCTTGTATGAAGTGACTTTATTGGTCTCCACACTGAGACGCTAAATTTCTGTGTTTGTATACATGCTTGTAAATAAGAATTACTTTGAGAATAAAGTTTGATTGTTTAGTTGTTAGTCTCACAACTGTGGGTGCAAGTGAATTGGCTGTGACTTCCTACACCGCTACTGTGTGACAAGTGGACGCTACTGTGCGACAAATACTTAAACTCCCACAACGTACAGTTATGAATTTGATGCTTGCAGCCAAATTTAGCTAGGTTAATTAGCCAGGTTTTAATTTAAAATTTCAGATTTCGTAATTCATAAAAATAACCTTAAAAATCTATTTCTCCCATAACCACAAGCAGCGTTCACAGGTTCTCTACTTGACTCTAGTCAAGGGACTGTTCTAAGTAATTTAAGTTTGGTTACGGGATGAAAACCTGCTATCGAGATCATTTGCTCATTTTCAATCATCATGTGAGCGATTTTAACTGGAAAATATTAGATGAAGTCATAAGATATCGTCGTGTTTAGCATTTACGGCAGGTATGGACGCTTAATTAGTAATTTGGATTTCTGTTTATCTGCCTCTAAGAAAGTCTGAGAGATACTGTAATCGATAAGAGTTTAGAAACAAATCCTTTCTCAAAATATTTTCAGACAATTTGACTAACGAAGTATTAGAGAGCACACCAGCAGAAGAAAAGTCGGACTTTACGCGGGGTTATGAATACTGGTTTGATAAATACACCAGTCCTCAGGCAAAACTGTAAAGAAGAGATTGCCGACATACCACGCTTCAAGAATGCATATAAGGATGATTTATTTCTGGAAGTATCGAACATGACCGGCTCTTACGTCAATGGACACAAATCAGTGGCAAATTGTTTAATCGTTAACGCTTGGTATGGAACTGGATTATCGAAGCTGAGGCAGACGCTGGTCCGACTAAATCAGATTCTTAGATTAATCGATGCTTTACTAGAGGGACAACCTCAACGTGATAGGTAACAATCAAATTGGTCATATAGACTATATACAATGAACCAAGAATGATGTCGACAAGTGGGGCGAGTCTCGGTGGCTCGCTAAGAGGATTAGAGGCGATTGGATACTGTGAAACAGCAGTCTAAGCCATGGGTGGTTGAAGAGCTTCAGACTGACAAGAAAAGGGCCCTAAAGGCGAAGGGGCAGACGTGAACCAAATGTAGCGAGTCGGCATCTGGCAGGTCAAATTTACTGATCGACCGCTACCTGCTCTGCTTTGACGAAACACAAGCCAGTTGGAAACATCATGAGGCAAGCACGCTGTCATTCAGCTGGCAAATCATTCAAAGGGTGCGATTAAGACACTGATAAACAAAAAAATCACCTTTAACTTTCAATGAGACATTATCGCTTCATCGGTTTACAAAACACCTGACCATTACACAGTAATTACTGAGTACTGAAGAGTGTCGCCTCTTTAATATTCCTACTCGACCCTTCTGTAATATAGCTTTGTTGACAAATTGAAAATGCTTACGTGACTTTCTTAGATTCATTCTAATATATCTGATGATTTCTATTCAACGAAATGTACGCATTATTTTTATAAAATATAACTGCAGGCGGGTCGAGTTTTTATGTCTTATCTCATGAGTCCACTTTTCTGCCTACCGTGAAGGCCCACAAAAAATGATCAATTCCATGCAGTTATTGTATTTTCTAACACCCCGGTAACTCCCATTCATATTCGGGTAATCATCCAACCTCATGTTCTATAAAATTACATACTATGTTAAAAGCGCTTGGTATTCATGCAGGCCAATTGGATTTATAAGTCATTTTGATAGTATTGTGGTAATGATAACTTGTATGCAACTTGTAAATCCAATGTACTGTAAGCTAAGATTCAATTCGCTCGCTTAACCGTGAATTTCATCATGGTGAAGACGAAGTGTCATATTTCCCTTTAAATCGCTTTTTGAGAAAATAAAATTTTCTGGACTCCTGCACGAAGACAATATTTACAATCATTATGCAAAGACAAAATATTATTGCGTCGTCATTGCTGTTATGTATACACAATGACGGATTTAAGGGAGGCAGCGGAGGAATGATTCAAACATTTAAAAAGTTGGCACATTTTATCAATGGTATTTTTAATAACGTAGCAATTAATGTACATGTAGTTTATCAACAGTTTTCAGAATTCTACCATTATTTTCCTAGCTGGAAAGTAGGTAACACTTAGGCTCACATGATTAGAAAGAAATTCAATAAAATAATTCACTAGATCTCCTTAAAGTTCAAGCGAATAGACACTCAAGATAACTTTGTAGACGTAGGCGCATGCTGATAAAATTCATCCGCATCATCGAGCAGTAATCATGAGTTACATATTCATGTCTCCTATCGAACAGCAAAGTAATAAGATACACAAGAAATCAATATTTCTTAATTCTTGTTCGAATAGCTTCCTTGAATGGTGCATTTTTAGATTCTCGTCATATGAGATAAACATCTTATGATTGCTAGCATGCACAACAATGGATTACCAAGGGTTACAGATAATTACAAGCCGATGTTGTAAACATAGAATAGTCAATTCTCTCAATGAGCAATAAAAAATCCAATTACGCAAAAGTTGGTGCAAGTTGAATCTTCACATGCCGATCGTAAGCGGATATGCATTCCAGTTGCCGCAACCTGAGGCTTATCAGGCTCACAAGTATTATCTCTGAGAAAGTGTTCCGATCTCATTTAATAAGTGCAAAATAACATGCGCGTGTAATCATGCCAAGCTTGTGAACCGATATCTTTGAATTTAATAAATAGTCCTGCACATCCATCGTTACACAGAAGACACAGATGAACGCAATTCCGATTGATAAACATTTGCGTGATAGCCTACTAAAAGTATTCAAGTATATTCAAGTGTACAAGTGCATCCTGCGTAACTAAATCCTAGCATCAAAGAGAAGCATGCTCTGATTAACAACACAGAGATTCTTGAGTGCGCTCTTTCGTGAGGCACAATAAAACATGCTATTTTCATGTAATTAATTGCTACACACAGAAATTTGTGTCTAAAGCTGTTTGTTTCTGAATCTGCACTTACTTGAACTATACAATTTAAACCTTATGTACTTTCGACTTTATTGAAAAAAGTATTTCATAATTATAGATGCTTGTTCCTCTTTTATGTATATTTTTTAAAGTTCTTTTCATTTCATTTTCAATGTTGAAAGAAAAAATCTACTTCATACTTGCTTATTGCATACCAAAATTGAGAATATTGTCTTAAGTTGTCTCGTTTATCTGTAAGCTGGCTATTGTGAGAAAGAACTGACTATAATTAAGATCATCAATTATTTATTCCCACACTGTTGCTGCTATTTAATTATCTTATATTTTGGTGCTAATTACTATCAATGATATGGTCTGCTGACTTATTCAATGACTATCTGAGAATGATAAACATACAGGGATCAAACAAAGCATCGTTGTTCTCTGAAGCATTCTGATGATAAAATGACAAGATTGATGAAATACAAAAAATTGTCTTAGAAATTTTCAATGCAAATTACGAGTCGCCATTAAGATCTTTTCATACTAATGACTTTGCATCTTGAATGACGTCACAAATAAAAAAAGCATCATTCGTTGTTTTAGAGTGATATGCGTGATGAAATGTAATGTCTTTTATGCATACTATGAGCACCGGTGATAGAAAAACATAAGAAGCCTTTAAATCTACCGGTTTAATCAGAGAAAAGAAAATGCAAATGCAATTTTTATAACATTGCTTCGTATCGAGTAGCTCCTTAAGATTAAAGCGTGAATTCAAGGATCATTCATCGGTCATCAAAGTTGTTCACAGGAAGAATTTTCATGTAAAAATATTATTTCTGTTCATCCGAATTTCAACCTCAATTGTTTCTCGCCTATAAATCAAATAATTAATTTTAAAAAGGATAGTTTAAATTGAATAATTTAAAAATCAATAAAGCTGAACTTTGAAATAAGTTGAGAGATATATGGATGAGTTCAAAAGTATGAAAAGATGATCATGTGGAAAATTGACACTAGAAGACTCGAGCTTCCAATCTTATTACAATACCTTAAGTGCGCCTATTGACGCAATAGAATTTTGGTTCAATATTTGCTTAAATTGAAAAATACCCATTTCTAATAAAGAATTGAGAATTCTTGCGTTTGAAGTAATGATTCATATCATACGCAGACTACATGATCATCTATTCCTTGTATATGGTATACACAAATGCTCAATTATGGATGCATGCATGCTAATTCCATCTGTATAACTACGAAAAGTAGCTTTGCCTTTTAATAAGTCAGCACCTTGCCCTTTATTGAAAAGCTTTCACTAGAAATCATAAGCAAGCTTTGACGTTTCAGTACCATTTTTTGGATTTTTGAATTGTGCAAAAATTGAGTACTGCACATTGGGTTGAGATTATATTGGAAACTATCAAAAGTACGATTCACACTAAAAGACTTTTCCATTACATGTCCTAATCATGGCATTCTACTAGTACATCCATGTAGACCCTACTAATGTTATAATGTATTTCATTGATGGAATGCTTTTGCCATTATTTGTTTATTGTCGAGTAGGGCTTAATAACTGAGTCCAAAATATCCGTAAAATTGCTATGCAATTATAGCGATGATGACATGATAGAACAGATAAATGAAAGCAGAAAAGACCGAATGTTCGAACAAATATCGCATGTGGTTAAATTCACGATTCCGATTTCAACTTCGAAATCTCCGAAAATCATGGTCTCTCCATGAAATTATCCATCTCCTGAGAATAAACGAATAAGGATTTGAATATACTAGACGATGTCAGAGATATTTCGTTTGCATAATCAAAGTCGGAAAGTTTCTCAACTTTTAAAGGTTTGAAGCATGACATTTCTACTCACTTAAGCAAACAAAACGTGACAAAACATTTTTTGCAATCAGTTTCAACAGTTCAGTGCTTTTAGCGAGTGTTCAAAGAAAAAAGAGATGGCGAGTATCATTGACAGTAAAGCGTGGGATTTCATTGCAACACATTTAATCTCAGGAGGATTACAGGACGTCACTTGCCAATCAATTCCGTTTTCTTTCCCACAAATGTCTTGCGGAACAGTTTCTGGTTGATTAAAAATTACAAGAGTTTTTATTTTTCATTACGGATTGTTTTTGGTCCGTGATAGATTGAATGAATTTATTTTGGCGACAGCTGATATATTTCACAAAATAGAACCACACTAATTACAATGAAATACTGTACATGCGCATGACCTTGTGTGTGTTGGCAGAGGTATTACTACGAGTATATTCCCATGTAACTTAAATGTTAAATGATGAAAATATCATTTAGAATTCTAATCATCACATCTTGTATTGCTGTTTTAAAGCCTTCGTTCAACACAAACTATAAAACCAATAATATTCATTTCCGATTGGATTCCTCTTGTATAATTTCAATATTCGCATGATGAAGTACTTCTTAAATGGATATTAAATAAAATAGTAAGTAAATAAGTTACATTGCAAGTATTTTATTGAATTAAATAACATTTTACGTAGCAAGAGAATGAGACTCGACTCAAAGTCATCATGTCCTCTGATCAATATTTAAATCACTCTAACGTAATTAAAAGGAACAATATTATACAATAGCAAGATTTCTTACGTGTCATCCTGAATACTTAACCATACGGAGTGGGTGGGACCCGGACCGGACAGTCAATTTTCAAGAAATATTTCCCTGACGTCCTCTCAAACTTCACATTTCTTTTCTACTACGAACACTATAGTATCATTGGACAAATGCCATCATCTTGACTACATGTAGATATGAGCTTTCCTGAAATAAAAGCATAGTCCTTTCCCTAGGAATTATTCTTACATTGGATTTGAAGACTACCGCGTTCTGCATAGAGCAAGTCATAAAGAACGATTTCTGCGAGCTGTGACATCAGCTTCAAAGCACGCCCTGGCATGCTTCGAATTCTAAATACTCATATTTGCGAATATTCATATATACACTCACTATCTTCTTCACAATTACATTAAGTTGGTTATGTACACGAGCACATGAAAGCTCACGTGCCGTGCTTCTGAACAGGAAAACATCTCGAGCCAATATTGAAATATTGGAATATTTGTACTAACTATTTCAAGTATAATTTGCAACTGTCTTCAGATGGTTACTAACTTTAAATAAGATGGTCGCGAATCGAGCCCGGGCCTGCCCCTGGCCAACGCCTACAGCCTGCAGCGGGACGAAACCAGGCCTGGGCATTGGGTACCTGACTGGGGATGACCACGTTCCCGAGTCAAATCCAGCCCATTTCCAACTCTTCTAACCAATTTATATCCAAAGGTACCTTGCAATGTGAACTGAGAGAGAGTCGATGCTTGAAATTCTGTGCGTCTTTTGGATAGCATTCGTTTAGATGTCTCGCTTATTGATGAAGGACATCCAGATTTGTGACCTAGCTTGCGAAAATCTTTATCAATATACTTTTTGGTACCTATATACTAAAACTCAAAAGCCTTAATTCTGAACAGGAGAGAATCTCGAGTAATTGCTCAACTTCAAACACAATGGACCGGGCCCAGGCCGAAACTAGACTCGAACATTAGGGGACGGCGCCCGGTTCCCACTTTGAGCATAGAGTAAATTCTGCTAACAAATATACAGAGAAAACTTTGCATGATTACTAGTTTATTTATTTTTCTGAAATCAAGCTTAGTCTCACAAAATTGACTTTTGGAATGTCCATTGTCCAAGGATAAACTGAAGGTCGCTTCATTTTTATGATGAAAATGCCAAAAAATATTTGTAAATTTATAAAAAGCATGACCATTCAGGCTAGCCCTGCTTCCAACCCTGATCCATCATCCAACTACACAAATGAAATGGAAGTGTTTAATAATCATTATATGATTTTACACTCTCATGTGGAACCTTTTATTTGTCAGTCTGAAATTCGAGCTCAATCTATCATTTCCTCAAGAATTGGGTAACAAGACCATGAGAGCATAATTGCAAAACATAGTTTCATAGATATAAGCTATCGTTAAGAGGATTGATCAACGAAATGTTTTCAAGATCTTCTTATATGATTTGGAATAGATATAATGGATCTAAGTGGAGGGACTAATTGAAAAAACACACACAATATGATTAATGTTACAATTCAAATGAGCTTTCTAATGATAGAGTGGAAAATGCAATGTAGTTGGATGATCATGTGAATTAACAAAGTACGTGTAAATGTTCATTACTCACAATTTGTGATTGTCTGTTTCAAGTGCTTAATACTCTTTCAGAGTCATGCATCATCTGCAGTGAAGCTTGAATACACTCACAGAACATGTTCAAAAGTCAGCATGTAATCATGAGATGACTACATGATCAAATAGATCAAAAAAGACCTAATAAACGAGCCAAAACAGTATAACTGTGAACTTAACTATTACCTAACGGCTTTTTCAAATTTTGAGGATTCACTGACATCTAGATCGGCATAAGTTCTTTTCGCCAAGTTCTGAGTCAGCTAATCTACTGAATGGGAACCTTCATCAACACATGGTGTAAGAGCAGACAACTAGCTTGGTTTCGATCAGCATCCGATGATGCTCAATTTCGTTGAGATGTTTGCTACATATGACTAAGATCGGATCAAGACCTAAGGTCAAGACCTTCCCATTCAACAAAACATCTTCAGGGAATATCATATCGCGTATTTTCAACAATTTTCAGTTTTTCAAGCCTCTATTCAATGTATATGGTAGAATAAATAAACGTAATTCACCTCAGAGTCATGTTTCTAAAATAGTGTGGAGATCTACTGATTTTGAAAATGGATGCGCTTCATTGGACGCTCTCGTGCAAAGAGTTCAAGAAAAAATGACAGAATTTAGACAATTGAAAAATTTCTAATGTCACGAATTTGAGCTTTCATTGACCAAAAACAGAGAATTTAGAACTTTGAAAATACAGTGCGGTGAAGGTAACGAAGCCCCTTATGACTCTTTGGAAGGGCCTGTAGATCATACGGCTTAGTTTGATTATTTTCACGACAAAAAAAGCACGACAGTGACCGAGTCACCGCTAAAACTCGGTGTGTATAGGGATTATAACTTTCATTCAGTTCTTCTTCGTATGATTAAATCACTTCAAGACTACATGCTGACTTTGAACATTTTGGGAGTGTATTCAGACTTTTGGAAATGAACGCATATAAACAGGAACAGATGCGATACAGTTCATAATGCAATTATTTCATTATGTAATATTTGACAGTTTATGCTGTCATATTTATTACTTCAATGTCCTGATATAATTGTCAAATCAGGCTCGATTGGAAATTGCCATTGTGTGATGGTCGAGTAAATATTTCATTCAAATTCTAAATCCATTATTATCGTCGCCAAGATTTGTATTTACATTAGGATGACACCAGAAAGACTGGAGTGAGAAAATTCGGTTGAATTAATTCACTAATGAAATCAATCATTCATGGATTAGGCCCTTAATTAAATGGTTGAGTGCGGACACTTTGCATTAGACTAAGTTAATGAAGTTACGAACTAAAGTTTTCTTGTTATTTAGTAGCATGCATAGAATATGTATCTAAAAATTCTACACACAATGTTTAAAGAAGTCCAGCACTGTTGAAGGTAGAGTCACCACTGTGATTATCTTTACCTAATTCATCAGCAGTTCAGAAGAGGCAATTAAAAATCAAGGGAATGGGCTTCGAATAGCCAGATGAGAAAGACCGCCGTACAAAGCAGTAGAGCGCATCCTCAAGGGTACAAATGTAGTTGCCACGTGAAATATCGCATAATTTTCGTAACTTACCGCATTTTTTGAAATTAGGTTACCGCTCTCACAAAAATTGACTTTCGTAGTGTCCACGGATGAATTGTTTACAGTCAGATGATACAGAAGCAAGAATGTCTCATTATAATGACACAATACCCGATGACAATGAATTTACTGTATGACATCCGATTACAAGAGCTAAACATTCTAAGAATCATTTCCAAAAATATCGTGAAATAATAATCTACAAAGCAGATATGTCATTATTTATATTGAAAACACTTAGACTATTGCAAGCTTGAATATAGCGTGGGACACGTGCTCCAAAGCGCATTATTGCTATCAAGCGTGTACTGGTGAACGATGTGAATAAATTTGAAGATATTACATTAAGCTTATGTATACAGGAACATGTGCGTTGTAAATTCTAGCAAGTAACAGTAGACAATAATCAACGTCAAACCAAATCTTCGTGTGGGAAATCAATAATATGAGTCTCTTATTGCTCATCATATCTTACATCGATAATGCATTTTTATGATGATTGAATTTCATCTATATTTCATTATGGAATGTGACTTTCTAGAAACATCGTAGTATGGTGACATCAATAACACAAACGATATCAGCTTCAGGTTTAAGTGCTGGTAATATCACAATTATCAGAAGACAATTTTCATGTTGGCATCTTGAGGAGAAATTTTAGATTGCTCCTCTCAGCTGAAGTCATTAGAAAATTTCCTTTTGACAACAGCTGCTATTGAGTAGAATCACTTGTACTTTGAAAATAGCTCCTCTCAGACAGAGCAACATTTATTGGATAATCGACGATGACCCATTAATTGTGCCGATTTTTATACTTAGAAGTTCTAGAATCCTGAATGTCTGAAGCACTGTATATATCCTGAGCTTTGCATAAAGTAAGGGCAAAAATCTATCAACAAATTACAACACATTTAGAATAGAACATCGATCTTTTCTTTTAATTGCCGTAATCTTAATTATCTCGACATTCAACAGGAAGAAATTTCATCATGCAAATTTCTCTTTATCTCATATTATTACCAGAAAGGGCAAAACTACTGTACATGTATCTAAGAAACTAGCTAGCTGGCAACTCGATCTATGTTTCGCCAGTGATGCATAAGTGATTACTTTTATTTCTTGCATTACCATCAGCCTAAGATATAAATAGGTAAATTTTCATATTCTACTTCCCATAATTGTGCTTCCATCAATACGCTGAGTCCAAAAAACTCCGTAGCCACTACCCTACGGTGTGTGAGAGGCTCAGACAAAGAGTTAATTCCTATATTGGAATAAGCATCATTCTAAATTCAAACACTTGGTATGTGATTTAGCGAAATTACTGATTTGCTTCGAGGCGTGTTATGTGACAAGAGACTGTCGACAAGCAGAAAGGAAGAGGCATGTAAGATGAGCGAAGAGACATGGAGAGGGGATAATGTAGACCTAAGAAAGGAATATAGACATGTTCTGAAAGAAGATGCTGCGTTGATCTCATAGCTGTGCATGAAGGACTGAACCCAGAACGGCATCATTAGAAGAAAGCTACCGGTCACAGGGATTCAAAAGCAATTTCAAGGGAGACAACTGTGATGGCAGACACACAAGGGCAAGGGACCCATGTTCTTCCTGCACTATCCTCCCGACTCTTGAATCGAGCATTGAATCACAAGAATGTTATTAATGAGAAATAAACTTTACCAAAATCTACTTAAATCCAATAAAATTAATTGAAGATGTATGATATATTGGTAGACCTACTTTTCTTTTACTTCCTGATGGCATGCTGAAGCTACAGAAATATAACCTATCTGTTCAGTCAAAATTATCAACTGTTTAGGCATGCAAGAAGAATTAAATAGCGTCAAGGTTTATCCAAAAAATCTAAAAATCCGCTCGAAATATTCAATGATGCTATGTTCGTATGAGTTCCGTATTTTTAAATCATGCTAGGATACGATGCAAAATATTTTGCAGTCCCTCTGAGTACAGCCTCAGATAACAAGCGAAGGGGTTATGCCAACAATCGATTTCCGGTTTGACTATGCCAAAATGAGCACTCTGGTTCAATTCCTAGCGGAAAGCCTCTTGCTGAAGTAAGCTTGGAGATTTTTGCGCATCAGTCTCTTTCCCTTGCAATCTATGAAACATCCTCATTGTATGAATTGTTTCATCAACTGACTCAAGCTCCACAACTCATAGGTTCAATTGAGAACACTTTATGTGTATTATATTCACTGGGAAAGTCGTCTTTGACCTCTTAAACTGGTAACGCACCACTAATCCCACAGTTGTCGGCACGCACACTATGGTGTCGGGATAAGTAGATCTCTGTCGACAACAATTCTAGCGGAGCCTTTACGGAGTTCCCACGATCGCTCTGTTCCGCGATTTGCCCCCATGCCGTCCTTTCACTTTTTCCCTGATGTCATCTACTCACCGGTTGGAAGTGTCAGTCACACAGGGTTTTGCAGTTCGTTGTCGGAGACCCGGAGATGATTATGACTGAAGGTAAAGAGAAGTAGTATGTCCTTTCTCACGCACAATAATACACGCATGTTATTCTATTCATTCCAAAAATATATTTTAAAAAACAGGTTAAAATGACATAATGTAGAAATTGTTAATCACTCACACATCTCATAATTCCTCAGCCACTTCTTGGGCTCTTGTTGCGGGTTATAAACTGATCGAAAGTCTCTTGTCCAATTAATCACTTTTTCTGTAACGAAATAGTCAGTCATAAAACGTGCGTTCAGACGGAGACATAATTACATTCAACAGTCAATACAATAACTGTGAGGCTTTGAATAACATTGTGAAGGCAAATTACAACAAACGGCCTACCAGGAGAAAGTGCCGACAATATTCCGCGTCATTCATTGGCCCGTAAACCGTGTGAACAAGGTCGAAATTGAGACTGATGTGAGTGACGTAACGTCTAACTGATTGTTAAGGACATTGAATTGTGCTGAACACCGTCTATTTTTGTTCTTCAACTCAATTTAGTCGTGGAAAAGGGATGGCGAAAGACAACCGCTTCTTTGGAGTTGGTTTAGTTCAGTTCACAATTGATCGTTGCCGCAATCAATCAAGGGCTATCAGTTAAGAGGACCTGTAACGTAAATTAATAATTTTGCGTCTGTCAAATTTGAAGCACACCTGGTTCACAGAATTTTTCTGCCTTTTACGAGGTTAAGGCTACCGAAGCATGACTTATGAAAATGGAGATCCATGATCTAGTAAATAGATTTTCCTTTTTGTGATGGAGCTACAGTACACCTCAGCGGATAGTAAAATAAGGTATGGCAGCCGTGCAAAGCTACATTTACATATACAAGCAATTACCATTTCGTCAGACTAGAGTTAAAAAACTCATATTTGCATGAATTCTTCATGTCTTCGTGTCTATCAACAAGCACTTAAATGCAGACTTGTTATTGATGGGAATGAGAGTACCATAGGAGGTGAGATGGGAATCGGACACTGTGCTCAGATTGATTTTCACATGGGATGATCATGGAAAATAATCGACATTAGAACTTGATATCTTAACCTTTCTATGAGGCTATAATACGCCTAGTACAGTCTGTATTGTACGAAAAGGAACTTCCCTTCAATATCAGGAAATCATCGTCAGCGAAAGAAAGTAGCAAAAACTCCCAAGTGGTTCATGGTCGTCGATATGATAGTTTAATTAAATATCGTTAAAAGACAGATCGTCGGCGTCCACGCCTTCGTTGGCCGATCTATCACTTCTATTGTAAGATCGACCAACGAAGGCGTGGACGCCGACGATCTGTCTTTTAACGATATTTACTTAAACCATTGCATCGACGACCATAAACTTATACTTGGCTGTTTTTGCTACTTTCTTTTGCTGAAAAATCATTGTGATCTCCCGTCGTCTGGTCAATTACGAAATCATCGTCAGAGAAAATTTTGATATGATAATCGTGAAATAGAATAAGACGACCGATCAAGTCACGTCTATGTACATTCTTATGATAGTGGACTTGCATTATATCATCATTAGGTGGTCATAATTTCTGACCACTGATCAATTGGCTTGTTGATCATAAAATAGGTGACGAACTACAATGTACAAATAGCCTTCATATCATACAGCACAATCATGTAGGAGAGGGACATGCTACAGGCAAATGGTTGTTTTGAAGTTAACGGTAGAAGAATTTATTAGCAGCATCGGTACTAATGAACCAAGAAAAAGAAAAATAATAGTGGAAGAGTAACAGCGGAGTTGGAAATTGTAGCCCAGAAAGTAATAGCTCCAACCTCTGCATAAAAGCAACAGGCCTACACTGCTTGTCAAAAATGATCCGCATTAAGGATATAAAAGGGTCCGCATAACAGGGGTCCGACATTTTCTGAATAGCATATTCTTTGTAAATGATTTGTCCAGATATGACTAGAAAATAACTAATTATGTAGGGCGATGCAAAGATAAATGGCTAGAAAGATGCATTTCTGTATTAAATCTGGATAAGGTTCATATCTAAATGACACAAATGAAGGTACGAAGTAGCAAATGCAGTCGGTATTCTGGATGGGCACGTATTTGAAGCACAAAAGAGAAAACGGGTCCGATAAACTTATAAGTAGTGTTGTGAGCATATTTCACAGGTGCCGAAATACCTCCATTGAAAATTGAAATGACAGACAAAGTCATCTAAGGGTCATTTTATTGTGGATAAAACACATAATTATCAAATGATTATAAAGATTGGAAAAATCTGTAGCAAAAAATAAAAGCTATTATTTTTGTTGATAATGTTAGTTGCAAACATTGCAGAGCATTTTATATAAATTGACAAAGCAACCAAGGAATTGTAAGACAAATTGTCCTCCTGGTAAAATGGTGGAAAGTGTAGAACTGGGTTAGTATGGTATGGGAAGTGTCTGAAAGTATGTAGAAAATAGTATGATCATTTAACCGGCCCATAAATCTCTAAGTCATTTTGTCCTATAAGTCACTATATGTACCCCTTTAGACCTTCACAATAGACCCCATAGTAACACGGAGTCTTGCTAAACACGGCCCACATAGTCCCCAGTGACTCTCCTGAACTGCGGATTACATACTCTTTCGTATCTTCAATACGGACCATTCTGCTTAGCAGTGTTGAAGCGCATTGAAGAGCATAAATTGAAAAAAAAATTTGAAGCACAAATTGAAGAGCATAAAAATGAAATCACAGCAACAAAAAGACATCATATATAGGAAAACACAGTGTGAAAAATTAAAAAGGATTTAAATGACATTCGCTTGATGGGATTGGATTGAAAATCGAGAATTTTCGTCAATTTCTTGTAAAATGAAGTATCTTCATCAATTCAAATAACTTGAAGGCCACTGAAAAAGTACATATTTATCATGTTCATTCATCCACAAATTCATCTATCTGACTGTTGAATTTAGTAATATCATGTAAATACTACTCACATTATGTTTATAAGCAATACTGTTAGTTTTTTGCCTCAATGAGTAGATCCCATGAATGAAGCTTGCGATGCCTCACAATATTTGTGCTGCACTTGTGTATTTAGATATCCAGCTGCTGCATTTTTCTGCTCAATCCATAACAAAGATTCTAGCAGACTATTTATAATTTCCTTGTATTTTCAAAAATCTGTATTTCAGTTGTTTTTAACACGGTCTGACTATCTATTCAATCAAACATGATGCTAACATGGTCTTGAGAAGCTTTCATGAGATAACTGATCGCAATACATCGTTTGTAGAGGCTGTCTGCCATTAATTTCCAGTAGAAACTCAATAGATCCTTCGTAAGGTGGAATTCACATTATGAGCTGTTTTTTTAACAAGCAACAAGAACTGATACCTTCTGAAAGAATACACCTACTGTGTTGTGCAGCGACTTTGTGAACGATTGAATCATAGGAGCACCAAAATCAGAGGGGTCTTCCGTGTTCCTCCGCGTTTTCGGAGCTCCGAATCTCCCTGAATAGTATTAATAGTCTAATATGCATGTTAAAACTCAGTTTCACAATCATGTTTAAAATCACAGGTTTATGAAAACATTTTTCAAAATCTGGCTTCAAATCTTATCATTTTCTCATTTGATTCCAATGCGCACCTTTCTCCGAGACATCTTCTCGCGTTTCCTACATTATTGTCACATACTAAGAGTGCTAGCAATATCTCACGCAAATATGACAAAAGATGACCTCTACAATGCTTCAGAGAGGGTGACAGCATCTTCTACCCGAACTGTGTCAAATTATTGTTAAATTTTATCATGTTAACTATCGTGCTTGCAATCTATCATCGATGAAAAATCCATGAAGCTTGCTAAAAATGTAAGTATTTGCTTAGCATTTTCTTGCTCTCACAAGAACATGTATATGAAGATTCACATGTAGATGATGGCAAATTGTTCATGAAAAGTTAGAACGCGACATAGAAGGTGCACTTCACAGTAACATGACCGGAAATTATTCGATGATTTTTCAAACTGTTCCTTTCATGTGAATTTTTTAATGAATGAGTATGACTCATATATATTTTGGAAGTGTCGAGGTTGGTGAATGAGAATATTGTAGTAAAAAGTTCAAAACAATTATTAAAACAATTTTCTATTTGCGTTCCCTAAGTGCTCATCGTTGTAAAACAGCTAAGTAAACTTAGAGGTTTCACCCAACGTCTATAATAGAATCCAACGAAGTACATGCACCAATTCGAGGGAAATTAGACGCAACTGTTTTAAACAAATAAAGCATTCTTTGCCTGGTGTGACTTTCTTTCATGAGTGATGGCAAGTGATGAAAATCATACCCTATGGTGATTAGTTTTAAGTTAATAACTTTCAAAACTTTGTTTTTGTAGCATTTTGCATGAAAGTGACGGGAGGATTGACTTCAAATTCTAACCTTAAGGTGCGTGTCTACATTCACAAATTGATAATTATTGACCGACATTTGCAACTTGGTCCGCGTTTTTTCCGTTATTGCGAAAATTGCGAATAAATGTGAAATTTCATGGATTTTAGGCACAAATCTTAAATTTCTAGAAGAAGAGATATTTATGAATTATTTGAAGTCACTTCATTGTACTGAATAATAATTTTCCTTTTGTGTCAGAACGTATAATGTTCAATAATGGAATTACATGTACAGCGTGTCCTAAAAGTCGCTAAAAACTTAAATTGCAGATAGTAGCTCTCCTATTACATAGATTATTATGAAAATTTAACAGTAGAAACTGCACATCATGGGATTTTGTTAAATGGTAAGTTTGTATTCTATCGACTTCTTAAAGGTATGTTATAGAATGTTATGCATTACAATAAATTTTAAGCTTTTTTAATCAAATGTAAAAATGAAAACTAATTATTTTTCCTAGAATATAAAATTTCACACAAAAGTAGAGTTCATGAATAATCAGTTACATTCACAGTCACTCAATGTGTCCACCATATTATTCTTGGATCATTTGGAGGCGATCGATCTAGTGTTCATCGAGTTACGCGAAAGAAGCTTCAAAATCAAAAGTGCCGAAAATCGATCCGCCATCAGCTACAACCAGATGACTTCGAGAATCGAAGACACTTTGCTGAATGGTTCATTAATAATCAGTTTGCCAATTTTTAGAGCATGCTTTGGACGTACGAGACGCATTTTCACCTTGATGGATCGGTCTACACGAGCAATGCCTACGTATGTAGTCGCAGCAATCCCCACTATCATGCAGAAAAGCCAATTCAATCTCCCAAATTGTGCGTTTGGATCAGATTCAGTGGTTTACTTATGATTCCTCCATATTTCTTTGAATGCGGTACAATTGACGGTGATAGATACCTACACATGCTGGTGATTCACGTGATTCCAATCTTGAAGGTTCACAAAAGATGTTCGACGACCACGTTCCAGCAGGAAGGTGCTCCGCGCCACATCAAGAGCAACGTAAAGTTTCTAGAGACCACCTTTACCACGGATAGCGCAATCAGTCGCTTTTTCCCTAACTTCTGGCCTTCGCGGTCTCCAGACTTGACACCAGTTGACTTTTGGTATTGGGGAAATTTAAAGCGTTTTGTGTATGCCCCAGAACAACTGCTGACAATAGCCAACCTGAAAACCAGGATCATTCGTACGGCGGAGACCATCTCAACAGATGATGTGCGACAGGCATTTGGATCACTTGTTGATCGCCTCCAATTGATTCAATAATATCAGGGTGGACACATTGAGTGACTGTGAATGTAACTGATCATTCATGAACTCTACTTTTGTGTGAAATTTTATATTCTAGGAAAAATAATTAGTTTTCATTTTTACATTTGATTAAAAAAGCTTAAAATTTATTGTAATGCATAACATTCTATAACATACCTTTAAGAAGTCGATAGAATACAAACTTACCATTTAACAAAATCCCATGATGTGCAGTTTCTACTGTTAAATTTTCATAATAATCTATGTAATAGGAGAGCTACTATCTGCAATTTAAGTTTTTAGCGACTTTTGGGACACGTTGTACTTTTTATGATCGGAACATAGACTGAGAAGTTTCCATTACTTTGCAATTAGAATCTGTTAGAGGATTGCTGAATGAGAATCCTGTTTCTCTAAAAGTTGCCGGGAAAGTGGATTCGTTGAAGCTAGTAATATAATACTTGTTGGTGAGTTTAAGCTTTGTCTCAGGAATAGTGCCGAATTCAAGCTCATTGGCAAATGCTTTAATCAGTGAAGATATATTACCCTTCAAATGACAGTGTACATGTAATATTCAGATTACAAAGTTTCTTTTAGATTTCTATGATGAGTGTTTCGTTCCATGAGATTTCGTTGTGCACTATTCCTTATTCAATTGCTGTCATGATGTGCATTTCCAATTACGTGACGTGCATTTCCTCATCAGCACTTTCTAAGTTCCGTTGGAAGTTGAACTTCGAAACTCAAATTGTGTCCTCAATAAAAAATGTGGAAGTAGTCCTGAATCGATCACATCACAGAATATCAGGAACTATTAATGGGCCTAGTTCACCTTGGCCATCCATGAGTGCATGCATCCATTTCATTTTAAAATCATTTTACAGAACCATGAATTGCTAGATGTACATGTATATAAGTAGTGGAAACATCGTATGCATCTCTGACCCCTTCTTTTTTCTTTTGACCGTGTCGTGTCTTAATTCGATTAGCCTGGCAATAATTAAGCCAACTACGAAACTGTATTTTAGATTTACAATTGACAAGTTAGTAAAATTTCGACGGGTATTCATCAAATTATACTAAATCACCAATTACAAATCTAAATTTTACCTGGGTATGGCTGCAAGTCAAGTTTAAATAGGGAGTTGAGTCGATGTTGAGAGATGTGAACTGGGCCTGCTGATGATTCCTGATATTGGATGAAATGGAAGCTATTCATGTCCGTTCCCCTTTTTCAACTGAGGATCCAACTCTGTTTGATTATTCTATTTTCAAAACTGTATTTGAAATGATATTCATGTAGACTTTCATTGATCATTTTAGTGTACTCTATGAAATCTGTCTACGACATCAAGTACAAAACTTCCTTAATCATCGATGCAATCACCGGCATTATCAAGTAAAAAGTGTATCACATCAGCCCAGAATTTCTTGCTTAACACGTCATTTGCGCTTGTGACAGCGTATCAATAATCATTAATCCTTTCGGGCCTTTTTAACATCGACAAAGTTGAGTGATTGACAGTGATTGAAACGACACCTCTTGTTATGACCCGATCATCTAGGTATATTTAAGCACCGACTTGGAAGACTGCACATGATTAAACAGACAAAAGTATCTTTCTAATGCAGTGATGATGCTGATGAGACCGAAGTCGCTATGCGGTACGCAAAGCAAATCTTAAGCAGATTATTCCCGATTGTCTGTAAATCATTTTTCTAATAATGATAATATTCTTCTTGTTATGTAATACGCAAAATTATCTTCCTTCATTTGAAATATATTTGTGCAGATTTTTATTTTTTTAAAGTCTTGTCTGTGAGAGAAATCTCCAATTTTTCTATCTTTGCAGATTATGTTTAATAGCTAATCCGCAAAATCTAAAAATGACAGGAATCTACCACTCGTTTGCTTTTGCAATTCATATTTAATAGTTTAAACGATGGAAATTCGCAAAATATAGAAATGAGAGAAATCTGCCATGTCTGTCTTTCGCAAGCACTTTGATCTTTCGCAGTCACAATTGTGACGAGATATCTATTCATTGATCATAATTGCTATGACAACTGATGTGTGTTGGTGAGCGTTTGATCCTGCCATTAATTGACACAGTTGCATTTAAGCGGTTCGTGGCTCAGTTGGTAGACATGGCTCACATGTCTAGTTAAGTTAGGGTCGTAGGTTCTAAGCCGCACAAGTTTTGCATTTTATTTCATTGTGTTGCTATTTGCACTGCAGCTTGTGCTTAATGATTTAAAACATAGAAATTCAACACTCTAAGATAATATAGGACTATAATAGACATACATCTTGAAAACAACTCTACGTCGTGGCCACGTGTTGTCATGTCAATGGTACCTAAATCATGGCAGCTTGTGGTGTTTGTCAATTATTAGGCACCGTTACCTTGTCAGTGTAGTTTGCAAAGATGCACAGCTATTGACATTTCTCTTAAAATATTAAATCCTTTTGAGAAAATAGCATGTTTTCACGCCTATGCTACTGCTCTGTTACATGGGGGCGCAAATGCTCAAGATAACTGTTAAATTATGGATGGTTACCTCTCATGTAGAAAAATGAAGCAAATATTTAGATATAGTGCAGTGTAAATATTTTTCTGCATTTTCAGATGTGCGGCGAATATCCACATTTACTGATGAAATATTTCCAAAGGTGAAAATGAATAATTTGCAGTCAATTAAGTACTAAAAAGTAGGATTTTAATTTGTAGTACCTTTGAAGTTTGATGCGGCCCGGCTCTACTTCTGCATTTACAATCTGGCCCGCAGCTCAAAAAAGCATATCCATCCCTGGACTAGCCAACATGTCATAATCACGTTAAACATGCTGAAAATGCTATCAATGCATCTCGTACAAATGAGTTATAAAAACTTCTTAGAATTCGTAAGGCAGTAGTTTGAGAAAGAAAATTTTCATAAAAAGATTATCAACGCATTATCTGATTAAAAATACATAAGAATATGAGAACAAGTACATAAAACTTTCGTCGGGGACTCAAAAGCGTTGGTGACTTTTATTCACTCGATTATTATCCGAACTCCAGAATTGTTCGTCAAAGTCCGATAAACAGCATTTTCTTCAGAAAATCAAAAATTTCTACTTAACTGTACATTCAAAAAATTCTTTCGAAAGCCTTATTTGGTCCGTCAATCAACTTAGCTCCATGATTTTCAAATTGTTAAATTACACTAATCAAGGGCATTATAATGATTAGTATCTTCCTAACCAACTGCAAAGTGTCAACGACAGTGCAAGGCAAATCCAACCCTTAGCAAATATAAAGCCCACATTTTCTGCAACCTCGGATAAAAATGGTAAACATAAAATGTTGAAATACTAGATTTAAACACGTGAGGTCTGTTCATCATGAAAGAAAGTAGAAAACATTAAAATCTCATTAAGTTTACAATTCGAGAATGTTTTCGGAAATGCGTCAACTGTAAAAAGCAAAAATTTATTTGCAGACATTTCGTTTGGCGCGCACACCTTGATCCGAAAGTATGTCTTCGTACTAAATTCATTAAGTCTCAGCGAAGACTACCTTCATTATTGAAATACATAATGGATCTTTCTAACATGTACTCCGAAGTCATATTAACCCTTTTATTGTTAAATTATGTTCAAAATTAAAGCTTTTTTATTGCGAACGTTCTATGCATCGTACGAGGTTGGGAATGGCTTCATTAGAATTGCATTGATCTCCCCTTTCTTTTGGTTGTGAACTTTGCCGCTATAGTATCAACATTGGCGCGCAGTGTTGTTCAAAAGATGCGGGTCGAAATGTCCTCAAATGGTCACAGTATGCATGAAAGGGTTATGTCATTTTACACCTGAAGAAAGAGTTATAATAATAATGTTATATTATTTGTCATTCACAAAGAAAAAAGTTGCGCATCGAATACATGGAAACATGAATTTGACAAATATTTGCCCTTTAAGGGCGAGCAGTGCTTTAACGTAGAATAATGTACGACTCACAAATTAGTGTTATAAATTTACCATATATCTTTCAAAATAAGAAGAGACACTTCGTTTGAAATCACACATCGATGAAACATTCCTCTCAGAAGACGTCATACGGTTCCAGTGATAAACAGTATTGATTGTGAAAAATCTGCTGCGGTACTTGTGCTTACACAAAGGAGTTAACATAAGATTATGTGAAGATCTTCGCTTAGAAACATCAAACAACTCATCAGCTTGCAAACCATTTAAATCATTAACAATTTTGTACATGAAAATCAAACTGTAGCGAAGTCGCCTGGCAGACAAGCTAAGAATACCCAAATTCAATAACTTTGATCTTTTTAGTTCAAACGTTGTAACTGAGGTAAAAAATTACAAAATCGCTTTTGAACAGTTTCAATTTGATTTGAAAGTTTGTCGATGTTAGGATGCCAAATGACACTTCCATATTCCAGAATGGAACGGACAAATGTCTTGTACATGATCAGAAGAATGTGAGGATCACGAGAGCGAATAGACCTCTTTATAAGGTCCAAAGTCCTATTAGATTTCATGACCATTTCATGAATATGTTCTTTGAAGTTAAGAGATGTAGATAGGGTGATGCCTAAGTCGTTCACAATACCAGCTTTGTTGATTAATTGACTATCGATCTGATAATTGAATTGAGGATTATTACATCCAAAATGAATCACATTGCATTTCTTTAAATTCAGCGACAGTCCATTTGAAGAAGCCCATATAGAAATACCATCAATATCTTGCTGTAATAAATGCTTGGAGTTGGATACCTTTTGCATACTCAAGATATGTTTGACATCATCCGCATACTTGATTATTAGACTATTTTTGATATGGCTATCAATATCATCAATAAAAAATGTAAATAAGATAGGGCCCAAGACTGTTCCTTGAATCACACCACTTCTAATCATCACAGGAGAAGAACACTTATCGCCAATACGCACCACTTGAGTTCTGTTCGTAAAATAGTCGGACAACCAATTAGACAAATTTCCTCTGATACCATAGACCCACAGCTTCTTCAATAGTAAGTGATGCTGGATACGATCAAACGCTTTGGCGAAGTCAAATAAGGCAACGTCGACGATGTTACCTCTATCCAATTCTTTCGTTAAGAAATCATGGAACATGATGCCAGCTGTATCAGTAGATTTTCCGGGAATAAATCCATGCTGTGATCTGGGAAACCGTCCATTTCTATAAAATAAATCCAATAATGACTTATACACCACTCTTTCCAAAACCCGACATACTGTACTAGAGACGCCAACTGGACGAGAGTTGTGACACAAATTCTTCGGACCCGATTAATGTATAGGTGTTATGATAATCTCACGCCAACCGTTTGGAATAGAAGCGGATGACAACACAAGTGAAAAGAGGATTGCCAACTTATCTGATAGGAATCGACCACCTTTCTTTAAAACAAAATAGCATAGTCCTTCATTATCAGTTGATTAAGAATTTGGTAAGTTACAAATAATTTCATAAACAGCATCAAAATCAAAATTTATATTGTCAAGTATAGCATTACCATTATAAACCAAATTATCTTGACATGCATTTGTGGAGTTGGACATATTAAAGTTCGATGAAAAATACTCATTAAAGCGATTGTCAATGGATTGAGGATCATTTAAAACTTCACCATTATCACCCACCGATAATGAACTGATTGGCTGACTCAAGCTTAATTTACTTCGAACATATTTCCAAAATGGCTTGTTACCAGAACCATTACGGATCCCATAACAAATTTTGCGCTCTTTATCAGTAACACTCTTTTCTACAGCAAGGTGTACATCATGTTGAGCTTGTTGATATCTCCACTGATTATGCGGATTAGGATCTCGTTTATAAGATGAATACACTCGTCGAAGTTCACGGTATGCAGTTCGCACTTTCGATGTGATGTTAAATTCAGACCTCTTCTTACGTCGTTGAACTGTGGAATGAAGAGCATTCAGTATGTTACTCAAATACACACTCCAGACAGTGTCGATATCACGATGGTTGAGTAAGGTCGATGGCCAATGCGAATTTCGAAGACGATTACTAAATGTATTCCAATTAGCGTTATTAAAGTCAAGATAATAAGTATCCACAGGCTTATTCATGTCGATGTTGAAGGGAAGCTGAATATTGAAAGAAACAATACCATGATCAGATAGGTCTAAAATAAGAGTAACATGTAATGATTATTCACACCCAACCTATTGTGATAGGATCCTGGACATTCATAGGCATTCTGTTGGCAGAACATGCGACTTCTGCCAAATATGCTCTACATGTTGAACGGCCTTCCATGAAATATTATCTTTTTAAAACACGTTTTGGTTGAAAATATGATGTTTTTTGTTTTAGATTTTTTCATAATGACATGCTATGTAATACTTACTTATTGAATAGCTGAATTGTCGAAGGAGAAAAGGTATATATTTATACATTTGCTTTTAGAGCCAGGTCTAAGCATGCATGTTATAAGCCTACATTGATTCAATGCTCTGTTTGCTAATACAGGTGTGGATTTTTGAAAAGCTGACGATATGGGGCACATTGAACCATCCAAGATGGGGCACTTTGAACATGGTTCGTAGTGCCCCACTTCGACACCCATTATTTTTTTGAGTGAACGTGGTGATTAATAAGTTTTGACATGTGATTATGCTACAAATTGGTCTGCAGCGCAATCAAATTCACTATTTAGATGAGAAAATCAATAATTTGTCGTTAGTCTCTCCCCAATACTTTTTTCCAATAGGCGAGTGTTTTGAATAAGAAGGCAGATGTTATGCGTCCGACGTTTCACGTACCAGCCGCTTTCTCAATGGCAAAAAGAAATTTGCCACGAGAATTTGCCATTGAGAAAGCGGCTGGTACGCGAAACGTCTGGCGCATAACATCTGCCTTTTTATTCAAAACACTCGCATATTGGAAAAAAGTATTGGGGAGAGACTAACGACAAATAATTGTTTTTCTCATATTATGAACCTCCCGACGAAATCCATCAACTATGTCACTATTTAGAAATATTTAAGTAGTTATGGTTATTCGTTTTTGTGCCCTGTAACTCTTTTCGAGAACGAAGCACCAGGGCAGCATGGTGAAGAATAAATATTGAAAAAAAATAATTGATAAATTGATATAAATCAGGAAACTCAATCAAAATGTGGCTTTGAATACACTGGAAACTCCCGCTGGTCAAGCAAATTGAATTGTTAATGCCTCTTGCTTTGATGTTTGGTGACTTCTCAGCATTGTTTTCGTAAACCTACTCGTGTCTTCCATGTCTACATGTGATGCACAATGACTACAGGCATACTTTTATTGATGATCACAATGATGAATGTGATGCTGTGTAACAATAAATCTAGCAAGTTGATGCTCTTACGAATGCTCCTCTATCATAAATAATGCTACTAATCTGAGAACTCTGACAGGTATGAATAATTTTCTTTCACAAATTAGCATGTATTTTTTCATATCAAACATATGCAATAATTTTTGCCAACATAAATCTCAAACTGTGAAATTTGTTGTTTGATTTTGATAATTCATGAACTGAAGCTATAGATCTGATACATAAAGTTTAATAAAGTTGAACAATAGAGTAATAAATAAAGGTGATTCAGTGCACCCCACGCATGGGGCACATTGAACTACTTTGATAAAGGTTTTAAAATTCAAATTGTGAGCAGATGAAATGTCAAAGAAGGGTCCAACAACTCAGAGATTACTTTGCCCTCAACCTTTCATCCGAGTTTGATTTTGGTTCATTTGATTTAGTATATTGTTGAGAAAAGTTCAAAAACATGTTCAATGTGCACCACCCTCCCCTACCACGAAAAACATGAATTCAAACATAAATTTCTAAAAACACTTTTATGCACATTTGTAGGATAATAGGATGCATTTTTTTAGATCCCTGTAATTGACGGGTATGATCTAGATTTACTGATAGGCGCCTTGATATTTGATTCACAGCGATAGAAAGTTAGGATAAGTGAATCAGTATACCTGCTGTCAATAGATGGATGGGAAAGTTCATAATACTTCCAAAAAACTGAGTCCCTATCTGCAAATGAAGGCTTAAGTATTATGATACAGATATGCGACACAGCAAGTTTCCAATAGCATGCAATTCATGTTGCAGGTGCTCTATTTCACGAATAATGGATACACAATAACTGCAGTTTGTGTAAACAGTATAATATAGTCAATTGCTTTCGGAAGAAACATCGCCTGATACAGTTCGAGAGTTTCCGAAAGCAATTGACTATATTATGTAGAAAGATCAAATGAAAATAAACGATGAAAGACTCAAGAAAATAAAAAAATCAATACAAAAACAAGTTACATATCTTGCTGCAAAGCAATCCAGACAAACTTTTCAAACCCTATTTTCAACAGATCTGATCACTTTGGCTTAAGTTGTGCATCCCGCTATCGCAACTAAAATACACTATGCCTGCTTTCATAGCTCACGGTTCGCAGTGTGTAAAATTCATTTTCTGTTTTTGTTTAAACAAATCAGACATTATCGCATCCAAAAATATTTTGCTTTCTTTCTTTTGAAACTTTCAGATAAATAACTCCTATACCGTACCCATATTTGCAGTGCAGCCGCAAGGAGCATTACTGGTTATACAGTTGCTGTGAACTATCAATTTTCACAGCCTTACTGATCATGTGATGCAGGCGAAAGTAACTGAGTGTCAAGGAACTGGAGTGGTGGGTGGACCACTTGGTCATCAAAGGAAAGTAAGATTCATTTGATTTCAATGACCGCGGAAAGCGTTCGATAGCCTCTATTAATTTAATCCGATCTTGAAGAGATAATGAAGCGCGAATGCCATTGTTCACATTACAGTAGAATGGCCCACATTTCAAAAGCAAAGTGGCGACCCTAAAAGTTGTGAAATTTTGCCCTGAAGAAGTTCCTGACCACTTCCGAAGGCTTGTAGACACTGTATTGAGACTTGAATAATTGAAGTGATCACTTGGTGCATTCCCAACATCAAAATCGTAACTTTTCAAAATATTCTATTATGATCAAAATTAATCAATTGATTTAACGGTGTATTAATGCAAGCTTTAATCCGACTGATTTCCATATTATTGTTATTGAAAGAAGGGAAATTATAGTTCAATTGGCTGATCAACATAGTTTATGAAAGCATTCTTCTCATGAAAGAGAATTAATGTAGACTAGATTCTGATTCCTCTACTGATAAGTCTACCTCATGTCTCTAATTCCTGGATGCGCTTCGTAATGGGAATGGAATACATGTACACGAGCCTCCATTAAGATATATTCAAAGTATATCAACAATCAAAGATGCAATTAAATATGTTAAAGAAAATACTTAACGGACAATTTTAAGGACCATTTCAGATCAATTCAAGTCTTTTATAGTTCAAAGTTCGAATAAATTCCATTTAATAAAGCTTGCTTCAGACTATGTCTTATTGATGAAATATAATGAGGGGATGAGGGGAAGGGATAGCGGAAGATAATAAAATCTGCGAAACAGATCATTGAAATTCTAAGACAAAGTTCAGTTAACATGAATCGTTTATACTTTCTCAAAAGGTAGCAAACATTTTAAATTTTGAGTTGCCACTGCTGCTAAAAATAGAATTTAAAAATTCAAGCTCTCACTTTTGTCAGATTTCGCAATTTATGTTTAGATAAAATGAAGTCATTAAGGTGAGCACTATTTTTATGCAAAACAAAGTTTGGATCAAAGTCCCATAATTCAAATCCAGTAAAGGTCCATTTAAAGTCCAGTTTCAGTTCATTCAAGGTCCAGTGTAGCAGGCAATGTAGCATTTTCATGTAAGCTAAACAATGCATTTCAGGACATTCGAGGTTGCAGAAGCGTCTCGAAATGATGAAAGTTCATATCAAATGTCAAATATCCTCGGAACAATTCCTTGCTTTATGTCCTGCCTATAATGCCCATAGAATCTTTTCATTTTTGTGTTCTAAAAGTGAATACTAGTACATAGTTAAGAGCCATTCATGCACGCTGTAGATGTGATGCTCGAGAAGGACGAATTGGCCAACACATTTTCAGGCTAATTTAAGAGGGCTCGGGGTCTCTAATAAATTGATTTTCTGCATAAATGGGTCAAATAATACTACTGTAGGTTGAAAAACAGCGGCAGGAAGCTCACGTGAATGCAGTTGAATGAATAGATTGATGTATATATGTATATATATATACACATATACATATATACATATACATACACATATACATACATGTATACAGTATACATATATTGAAATACTGTTTTGCAACCGCAATGAGGCACATGCATCATCCGAATATACATGTAAAACCGCAGTCTTTTCATTTATAAATGTCACGGGTCGCAATGGCTGTATGTCCCTGTGCCATTATTTACCGGAGGATGCTTCGAGATTCGAATAGACTGTTTCCTAATCAGATTTTTAAACTCTTAGTTAGATATTTTGTACAGGGCAAGTGAAACAATAATCAATTTAATGCAATGGTTATCAAAACAATGAGAAAAACACTTGACTCTGTTTTCACATGTCCAAAAATATCAATCCTTTTGATTTGTTTACTTAGATGACGTGATCTATCAATCTTTTTACAATCTCTTTCAGGATAGCGATATTAGGTCAGAATATTTTTAAGATTTGGACATATCAACGGAGATTAACTACTGCATTTCCATGATTTTGCTAACATGGAAACCATAAATCCAGGAAGATAAACTGCACCTCTTGGCACCCTCTTGGCCAGGCGATGCCTAAGGTGACAGGTGCCCTTATGCTTTTGCAGATCACTTCAAGGAACTCTCCAATTCAGAAGATTTCATGAACTACCCACTTATTTTTCACTTTAGTGTAGCTGTTTATACCCATTTTATGTTTGCTTGCGCTCATTCATTAAGACATATTTTGAGTTTGATTATGCACAGTGCAGTTCTTAGTATATATATGAAGTCAATTGTGCATGTTCTACTGAGATAGACTAATACAGCAAGGACCATGCACCACTTATGCCCCACATATTTCAAGCTTGATCAAGTTTGAGTCAAGAGATCTAGAGCTCGCTCCATTATTAATGAAACAATTCGTAGATGGAAACCATGGCAACTGAATTTTATCTTCAGATTGTAATAATGTGCTGCACAACACAACCCTTTATTTTACATAGACTCATACTGCTCGGTAAATGCTAGCTACTTGGATTGTTAGTGTTGAATACTTACAAGATATGTTAATTAGTTTTGTTGAACATTTAGCTAGCAGTCCGGCAGCCAGAGCGAGTTTCTGAAGAAAGTAAGACCGAAAATGAGTCTTTCATAGAATGATGTCCACCCCATGTCTACTTAGAATCTGCGCTTCTGCCGAGTTCTACATGTTTCCTCTTCTTGTCAGACAGGATCAAAGAAAAGCGTTAATCCAATGGGACGCAGATTGCAGTTGTAGGTAAAAATGAACTTTTATATGTTTCCGCTTATTGAGTGAAAGGCACTAAGTCAAGTGCCATATTTTTGACATGGAATGTCTTGAGGTGATTTCCTCGCATATTCATGGACCAGTGTCTATAAAGCCAAGTGCATTCAGATTTGGCACACCTAATCACGGCTAACACAATCGTTTTGAGCAATTCAGTCCACCTTTAACTACATTCTCGAACACATTGCGATCAGAAACATGTTAACAACACATGTACGTCATAGGAGATGACCTGAAGACATTCCACGACAAAAATTATGACTCTGCGCTTAGCATTTTTAACTTGATAAGCAAAAAAAAAAGAAATGTCGTTTTAACCTAAAGCTGCAATCTGCGTCCCATTGGAATAACATCTATTTTTCTTTGATCGTGTCTGCTAAGGAGAGAAACCAGGTAGAACTCGGCAGACGCGCAGATTCGCAGTAGGCATAGGGTGTACATCATTCTATGAAAGAGTAATTTTCGGCCTCGCTCCCTGCAGAAACTCGTTCAGGCTGTCGGACTATAGTGGTTCATTACGCATAGAGACTATTTGAACACATCTGAAACATGCAACCTGTCATTATTTACTGCAGATTTGAATAAATAGAGTGTTCGTCATAGCTGATTCTTCTCCTACATGCCTTGATTTTTCTCCTACGGTTCAATAGTCAATGCATGAAGAGGAGAAACAGATGAGCTGCACATTACCCCACACCCTTGACGGAAATTTTGAATAACTTTTGAGCGAAATAAGCGATGAACCCTTTATTTCAAAACCGCAATTTTTGCGCGTTGAACTGAAGACAGAGGACATTATCTTTGCTTTCAACAGCTTTTGAACAAAAAAGAATAATATTGACTTATTAATTTTGTCACAATTAACATTCAAAAGAATGTCAATGTTCAATTTTTGTGGAATTTTATATGCTTTAAGTAGTCAATTTTTACATGAAACGATAAGAGTTGATAAACGAAATTAAGTTATATCAATTATAACTGAAACGTGGTATCTTCTGCGAAAGTTCTACATTTCTACATGGAATCAACCGCAACCACAATGGACTTTGTTCCACTAATTGGGAACTTGTAGTTTGAAATTACGATCTGCCTCAGGCAGACTTCAAACTGCAAACTTGCCAATTTCTCCATTAGCGTTTCGTGACGTTTGACTTCTTTAATTTCACATATTACATTTATGAATCAAAATAAACTTCCAAGTTGTCTCAACCAGACATTTCGTTTGATAGACGGATATTTTCTGATAGCCCTGTGCATGTCACAAAAGGGGTACGATGATTCTAGATTCATGAATTATACTAGAAATGCTTGGCCACGAATACCACGAAAATTTGCAATACATGAACAATGCAAACTACTAGAGCTAGAAGTGTCGACTTCACATGACATGTAGTTTTAGGACCATAAGAAATACGGTTTGCATCGATTAATCAAGTGACCTCCTAAACAGAACTCTGAATGACTGAGTGACCTCCAAGCAGCACTCTGATTAAGTGAGGGATCTACAAACTAAAGAGTAATTTCGTAGCGGCCAATGGCGACAAGACATGACTACTTTCTTAGAAGACATTAATTTAGGCTTTTTATTCAGATCAGCTAATTGTGAGAAGTTTTTTAAACACTTGAATTTTCCTGTCGAGTATGAGAAAATCTATATAAATTTAAGCATTTTGACCTTTGAAATCTGTTTATCCTCTATGTAACTTTAAATTGCAAAAGATGGATGCTCTTCTGAATGCCATGATGAGACCTTTCATTTGGTGCATGGTTCATTGATCTGTGGGTTCTCAGTTGGGCGTGATCTGAAAAAAACCAAGTTGAGCGAGAATTAATACATTTTTGCCAAACAACTTTATTCAGATACAAATTTGCGCCTCTGATTTTTCCTGTGACCATCTTATGCAAAGACCTTATAGTATAGCCCAGGGCATGGACATGCACAGTGACACGCGGAGTCACAAATCCAACTTTCGCAATATCAATGACTGTGTATCCAGTCACTTCGTCTACCACATAGGTTTTAATCTACGGCATTTGCTGTCCAGCAAGCTGTATAACACAATTTTAGTTAAATCACATGAGTTATCCATTAACGAGAAATGCTTTCAGGAGAAACAGGTCTTCCACTCACTTTCACAGCTTTTGCCAAAAGATATCGAAAGAAGAATCGTCATTGATCATTGGCAGTGTGAGAAACTTTAACAAAAATGATTTCTACTGATTGATCAACATAGAAAATAAAGTCTTCTTTTCAAGATTTAATCATTCACTTAAAAATTCTGATCAATATATCGATAAGTCTGCGTCTAGTATCGGCAACTTGCTCCTGATCTGCATATGTTTTGTCATGGGCAATAACACACATAATGGTGCATTATCACGTTTTTAAATCGATGTTTGTTGCTATTTAGCAGCGCAAAACAATAGAACTGTTTAGATTTTTTCCTTATTCCTACCGATCAATGTATTCTGGCGAAACAAGCATATTCACTTACATAGCAAGCCGTACGGTACCTTGTTGAAGTGTGCACTCACAACTGCAAGAATTTCATTCTGCATGTTTTAGATAATAATGTAAGCTGTGTTTTGTTTGAGAAAATATTGACTGACAAAATAAGTCCGAAAGCTGCTAACAAGATCCAGTATTCATGATTATTGTATATTTGCAGCAGACCTGAAATAGGCCTACATTTGACAAAAGTGAGAAAATTCTTGAGCGCGAATTCACACCTTATACCCATTGTCAGAGGCATGTTATCAAAAAGCACACGAGAGCATAATCTTTTGAACTAAGGCAATTTCAAGTATTTTCAGAAGTTTTCTTGACATATTAAATCAGAACATGCAAATTTGCCCAGCACAATATTCCATGGACAAAATCAACTAATGTTTTGTTTGGATATTCCATCAAAAAGATCATCGATCATAGAGATTCTTGATTGATTTAAAGAATCTCACAAGCCATGTTTTACAGAAATAGCAGTCAATTGAATATCACTATTTCCTTCCAACTATCCAGGGAGTGAAAAGCTAGATTCAGCTAATCCACATTGAGCTGAACGTTTCTCTGCCTTGGTATTTGTAAAATAAACTTCTCATTCCGGTTCAGCTAAACGATTCCAAGAAAGGAGTCGAATGGCCTTGGTGAATAACCATAAGCCGCTTTGTATCACATTTTCAATTTCTACGTTGAATATTATGCTATTACTTCGCTGTAACCTTTAGTCTTTCAATAAATCCGAAAATCAATAACGAATGAATTTTGCCTGAATTTCATCAGCTATATTGCTGTATTTCCACTCAATGCATTTCAATTGACTCATTCTGATTTGGAGATCCGGGCGAAGCCAACCTGACGTTTAGTGTCCAGAATGCAAGTAGTTCACAGATAAACAAGTGATGTCGCAATAGGTCAGTGAAAACATAGGACGCGTGATTTTTTAGATGTAATGAATGACATGTTTTCCTGCTGAATATTACAATGTAGCATTTTCTATTTACTGTGAATCGTTGCCATTATTGTGTTGACAGAATAACGGTACTTGAGTATGAGAAAATACATTAGCCAAATGTGCATCTACTGTATACCTTCGGCCTACGATAAGAAGCAAGTAGCAAGTTTGCAAGGCAACAAATGCTGAAATGTCTATTGCATTCTCGGAGAAGTATTTCACTTCACCAAGTTGTAAAATATAAAAGTCATTTTCGTCACTCGCAGTCAAAAACATTGTTGACACCATAAGAGAGAAAGACATTTCGAGCTCGTTTATTTGAGATTTTCATATAATATGGTATTCTTATATATTAAAAGATTTGATTAGATGATTTAATGCTTCAAAACTCTCTCTCAATTTTATCAGTTGGAGGAGTTATAATATTAGCAGCCAATATATAATATATATAACAGCCATGAAGTAACGAAGTAGACCAAAAGTAAGTTACAGGATATACGTATGTTTGACATTCCAATAGTTTCATGAATGAATCAGGAGATAGAAGCTATCAGCATATGAGATGAATCGAAATATTGAGTGCGGTGATCCACACATCTATCTCTTTAGAATCAGAGGTATTGCTAAGAAGCGTCTGTGAAGTTGGCCCGAGCGATGCAAATTCGCAGGGAAAATCGGTTCAGAAATCCAAGTTGTCAGGTTGTGGGTGACACACTGTCGTGAACTGTTTTGACAATTGCCAGGTTACCTTCAGATCCCGGTCCTTGACCCAACCGGACCGAGCAGAGAGCTATTGGGGGATGATATTCGCAGATATAAGTAATACACATGCTGTCATAAGTCAAAGGAGTAATTTTTGACCGCTGGCTTGATTGGCGCAGCTGTTTCTGAAAATGGCAGGGTAAACTTCACAGTCCGGACTCTGGATCGGTTTAAACCGGTATATTATTAATTCTCTACCGATTTCTGTGAAATAAATTGCTATTGTATTCACATTGATTTTAATAGATTTGCAATCATTGGTTGATGATCGATGAGTTCTGAGGAAATAGGTATTTTTATCAGGCTAACTTCATATTCCGGCCATCCAACCATCCAAATTTTTTAACCAATTCTACTATGACGAAATAGTCGTTTCTTTGTTAAAAATGAGTGTGTGGCTCATGCTGGTTACTGGCACACTTTAGATTTATAGGATAGGGTGGTTTTCAGGTGTGGCACATGTCTTGCTCATAAGTCACGCCGAATTTCATTTTTTACTTATGTCAAATTCGTGTGAACGAATTTGTGCGGTTCGAATGCTTGGATTCATAAAAGAGGTTTTCAAATATTATTAGCACGTTTCAAAACTCTTTCTAATTTTGACTGGGGAACGAGTAGAATAATTGTTGTTAATTTTCTAATTCATAGCTATCTAGCATTTCATTTAATAGCTATCTACCACGATTATTTCTGCAGTTTGGCCTCAATACTGATAAAATACGATTAAATTAATTAAAAAGATTTGAATCATGGTGACGTCATTTGATTATTGACTTCAATAATTAATTGAAAGTTTTGAATTATCTAAACGTCTTAAGCCACAACATTCTGCTTCAAGATGTCGCTGACTATGGAGAATCGTCTGCAGATTTTGCAATTTTTTATATTATCAACGATCTCCGTCTTTAACTCTAAGGCATATAAGACAGAAAACAAACTCAATACAGACCATCTCGAAATTCATTCGAAATTTAGTGAAGAAATTTGAACAAATGTATTCACTGCATAAAAAGCCGCACTGGTCGACCATCTATGTTCGAAGAGACCATACTGAAAAGCTCAAGAGTCCTTCAAGTTGTGAATCCTCTTGGTTACTGCAAATCTCAGAACGTTACTGAAACGACCGGATTGCATTCGCACTCTGCTTGAGGAATCTTACACCAGACTTTTGGTATACATCATTACCATCTCACAATGCATCAACAAATCTCTGATTCGGACAAGCAACGATGCATGGACTTTGCTAAGTGGATACTGAATCACAAACATCTTGTTGATCATATTCTTTGGACCGACGAAGCCGATTTTTCTACATGGAACTATGAACGCACAAAATTGTGTAATTTGGGCTTTTGAAAATCCTCATAAAACATTACCGCGCCATCATTACACTCTCAGGACAAACACTTCGGTTTGGCTTTACGTCCGATATCAAATTGAAGCTATTCCTTTTTCGCGAGACAGGGGAAAGTGAGAATTATCTCAAACTTTTTTGAAACCCAAGTTCTCCCAGCAATGTGTTGAAAACGTGTGACTCCTGCACTTTCAGCATGAAGGAACCCCGCCTCACTTTGCTAGGTACTTGAAACTAGTGGGCTAGGTCAAACGGGGTCTCCTCGTTTATCAAGGATCACTCCCCTTAATTATTGGCTCTGGAGAATGATGAAGGCCCAGTCTACCACTGCAGCAGACTAGCAACATTAGAAAGCTGCAGGTGCATATCGTGGACGCCATTGACCACTTAACAATGAATGAGTTGAAGAGGAATGTTGACAATCTGCATGTTCCTGTTCTTTAAGTGATGAACTCGTCAGCCAGTCATTAAATGCGTATATAAATGTCGGTTTCAATTCTTGAATTTACATGCACTTTTACTGGAAAAGAAACTAGCTATGATTTTCAACCTTGCTATCAAATTTTGCGATTGGTAAGTAGCATATAAGTAGTATTTGCAACTGTTAAATTTTCAGGACTGCATTTGATATTTAGGGTTTAGTAGATCATCATCAGATGATTTATAAATGATTCATATTTACAAAATACTGCATTTAATTCAAAAGTCGATGCGTTTGAAGCCATCATTCAAAATATTAGTAAGAGTAGTGAAATTCATAAAAAGAGAGCTTTTGAAAATATGTGATAAACATAGAAGCCTTATAATGGGCCAAATTCAAAATTCAAAAATCTTGAGAAAATTGTGGTAATTGAATAATTTCTAATGGCATAAGTTGATCAAATAATGCTTGACGATCAAAGCCTTAACCAACCGGTATAGGTACGCCTGCCACCGTCCCATCCCCGACCGGCCGGTTTTTAATAAGCCGGCCACTGACCGCCGGTTTTGAGTACATTGGCCGGTTAATATATCTAAAACTAAAAGTCACAAAAGTGCCCTTCAAGCCAACACACTCAACAAATTTTGAATAATGCATAGTCGATGTTCCTTTATAATGCCCTATTATTTCCGATGAATGAAAATGTGTTTAATTAGAGTCAATGAGATCAGACACAAGAAGAAATGGAATTCAATTTCAATTTCAATTCAATTCAAATTCAATTCAATTCAAACGGTTTTTGAATTGTGCGAGAAGGCTTACTAATTCAAAATTGATTTTTAAAAATTGCTATTTCCGTAATTTGCGTGATTAAATGAATTTGAGTTCATTTGTGTTCTCATTATGCATCATTTATTATTGTTTCGAGGTAGTATTTAAATAAAAGGAATCATGTTTAAAACAAAAAGAAACACTATAGAATTTTAAGCTTTTGAAGCCTCTCACAACAATATCGATTACACAACAGCCACCGGCAAACCTTAATGACAGGCATCGAAATACATGTTCCGGTACTTGATATACAAACGTAGTCCAATTTTTTTCATTCGAATTGCTATCTCATTGCATAAAATACATATTAAAATCGTTTCCCTATGCATTAGGTTAACTCGCTACATTTGATACTCTTCAGCTTGCAACTCAAATGAACTTGAATTTGTCATTTCTGCTCAAGGGTCACATGAGTAATTGACACAGCAACTTTTCCGCGGTGCAAATGATTTTCACAAACATTTGTAAGTAATGCAAAGTGCCTCAAAGAAGTTGCAATTTGTATAACAAAATAAGTAATTTTCCTTTGTCTTCGTGTAATCTTTGTGTCATATCTAACAGCAATCACTCTTTGTCTGACAGTATGGAAAATTACTGTTACTAAATGACAATTGCAAGGAATAGGAAAGTCCATCTAAACAATGTATTTTCTAATCACAGAAACAATAAAACGCTTTCACGCATCTATCGCACGGAAAATACATCTCCGAGGATAGTGACGATATGATTCTCACACTCAAGCGCTAAATAATTTGAACGGTCAATAACTTACGTTGAGATGACAATAGACATCAAGCTTATTAATTTGCAATAATATCAGTTGAGAGTTTCGTCCACTTCTGAGCAGCCGTAGAAAGCTGTGCAAATGTACGGGAATGAATTGGAGAGATGTGACAGGAGTCGTATGCGACCGAAGTTTCCTGTGAAACTGCGAGCTAAAGTTTAATGGACTGTTCACGGAATTCCGTGGGACTGTCATCAGCCCTGCAATTATTTCGAAAGTTAATTTTGGACTCCAAGAAAAACTGAAGATATTTTTGAGAATGACCGAATTGCGGATATCGAAATGGATATTGTGGCGAGCTTGAAGTAAAAGAAGACGTTCGTGAGGACCAGGAAGCTAACCAGTGTGAGAAACACAATTAAAGACAAAATTTAGAAAAACAGGGTAAGATGGCGCGGGCATGTTGTGAGAGGCGAGGAAGATAATGAAATTGAAGAAGTCTTTGTGATGGAGATGAAGGACAGAAGACCGCCTAGAAGATAAAAAACATGGATTGATGATATTGTAGATGTCTCAAGGAAGGAGAACATAGCTGCAGAAAGACGAAGATTGGGGGCAGTGGAGAAACTCTTTAAGGAGAGCAACAGGCCCTGAACATGGGTGCACTGCCGTTAATTCTGATACAGACTACCTATTATCAAATTCATTATGTTTTCTAAAAATAGCAGAATTGACATGAATTATAGTCATTACAAGCACGGTTCAAATATTTTAGTTCCTGTGATGTTCAACGACTGGCAGTTTTTTAGTGATCTGGCAACTACATTTGCACATTACCGCTGCACTGTCTTGCCGGCTCTATTATCTCATTGGGCCCTTTATTATGTAAGGTTTTTTTAGCAAGCAGCAGTTCTTCGTCTGATAGAGTGGAAAGTTGCTTTTACTTAATGGCAACTACGATTTACGAGGAGTGCTCATCTTAAGAATATGTTCCCTTATCATAGAAACGATAAAGGACATTTTCATGCTATCAATCGAATGAAGATGCATGCATCTCCGAGAGCAGCTGCGATATGAATATCATATTTGAACTTCGATATATTTGATTGCTCATTATCAGTGATAATTGTCATAGGAATATTTTTGCAGGATTACGTTTATAATCAATTTTGAGAACAACTCAAACTTAACTTTAAAAGTTTGAGATGCATAAAGTTACTAAGTATTCATTACAGAATTAAAATTGACCACAATGGTGATTAAACAATGATAAATTTAAATTTTAGGTGACTCATCAATAAGATATTGAAGACTAATTATAGCTAGATTTAGTCAGATTCTTATCAGATGGAGTAGTAGATTGTAGCCAGATCATGTAATGTCAACTGAAAATCCTCTGATATCATGTGTTATAAGCAACATGATTTGGCGCAATATTGATTTAGCTTAATTTATAGCTTTACTTAGTTTCTGGAATTTTGCAAATCTCCAGTCTGTTTGGTTTACTTCGCTCAGCGTACAACAAGTAAATTCATTCTGTAACCATTTACCAATGGTGTATATCCTGTAAATTGATCCTCATACATCTATATCCTGCAAATTTACATCTCAATACATTTCATTAATCAAGTCTATTTTTTAATAGACTTTTTAATAACAGATTGATTCAATTAATTTATAAACCAGTCATATCAACATCATATGTAATTGTTGTCTCACACAGAATGTTGGATTATCAAACAAGATTGGATCTTGATCAATCCAAAAGGATCACCAGGATTCTTAGGTTGCTGACTCAAGATTTTGGGACACACTGCACCAAGATTTTAGATCCAAGATTGACAAATTGACGCTAACAAATGATGCATGTATCTGACTTCCATGAACTCCAGAAACAAATGTTGCAGCTGTTGTTTTAATACTGGGAAGCGATCAAATGCATTTTCCCATTAGTTCTTGTCACTCACTATTTAGTGCCGTTCCATTAGACATTACACGTACAGTATGCAGAAATCTATTGCACATAGCTGAAATAGGTCTGATGGCAAGCAGCTCATCTCAAATTCAATCGTATACGCCCACAAGACATGTAAATCCTATTTTGATCCACATACCGTCGAGCATATTCATCAAATGATTTCTACCAATCACACAAACTGCATGCGATGTCAATGCAATTAATCTTCAATACTATCAATCAATGCGACATTAAGTGCATGATTGTCATTTTTTAGTGCGGCAGTAGTAAGCATGTATTACTATAACTATACGTGCACCGCATATGCCATGTGACGTGCGGGTAGAGCGTTTTTCTGTATCCGTACCCGTCATTACCCGTGAAGAGTTTATCGCACATACCCATGAAGCCTCTACCCCTACCCGCGGGTATAGGCGGGCATGGGTATACCTGCAGTTGACTTACATGTATATGCCACCAATATGCTATGACACTACCTTTAAATATTCGCAGCTTTCTAAAACACAGTGAAGTAGAATTAAGTCTTAGCACTAGATAAATATACTTATGTAGGTTTATTGCAGCTTTCATGTATACTGCAAAGTTTATCATCAAAAGCGTACGTATTCATCCGTGTCACTTAGTATTAGCTTATTTGCAATTATACGTAAATATAGCATTTCAGTGTACATATGAGCTCTTGCAAAGAATGCATCCGCTGTATAGCATTAATTGCGTGAGGGCTTCTTGTATGCGCATGATCAGTCTACTATATTTCCTATGGAAAGCGTGCCATTTATAAGTCTTAATATAAATAAATAAAAATGTGATATACAAATATCTTAAATGGAAGTTCAACAAAAGTTCGGATATAAATCAAATTTGGCATCACACAATCAAAAAGCAGAATGCATAATCATGGACCTGATGCTTCAATTCATTATCTTTTCATTCTAGATGTCTTCATAATACAGATGTCCTTTTCTATGGTAGAGGACATTTATAGATATAATTGAAAATTAAAGAATTATTATTCAATTATGCTAACGTTTATTTGTAGCACACTCTACAAGAAATATACATGCAAAAAGTAACTACTACATGAAATTGTCTGCTGATGATTATGCGCATGATTATAATGGTCGATCGTCAATGAAAGACTCCGGCGAACAGTGTGCTTTGCTGCAGCAATGTCATCAGACATGGGATCTTCCTACCTCAAAATGAAAATCAGTCCCCAATATTCTCCTCCTTGAAATTGTTAGTGTATCTAAATTTTGCCAATTTTCTTCAACATCCCGCATTAAATTAATATATACTAATTAATACGCTAATTCTGCGCATTAGTATGAATTCAGACTGGCAATCTGCTTGCTGCGAATTTTGCGCAAAATTAAACTTTTCAGTTATTTTTGTCAGTCCTAGCAGATATCTATATTAGTCAGTTTAAGTCAGTGTACTTTCAAGATACACCGCCTCAAAGATGACGTGGTTGCACTTTAGTGGTCGATTTATATCCCTTAGCAACGCACTTGTATACTTGCAACTGATTGACGGAGTGAACCGAATTTCAGCAAATTTGGCATGCAGGTACTATATGCTGTGAAATTCAATTATCCAAACTCAGCATTTTACCATTGATGTCGAACCCGAAATAACTCTTCAAAAATCTCGAAAATCATCAGTTATGCTGTGGTGAAATTCATTAACCGACGCTTGCTGATTATGTAGTAAATAAATATACTACATGTATAATCTTTTTGCCCAATCACATTGTTGTTTTTTCTTATTTATTTGTAAAGAAGAAATGAGAAGAGGTTTTATTTTTTTTTTAACTTTTCATGAAAGCTTCAGCTGTTCAGTCAACGCTGTAAGTACATTACTTACGAGTATGAATACATTCACACTTTAACCCCTTCACGTCGGCAGGGTTTCTGAGAAATGACGGACACGTGTGCTACACGTCCAAGACTTTAGACATCAACTGCCGGTTTTTGCGATAATGTATTTGTCCAATTCGACGGGATCGTGTACTACACGTCTATATTTTCATCGTTGCATCTGCCGAGCACGTTCTTTTGTCATTGACATTTGCCTTTTGCCGCTCGGGGGCTACTTTGCCGATTTTTGAATTCAGTGAGTTAAAACGAATTTGATGATATACATTTTTTCTATATCTTTGACATGCATAAAACTGGTTTTGCAACTATATCTAAGTTTGTTCTATTGGGAGAATGTGAACTACAGTACTGAAGCATTGTCTCTGTACTGTACGCGATGTGTTGTCTCTGTCTCTGTACTGTGCGCGATGCGTACAAATCCCTATTTCAATACTCTTTAGTGGTCAAAATTGCCTCTATGTAATGCAATTTGCCCATATCTTAACTCAACGAACTTTCAATTTGGGATAGAACGCATGTAAACGACCATTTGAAAGCTGATGACTGAACACTCCATAAATTTCAGGATTAGGTTAAGTCAATTTCATTCGCAAAAAATTTTAGAATTTAATTCAAGTTCATTGATTTTTTAAAATCATTCTCAAGTGTCCCACTTATAAATTAAGTTGTCATCGTACAACATTGCTAATCGCAAACACATTTTTCCACATAAAAATATTTATAGGCTTTATAAATATACGGTTTGTTAGAAACAATTACTATAGTACAATTCATGATAAGGTTATTCCTATTACCGTTTTCACATAAACAACCAATTCGTGAATGCGCAGCGGTCCAACGCATAGGCGTATTAGGCCGCTGTCACACAGGAAAAGGCGTCTTCCATCTTCCATGTCACTCGCCTCTTTGCACATTCTTCATAAGGCGTCTTTCATAAGGCGTGATGGACGATGGAAGATGACTTATGGCTGATGACTTTTTCTGTGTGATAGGTTGTATTCTTTTCTACATGCAATTTAAGGGAAATCCCAAATGGAAGATGGATAACGCTTTTTTCCTGTGTGACATCGGCCTTACATTCAACAAAAACAGAAATATCCACTTTCATTGTCTTCTTTTCTGAACGGGTTTTCGCAAGTGTATACCCGACATTTTATTAATGGATGCTACTGACATGGCCTTGAAGTTTTAAAATTGGCTGTGCGCAGATAATGACGAATTAATAAACGTGTTCACAAACGTACAAATAAGAATCTCATTAGAACCCCTCTCCAAAATGCAGAAGAAATTAATCATCTTTTTACTTGAAAATATAAGCATTTTGGTCAACGATAGACAATCCAGGTTTTATAGTGTCTACAGATGCCAATATAGGCTAAATTAACAACATACTTCGTCTTTACGCCAATGTCAAAAGACGTGTAGTACAGGTCTTCAGGCAGGAATTAAGCATCCAAAATTTCTCAGACTGCTCGCATAGGCACGTAAGTGCACTAAGTACCTATTAAAATTAAATATTGCAGATTACTAAGTGGTCATTAAACTTTTATTTTCCGCTAAAGTTCATAATTTTCAACAATCTGAGAAAATTTCAAATTGCTATTTATAGTGCGGAGATACTATTAAGAGATACTGTTAAGTAACTACTAACTATTTAGCACTATTTGTAACTATTAAGCACTATGATCATTATTTAACCAATTAATGCCAAAGCAATTTTTAAAATTGATTGTTGTAAACCTCTAAAACCGCCTTTTCAAACGCAATTTGGAGTCTTTCTAGGCACAATATCATGTCTGGACTTGGCCCGATTCTACTAGAATCCCGTCGATTTACTCTTTCTTTTAACAACAAATTTCTGCCGTCCGGGGTCCTATGTCGATCCAAAAACTTTGGATTCAAACGTATAAATTGGATACATTTAGCATTAGCGGGTTGATTCTGAGTGATGGACCTACAATAGAAATTTACTGCATCTAGCATCATAGGTATTGAATATTTTTTTAGATTATGATTTAATTTTTAAGATTTGTAAATTGTATCGATTCCGCTTTGGGTCCAATGACATATGCAACTGTGTTTCTATTGAAGGCAGTGCAAAATACTAGGATGGCATTCAATATGCAATTTGAGTCTTTGAAATTAGCGACTTTCAGAACCATACATGACCTTTTGAGTGTGCATTTTCGAACACCATCTTTATCTAAAGTAATAATTTTTGAAACTTATCATGCATCGAAAAATTGAAATGATTATCAGAAAATGTATAGAATTGTAAACATATCTTGACCAAAACACATGAATAACTTAAAATGTCATTGTTCTCTAAATCCTCTTTTTTTGAAGATAACGTCAAAAAATTGTTTAGAATCCCCAAACACTGATCGCTTTTGATGGTTTGAAGGCAGGCTTCCTCAGGATTTTTTACTTTCTGCTCATCGATGATGCTAGATTGCACCCAATACACGAGATGTGATCCCTAAGTCGATGTTGTAAGCTGTCACGTCAGAACTGCCCACTGGCCACACCATCGGACCGTTGCAACCGATTCAACGTGTCCAAAACGATCTGGGTGGTGGCAATGGGAAGGCATTTCATCTTGTTGACAGCCATCGTCTATTTCTAATTGATAACACTGATTAGCATCTGCAAGTTGTGGCAACCAGCGACCCGTCTATAAAAGAAAACTTGTTTGAGAAATCCAGACCATTCGTCTGTCCAAACCTTGACATATAGCGGATGAAGTGGTTGCTAGGACAACGCCATGATTTTTCACAGCATAGCAACGTAATTTGAGATAAATCAACAAATATCAATATTATATAATGTGTGGTTCATTGTCTAGAAGCCCAGTTATTTCCTGACAAAATGACATTCGGTAAGTGAAGTCTTCATAGGACAGTTCAAGTCAGGGATGCGGAGTCGGAGTTGTAGTCCCGGAGTCCTATCATTTTTGCTGGAGTCGGAGTCCTATCAAATAATAGAACTCCGGACTATAAGACCCGAAATATAATACAAACAAATTATTTATTCTCGTACATAGCTGTCACTGTCTTGATGTCAACTTTTTCCGTCAAACAAAAGTACAGAGACACTGCTGCATGCAAAGCTTGTAATAGGTGAGGGAATGAACCGTGATAGTGAAAAAAGGATTGTCTTTTCACTTGGTGATTGATTAGAAAAGACAAGCCTTCATAGCCTCGATCATGCCTACACACCAAAGGTCATATCAGAGACAAACATGAAATACTAGTTTGTTTGAGAACATTGCCTCTTACACTCACGTTAATCGTGTGTGATGGCTCCTCTGAAGCTCATATTAAAATCGAAAGTACTCTTACTTTTTGGAGAAGGATGGGGGATCTTCTTGCCTGGTAGAGACTGCAGAAAACCCGTGTGAAGCACACATTAAGAAGATGGGAGGAGCCGAGTCGTATGCATTCAACTTAAAGCGACATTTTGATCAACTTTCATCGAAAATGATTGATAATTGATACAGCAGTGATCACTAAATATAAGTTCAGGTAAGCCTATAATTATCTATGGTGTAGGTTACCAGTTTTTTTAAAAAACTAGGCTGTAAATACTTGCCACCCGGAGTCGGAGTCGGAGTCCTATTAACCCCCGGAGTCGCATCTCTGGTTCAAGTCAAACCGTGCTTGTTTCAGGTGATCCCTTAGAATTCGCTGTAGAGTCGAGCGCGACAAGTCAAAACTGCGAGCGCGTACTCGAAAAGACACTTGAGGAAATCATCTTGTATCGCACGCAGAACCTTGCAGAATTATTGTGCGTAGAAATGAAGTAAATATCAATAGTACTAATGCTGGAAAACATGCCTACATACGTCAATGAATCACAGTGCAATTTGCATGTTACCAATTTCAAATATTCGAATTGCGTATCAGATTAGATGCTCGTTTAAGTATGTGAGTCAAATTTTGTCAAAACATTTTGTACCGTTATTTTAATGTAATCCGATTAAAGGCCTCACACTGATTCTGGAACATCCTGTGACTTCATTAGAACCACACATGGTATGATTCAACAGTTCTTTCTTTCTAAGAAGGACATCGACCACTGGAGCAGCTATTTTATTGGGGCAAACGCCAATGTCTAATTCAAATATCAATTTTATCTCTACTTTCAAGACCAGTTTAAAGCCAGCTGTCACAATCTTATAGAACTGATTCGGTGAGCACAGATTCCCTTGGCAGCCGTAGACGTAGCGATTCGCCCTACAAGGGCTCGTCAGACCGTCTCGGAATGAACTAAGCTAATTTAGATTATTTGGAATTACAGAAGAAAGCTGAAAGAATGCATAACAGGCTGCTCTGCGTTTATTTATCCTGGCTTTGGTGTGCGGCTGCTGTTCGTGAAGATTGTATAGTGCCCGTTCGCATGGACATGTAACAGAATGAAGCATTTAGAGCAAATTAAACAGCATCCACGAAAACATTTTTTCCTTAGTTCAAAAATGCATTTTTGCTACATATTTGATCATTTGAATAATACTTCTCTCACAATCATTGTGCCCTAACTTTCTGTTCCACGTTGCTTATTCAATTTCAGTTATAATGAAGCATACAAACTGAACAATAATGCAGCTGACAAAGTTGATGCTGCTTACAAAACTTACATAAAGAAATCGTTTTGTTAAGAGAAACTTTCAGTATCAACTTTCAGTATTGACACAATCACTGTTTGAATATCATAGATATAGAGCGAGCAATCGTATATTGTAGCATATTTATAATATAATTGTATATTATTGCTCTCAAGCTACATTATGAGAGCTAATGCAATCAGAAAAATCGGCAAGGACTTTTATTATTTTTGTTTATATTTATATAATCATGCGTGCATATCTACAAAGGAAGCCAGCAGGACAGCAGCAAATTTAGAACTTTTTTGGTATTACAAATTCAAGCCTGAAAATATAGCCCGAACCAGACATAAATTCACAAACCCGACACGAATTCGAGTCGGGTCTGGTTCGCACACCTCTGTTACTATACATGTGCACGTGCATAGTAAGCAGATTTGTGAGCATTTAATGATCTATCATATTTATCCATATTTCGTATGACTATGCGAGCATATCAAGAGCAGGAAATCCTATCATCATTGCACAGTAGCGATTTCCTGTGATCATCGCCATCATCGATAATCAAAACTTAATCAAATTTCGAAACAGAAAAAATTTTTCAGTTACCACCGAAAGCAAGAATGTCAATAAATTATGCAAAATTAAAACTATGAAGGTCATAATGAATTTCCACTAATTGTTTAATTACTTATTTATTCATTTTATACTTCAATTATTGATTTTATTGATTTTATAAAAAATTATATTTAGACAGAAAAAGTATGTGTGTGATATTGTGTCACACCCTGTGGTGTCGTACAATTTTCATTCAATGCTGGGCAATGCTTCAGGAATTATGGAGACGACCATGTCACCCCAGATCTCGATTCCTTTCAATGCTAGGGTTGAATACGTTCACTTTACTTCTTGCATGGCGCCCCACTGTTTCCTGTGAAAGTGCATCCTATTGTTGTTGATTTTTCTAAATAGTTGCATGATTTCTGCTCATTCTTGAACAATTTTCCTGTAGTGGTTCTATTAGTTACATCATTGTTCATCACAACATTGAACAAATACAAATAAATATATTTCACAGCCATTTGTTTCACTTCTGCCACTTTTCATCTTCATCTTTATCTTCCAGTACACATAAAGGACAGAGTAGAATCCTTCGAATCCACAAGGACTTTTCCCATCCCCAGCCACTGCTTCACTTCTCCATAGGACATCCAGACGTTTGTGAGAGTTGGAGAATGGCGGATAGACTCTCACTGTTGCATTGAGAGCATGAGACGGGAAAATAGCCAATGATAGATATTACCTTTCACTATTCGTGGGAATTGAACAGTAATGGTGCAAATATTACGAACTCATATCTATTAAAGCAATAACTCTGTGGTAGAACAGACACTGTAGTGCATTAGTGCCAATTAATGAGAAAAGGGATCCGGATTTCAACAAGAATGACGCAAGCTGAGCTTTGTGTAATGCCGTGAGATAACATCGGGTACAAAAGTTTCAATTTGACAGTAGATCAGTGAAGGAGAACAGTGCTCATCACTGACTCACTGACTACATGGGAAAATGCAATTATTTGTCTAAAATAATGAGAGAAATGTCTATTACTTGTCAATAAAACATCGGTGAGTTGCTCTTTGTGACGGTTGTACGATAAAAGTAATTCCTTTAATCAATTCTGATTTCCATTCACAATGTCAGGAATCATAATGCTTTTTAAGTTTTTGAATATCCCATCGGATCACTGCTTTCATGAGAGTTTAAATGAGCATAATTTTTAACTGCTCAAATTTATGGAATGTCTAAATTGAAGGTCAATTTTTGAATTCATTGTCAACAGCTACTTTGCGTCAGATGCTTCAAAGAGAGATGTAAATTAATTAATGAAATAGCACAGCGACAGCCCACGTACCTTCTGGTCCGTGTTTTGAATTACAGCGGGATCGGGCAGGTGCTCACAGGCCATCCAGGGTCCATGTTCAGTTTTTCACTTAGGTCGTCTTGAAGGCTGTGAGAGCCAATATACATTCAAAGCTCGGTAATTAAGACCATAAATGCCAGGCTTTCAATGTCTTGATTATCGAAAGTCTTAATTAAACAGCAACTTAATAAGTGTACAAACATACAAAAAATGCCACGGCCGTATGATCTTAATTAATCGAAGTCTTAATTATCCGTGTCCGAATTAACGAGATTAGACTGTATTATGGTTTGATTACAATGAAACATTTATATGCAAATCACACAATGAGGACTAATATGACGGTTTGACATATTTCGCTCGGGTCCCTGCGCATATACATGTACGCACGAATCACTTGTTTCAAATGCAAATGATATCTAGTTGATGCAATTGATATCTAGAAATAATACAATGAAATAACAATGAAAATATACAAAATATGCAGATTTCACAAAATCTAAACATCAACCAACTATTGAGAAGAAAATGGATCGATTGTACTGAATGGACACGTTTCTGTGTTATAGAACATGCTCCAATTAAAATAAGCAGTGCCGAATTTACTTTTAAGTTTTTTATGTCGATTGCTTATCTGCAGCCAAAAGTGATACATCACGGGTTAATCTAAGGTTTTTACATGGATCAAGCTCAAATTCATCCATTTATCAAATCCAAAAATTATTTATTTAGAAAAACTAGCCATGAAGGTAAGAAATGTGCAACATTTCCTATCCGTTTCAACTGCATTGATTGCGACCATGCTAAACCTAGGTGGGTGAGAACCTATGAAATAGGTGATCTAGCCTGGAAACTCAGGCATGGTTTCATTAGTCTGATTCAAATTAGCAGCGAAATTGTTCTTTGTAAAGCTAATTTGGATAACTTGCTCAAATAGGTATGATATTTTTCAATATGATCAACTGAAATGCAATTTCTTCCTTAAAATTGCTTGCAAATGCCATAGCTTGACTTTGAAACAATACTTGAATTTGACAGCATTCAACGATGAGAAGCAGTGCTCAACACGATTCATCAACCAGAAACTTGAGACAAGTGTATCTCATCAGACTGTTATCTGAGTCCACTGTATATACACACATTGATTGTGTAGTTATTAAAAAGACGATGATAACCATCTTGATACAGATTCTACTGATAGAAATTGCCCTTACTCTTTCCACGAATGGTTTCCTCTGGGGATATAATGCCATTCATTGTTCTATAAAGAGTATAGCTTCGCCTCAGGGAGTTCTACCGGCGCCGACAAAAGTACACTCTTCGGTGAGAAAACTCGTGTACTTTGAAATACTTTCAATCAAGCTTTGCATCTCAAATTTACAGTTTGAAAGTATTCCAAATTTTCATCTAATCCTACTGTTCCGATAATCTGTCACAGATACGAGACAAAATAAGGAACAAAGGAGTCATCAACTGAAGATGTCGTCGAGAAGACAATTTTCTCAGCCCTATTATAATTATTGAACTGCCGCACCCAAAGGAATGACTCAGCTTTTTCTTCATCCAAGCCGCAGATTCAGTGATGCTGGACATGGAATTATCAGAATTTGGGAAACTGAGTTTGCGAGTGTTTAAACTTTAGGGATTTGAAATCGTATTGGTTTTCAGATAGACAGCTACATCTTTTCCATTGTTTCATTAATATCGCACCTGCTTTGGATTTTTTCTCATTCTCTTGAAAGAAGATATAGAGGTAAAGTTTCGTGAAGTGATTTACTTACACATGATTTCACATGATTTTATGCAGACAAGACAATGCTAGAATGCGTATATTCATTTACTGATAATCAATACATGGATATCATGAGACCATTCATGGAATACAAATAAAATAAAAAGAATTTTGGGTTGGCCTACTTACGGGTCATCACCCCCCCCCCGAAGTTTTCAAATTTGTTTAAAATCATCAAAAATCAATTGTCACGAAACTTGAGGCAGATGTACCTAAGCATATTTTCTACCAACAAACAAAAACTTATGCAGATCGAGCAAGTACTATTTGCATTATAGACGATGATGTGACGTGTAGCGATGTCAACAGCTTGAATTGACTTCGTCCTGAATGCTTCTGCCATGTAGAGTGCGTCATCGCATGTGAGTGAGTCGTCTTCAGAAAGAAGTCTTTCGCCCAATAAGTCATCCTTGACACCTATTACAAAGATGTCTCGTAACATCGAAAGCAGCTCCTCCACACATGCAAATCCAATGGGACGCAGATTGCAGTTTTTGACTAAAATGAAATCTTGAATGTTTTCTCTGACTAAACGAAAAGTACTAAGCCAAGAGTCATTATTTTTGGCATGGAATGTCTATTGGTCATTTTCTATGATGTTCATGTGCTTTTGTCATGCATCTAATCGGCAATTTATGTGAGAATGTGGTTGAATGTAGATAAAGCTGCTCAAAATGTTTGTGTTTGCCGACATTAAAAGGCTCGCTAAATCTAAATGTGTTTAGCTTTATAGACAGGGGTGCATGAAAATGAAAGGAAATGACCTGAAGACATTCCATGCCAAAAATTGTGACTCTGGGCTCAGTACTTTTCGTTTAATCAGAGAAAACATACAAAATTTCATTTTTACCAATAACTGCAATCTGCATCTCATTGGATTCACATGTGTTTTTCTTTGATGCTCTCTGACAAGAAGAGGAACTCACTAGAACTCGGCAGACGTGCCGATTCGTAGTAGGCATAGGGTGTACACCATTCTGTGAAAGTCTCACTTTCGGCCTCGTTTACTGCAGAAACTCGACGCTTGCGGATTGCTCTGAATTCCTTCAAAATGCTCCGATCGCTACGATCCTTCAGATTCAAAGAATTCAGATCATTGCGCAAAAGTTTTGTCGATAATGTTGGGCCCTCCGATCAGTATTCAAAAACTTAGCAGGCGCATGAAAAAACGTTCACAAACTTCTCTGTAGAACTTGACATCGACTGTGTCTCTTTGCTGTGTGATCCGGTTGATAACAGTCACTGAAACTTTGCACAATTTGGCGTGTCTAATGTTGAACTGGCTGAACATTGTTCGATTGCTATGTTATTATGTCAGCAGATTGTGCCATTTCATTTACGTTACATGTTCCAATGTTTCCCTTTTAGTCAAACGGAAGGAGAGACGACCTGTCTAATTCTGTGGGCAGAAGTGCAGAAGATCTTTCATGAACAAGAAAGGCAATGCTTTACACATAGAAATTTATTACAATGAAACCTCTAGAATGGAAGTTACCGTAAGCTTCAGGCAATACACAATAGTGGCACAAAAATCGGACGTATTTGTTCTTAGATACACTTGTCAACGGCTGCACCATCGAGTTAGAATCAGTTACATGCGTAATTCTAATCTCTCAATGGGTGGTTCATGCCCCAAATTAGTTCCCTCGGATGTGCCGCGAAATTGAGGCAACTTCCATTCTAGTCAGCATCATTGAAAACATGCTTGTGTGTTACGAATTTGTAATTTGCTGTACTGAAATGGAGCATAATATAAATTGTGCACAGAATTAGACAGGTCGTCTCTCCTTCCGTGTGACTAAAAGGGAAACATTGGAACATGTAACGTAAATGAAATGGCACAATCTGCTGACATAATAACATAGCAATCGAACAATGTTCAGCCAGTTCAACATTAGACACGCCAAATTGTGCAAAGTTTCAATGACTGTTATCAACCGGATCACACAGCAAAGAGACACAGTCGATGTCAAGTTCTACAGAGAAGTTTGTGAACGTTTTTTCATGCGCCTGCTAAGTTTTTGAATACTGATCGGAGGGCCCAACATTATCGACAAAACTTTTGCGCAATGATCTGAATTCTTTGAATCTGAAGGATCGTAGCGATCGGAGCATTTTGAAGGAATTCACAAGAATCCGCAAGGTAATAAAAATTTCTTTTTGCGCACTTAGTAAGTTCCTGCATGTGCCATCGTTTTGAATCAGTTTGAACTTCTGGCAAAGTGATACTCTTAAAACAATCTAATTCTGCGAAATTGCGTAAATTTATGAAGCTTGAAGAACAACTGCGCCTACAAGTTTTTTACTCAGGTTTTAGCAGCAATCAACAATATTCTGCAAATATAATGTCAAGTCTACAAAGACTTTAACTCAGTGTTTTATTTCGGGCTCCTTCGTTGACTGTATCATGCGCACAAATTCTCGCCAGTTTTCTGACACACAAGTTTATAAAACACGATATTTACATCTACATCTCTTTAGTGTTTTTCATAATCGAAAATAAGGTGCATGAGTAAGTATAGGCATAAAGGTGTATCTAAATAGAACGTAATTCAATGCAGGAAGACACATTGTAGCAATCTTGGCATATTGTGAGCCTTGCACGTGCAGCTACACCCTGCTCAATAAACGAGGATTGCAACTGACAAATACATAGCTTTAGATTTCTCATTCTATTCTGGGAAAATTCATGGTCGTTATTCATGCAGATTTACTCATGTGTAGACAGCTACAGTCCCGCTGACCATTCTGTTAAAATGTTTTGTCATGATGTTAACAGTTCATTTTGTCTATGACGGCTTCAAAATGATCAAACAGATTTTTGGCGGACATGAGAGGTGACACAGATCGAGGAAAATTTGTCTGAGAAGATAACACAACATATGCAGAATCGCTTGAATACCGTCGATAATGCTGATCGTTTTTACAACTTCATCATTTGAATGAACAGCATGAAGTTTCTCGAATTCATGAGCCTTTAGAGAAGCCTCCTATGAATGCTTATTTCATTAATGGAAATTTCTTCCTGACCCATTACGTAATAAAATTGGTGCAATGACAACAGAGACTTCAGCATGAGTGATGATGCTCGATGACCTCACAGTGAAATGTTACAACTTTTGTTTAATTGCTTGGATTTTGAAAATTTAGTTTTATTGGGCAATGCACATTCTTTCGAGAATTGAGAAGTAATTTAATTTTTGATAATTACTCTTCGGAATTGGTATAAAAAAAGAGCGAATTAAATAATGGAATAATATCTGAGCGTACTTTCTCCCCATGATTTGAGTTTTGGGTTTCATGATTATTTTAAACCAGAAATCACAATCCGAAGCAAATTTATACTTGTGAATATAAACACTCAAAACAACATCTTTGTTCATTCATCAAATGAATTGCTTATGTTCAACAGTGGAAACTTTTACATACATGGATGGTTGTTTTGATATTCGCTTATTATTCATTAAATTTAGTTTTGTGCATTGTTTCCATTTGTTGAAAGAGGTTTAGCATTGAACAAGATCTGACTTGTCATGAAAGGAGGCCTATTTGTATTTCAGACGATGACCCCGGAGCATTCACGATGGAGCTTCATTCGAGTAAAATAAACTTTTTGTCAGGTTTCTTTACTTATATCTGTTGATCATTTCAGCGGGAAACATCATGACATGAAATTGATTTTGGAACATTGAATAACTGCAGAGAAATTATGATATTTAATTTTCTTACTTTTTAACTGGAAATAGTATATGAAGGTCATCAATGAGTAAATTTAAGACAATCATGAATTCGACAAAATTTGGCAAACGAAGAAATAGTTGTTGTGTATAGTCATTTTGGAATCAATCGCTAATTATATTTATATCAATTGTTATTCAGTCCAAAATGACAACCTTCCATTCTTGTGCCAAATCATACTTTAATTGCATATCAATTTCAAATACTTTTGAGATGCTAACACAAAACACGCAAACTAAATGAAATTATCCGACATTTTTGAGTTGCTCATATAATTCTGAGCTATATGTTAGAAATAAGGAAAATTAAGGAAGTGACGAATTGTATTTCCCATGACAAGAAATTCCTAGTAATTAAAAATATCGTATGTTTTTCCAATTGTCTCTGAATAAGACTCTTCTTCATCTTGTAACAAAATCCACATTTTTTAGGCTCAAATGCAAATATAAAATACAAAAAATACAAAAATGCAAAAATGCAAAAATAAAAATGCCTTCTTAACACCATATCTAAAATACAAATACAAATACCTTTTCTCAGAATCTCAAAATACAAATACAAATGTTTTTATTTTCAGAATGTGAAAATACTTGGAAATACAAGTACTGAAAAAAAATATTTAAAAACATCTGAAAATACAAATACATTTGTTACAAGCCTAATCTCTGTCTCCTGTTAAGCACATTTTTCGATATTCTTATACAGACTACTCTGAGATCTAAAATTATGCATCTTCTAACTTTCTTCATTGATGTCACATACTGATGTCATTATCGTATATTTGCTCGATGACTAATATCAAATTTTCATTTCTCAGCATTCTCCGATAATAAGAAATTCCAAAAGAAACATCAAGCTTTCATTTGAAACATCGTAGTGGCTACAAATAGCACAGTGAATACTGTGAACGTTGCAGCTCTGTGCGACCTATGATTTTGCTAGTGAGTAACATTGTACTCAAACTGTAGTACATTTACAGCTTAATCTTTAAGATTTCTTGAAAATACATTTTAAAACTCTCCGCGTACCGCCGAATCATCAATTAATGTGATCAAATACACACAATTTTAGATTGTGTAATATATGCGACAGCTAAGGCAAGCTGCCAGAGCAAGTTTTTGCAAGGAAAGAGACCGAAAATGACTTTCACAGAAAGTAGTGCGCGACACGGCTACTAAGATCTGCGCAGCTGTAGAGTTCATTTTCCTGTCAGACAGGATTGAAAAATACACATGTAAATCCAATGGGAAGCAGATAAAATTTTTCGGTAAAAATTAGGTTTTCTTTGTTCTCTGATTAAGTAAGAATTACTAAATTTAGAGCAATAATTTTTTGGCATGGAATGTCTTCAAGTCATTATCTCATTCATGTGTCCATGTGCACACTCTGTCTATGAAGCTATGCAAATTAAGATTTAGCAAGCATCCTATTGTCGGTAAACAAAGCAATTTGGCCAATTCTACCCACTTTAACCACATTCTCACATAAATCACTTATAAGAAGTAGCCTATAATAATAATGTGTTCATATGATAAGAAATTATTTGAAATCTCATGCCAAAATTATTGCCCTACATGTATACTTAGTACTTTCACTCAGTCAGGGAAAATATAGAAGATCTCATCTTATCTAAAACTCTGACCTGCGTAAATTGCATACATGCGCTTTCCTTTGATTCTGTCTCACAAGAAGAATAACCTTGTAGAACTCCACAGATGCGCAGATTCGTAGAAGCCACAGGGTTTACATCTTTCTTTTCAGCCTTGTTTTCCTACAGAAACTCGCTCCGGCGGCCAAACTAAATCAGCCTTTCGATGGATTGATAAACCGAAACTAACTGAAACAGATAGCGAACAACATTTTGAAGCAGTCTTGACCTTGCGCAGGTGAACTCATGTAGATGAAGACGTATTGCTCGAGTTAACAAGTATTCATTTTGAATTGATCTTTATTTATCTCAATTAGACCAAGATGCATAACCGTTTATCTGATATAAGCGTTTAACCGTATTGCTGATATAGACAATCCTTGTTATGTAGAGATCTAGGACGCAAAGTCTGTCTGTCGATGGCAGCCTATTTCTTCTTCTTCCAGTGTGAGGTTGGTCTAAATTAGGTGTCTGCGTTAAATCAGTGACTTCCTGGCTAATTCACTCTCTCAAGAGATAGTCCGGTGGTCTTATGGCTAGAGGGTAGGCTTGCAGGTCCTCTAGCTCCAACGTCGCTGGTTCGAACCTACCCGCTACTGATGAGGCCCAGCAGGCCGAAACATGTCTCGTGATGGTTACATCTATTGAAAATTGATAAATGTAGATCCAGTAAAGACAATGAGTAGCTGCATATACGTGCATTGTTCAGAACCTGTTGTTCACTGTATTTCGATATTCTGCGATGAACAACATATCTCTTGTCTACTTAATTACTCATTTTTATATATGGTATTCTTATACATCATCCTTGTCATTAATTCATATTCTGGCTATTCTCACATTGTGGCTACGTCCTGTAGTTTGTTTTTGTCATTTCCTCTATATTTCCATCATATAGCTCTGTACATTAAGCACATGTGGGATTTTTGCCAACTATAATCAACCGAAAATGCTTGTTTTATCGACGAAAATTTATTATTACTAGAAATTACCAGAATCAACGAAAAAATTTGTCATTTGCATATATTTTGAATATAGGATGACAGCCACCGATTTCTCTATTTTTTCCAAAATAAGGTCTGCATTATGAAGAGATTCATGTCAACTCATAATTCAGCTCCGTAAATGAGACTTGACCGCAGCTTATAGATTTCTGCATCGCTTTTCTCCAGCCATCTTTGGACATCTTCAAGTCACCTGTATTATCTACATGCATATGTATAATCTCCTTTGAAGATCTTCAGACTTGTGGAACATCGTTTCATAGATGAATTGAAAATGTCTCTTTTGAAAGAAAATCAAATTTCACAGTTCATGCGCGTATTTTTGAGCTAAGCCTATGCCATGTGTAAGTAAATCTTGTCAATCTCTTTTTTACTTGTAAGTAAAACTCTCAGTGCATTAAACTCTTTTGACATCACAATTAAGAACAATTTAGGGATTTTAGAGCAAAAATCTGTAAAAATTTCAATTTTATCAAATTTGAAAAATTGGATATAAATTGGAAATATAATGTCAAGAATTGGATATTTTATATTTTGCATTGCCACTTATAAAACCAATATGGACGAGTTATGGAAAATGAATGCCACCATTAGAAAAATCACAAGACAAACCTGCTTTATGACTTTCATGTAATTCTGGGCAATGTTTTATGATGTAATTAGGGGTAGTCGAATCGCCCACCCACCTTAGATTTCAATGTGCTCCAGACCCCAATGTGAATAGGGTCAAAAGCACCTTGTTAAATTTGCAAACAGAATTGCATTATTATGGCTGGGAAAATCATTGAATCCGTCGTCGTGCATTGTCTGAGCTTATGATGCAACATGTACAATCTACTGTACAAGTATGATCTTTTGAACGTGTACTCTCATTCAAGTCATTAATCGCATAACTGATCAACTGCAAGACAAGGAACTGATTAAGAAAACTTTAACCTTCATTACACAGGAAAATGGATTTGCACTAGAACCGACCTCATTCCACATAATTCTATTACTCTGAAATGCCTGTGTTGACAATTTCTGTTATGACTCGGTACATGTCCCAAGTTTAATTATAGCATGAGGAACAAATTGACTCTTGATTATGACGAATTTACACGTTCACATTTCCATAAATGGCTTCATTTTTCAAAGATGATCGATTGCTGATCTGTACCGAGTCAGGATCGAGAGGTGATGAGTCAATTGCAAGAGGAAAAGTGCGCGATCGACTTCAAGATGTAATTATTCCATTGATGATCAATTAATTTGGACGATAAGAAGTCAAATAATTTCCATTGTTTCATGATTAATAACATTGAAGGCGATGACGATTTATCAATGATCATCTAATTCAATTTCCTTATGAATTTCAGAAATTTATCATCTAGTTGTGAATCATCTCTAATTTAATTTTGACGTTTGTATATGAGTAGTGTGGATAGTATGGGCAAGTTGTACGTACATGTACATCATGAAGTGGTGTGAAAGCAGTGCTTATCATATATGAATAAATAGTATTGAAACCGGTGATCGTATGAGATCCGGCAATTTTTTAATCCTGAACGATTACTGAATGGAACATCTCTTACCTTACTTTAACATATCTGAAACTTTAATCTAGCTTATTACATCATAGATAACTCAGAAAATCATTAGAATTTTCGGCCAAATGATGGGAGACCAAATGAAGAATTCTAGACCCGGTCAATTAAACATGTCTGTTGATTTTTTTTGCGATCACTTTGTCGTCACATACAGGATGGGCCAGAATTAACCGTCGAATATGTTTCATGAAATCTAAGGTAGTATTCACTTTATTTATGCCATATAATCCTCTAGTTATGTGGCTAGATGAATTCTGAGTACTTTTATCAAGGTTGGGTCTAATCTTGGTCTTGGGTACCCCCAATACCAAGATTGATCTTGGGTATAATCTTGGGTGTCACCCAAGATTTGACCCAAGATTGACCAGATTTCAGTAAAAGATGTACAACTGGCAATTCTTGAAGACATACTTTGAAATTTATTTTGTTGATACGAAGCATACTTTTCTATTAGCATATTTATCCATCGTCTTGGCTTGATATTCGTCATTGGCCTACAATATTCGGCCGATATTCAGCTTTGATTTAATGTTGATAGCCAAATATCTGATAATTCTACAGGCCTATCTTATTTCGAATATATTTTGTTATTAAACACGGTATCAAACAAGAGTATACAGTACGTGGAGTGATGATTGTACATAACTCGAAAGATTCTTTTGTAGAATACATTGATATTTTTATATAGAACTCGTAAAATTCTTGTTTTAACGATTGCAGTGAAGTGTCAGATGATAGGCTATAATAAATTCGTGTTTTGTAATCATGATCTTCTTAGTATACCTCCTTTTATACATAGTATATAGGCCTACATTTATAAGCTTATTATTTCAATATATTCAAATTAATACAAATATCAATTCATTCTTAAAACAGTTATATAGCTACAGTTATAGCTATATAGTATATAGTATATAGCTATAGTTAAACAGCTTACGGTATATCTATACTTCATTATTGTATTATTATAGTTTTCTGTCAGAACTTGATCTATTTTACAAGGCTTTAAATGTTTATGCTAATAGAAGCAAATGATAAAAAGCTTAACATTGTATTAATGCCTTTATCATTTCTTAGTTTTTACATATGCAGCATAAATGAAGTACAGTGTAGGCCTAAATAATATTAACGGTTTTATGAATATTATAACGGCAACCTATACAAAAATGATAATTAGGCTAATTATTATCAGATGGTGTAAAACATAGGCATATGTTTGATTACCATGTGTAGATATAACTTTGACTCAAAACGACTACGATAATCAAGTGCAGACAAATACACATTTAGGCCAAATATTGTAAAGTACTCAAAATGTTAGATTCTCTGATTTGGTTGCAGGTGCTAACATACTGATTTCAAGGACTACGACTTTTTTGATTTTCCGGGTAAATGCTACATAGTCCTACAAGTATGTATTACACTTGTATTTTTTTACACTATATGTTTTTTAATCTTGGATGTCACCCAAGATCTTGGTTCGGCATCCTAAGATTCTTGGGTACCCCCCCAAAATCACCCAAGACCCAAGATTAAACCCAACACCCAAGATCCAACCTTGCTTTTATCATGTTGTTGAAATTTCATTGGGCTGGAATAGAAAGTCATACTTTAAGATTCTGTATATCCATCAATCTAAATTATGTTTGAAGTATATGATATTTTTGTACATAGTGAAATTGAATTTACATTGAACTTCAAGTAACAAAAATGTGTTTATGATTCAAAGACAGAGTAGAAACTCAAAATTCCCCAATTAAAATGTGAATTCTACTAGGAAGTAACACAAATTAATTTTTCATTCTCAAAATGGCTGTCAATGTTGAACACACAAGCACCGAGTTTTCCATTAGATTTTATGAATCTTCCTTGAATAAGGTAAAAACCACACTAGTACGGAAGAATGTTATTCAGTGTGGTTTTTACTTTGTTCATTTAACTACGGGTGATAGTGCCTTATCATTACATGAATCTTCCTTCATTATCTTCTTCTTCTCAGAGAGCAACAACAATTGGATTGAAATGATTTCTTCAGAAGACATGTTCTCTTTATTTATTTTATTTGGCAAGCTTTCGATGATGGCTACAATTCACTAAAATTCATTACATAACACTCTACTAATGCCTTACACGTGACAGCGACATTCTACGTTACAATACACTAACCCTGAGAATTGATGAATTTTGTTAATGATTGTCTCATCAAAACGAAAAAAGACTTGAACAAGGTTCCCCATGTTCACCTTTCTGATGCCGTGCTGATACATATCCTTTATTTTTTAAGATTTTTGAAGTTGACGGAGGGAGAACCACGGTTCGACGATATTGTTTATTCGGATATTGTTACACGTTTCGACCGTTACTTCGGTCCTTCCAGTTTGATCCTTGGTTGGGTCAGACCTGTCTGACTTTTAAAATAGGTACATTCTGCATGTCCTTTATGATTCTCAAACGGAATAGCTCATCTTTGCTGCATCAGGGATTCTGTGAAGCCACTCGATTGCACCTATGTCAATCCATTTGCGTGGGATCTACATATCCAACTTGTCTGACTGCCTTTACCAAATGGGATGGGAAAATTCATTCAACATTCTAAGGCAACTTGACCCCTTTGCGGTTGCCGAGAAGGATTAGTCCGGCAGCCAGAACGAGTTTCTGCAGGGAACGAGGCCGAAAGTGAGACTTTCACAGAATGATGTACACCCTCTGTTTACTACGAATCTGCATGTCTGTTGAGTTCTAGTGAGTTCCTCTTCTTGTCAGAGAGGATCAAGGAAAAACACATGTGAATCCAATGAGATGCAGATTGCAGTTATTGGTAAAAATGAAATTTTGTATGTTTTCTCTGATTAAACGAAAAGTACTAAGCCAAGAGTCATTATTTTTGGCATGGAATGTCTTCAGGTCATTTCCTATGATGTACAGGTACACTGTAAATCGCTGGATACGAAAATTACATACAAACACATACCAAGTTTACATTTGAAACCAATTTGATACGACCAATTTGAAACCAACATTTGATACGAGATTCTGTTATATATAAAGAAATCTGGTATGTTTTTCATACGAATGGCCATTTACTTTCGTATGTGATTGGTATGTAAACGATACGAGCTATGCTAACTGTGATTGGCTGTTTTACGTTGAAATACGAATTCTTGGTATGTTTTATATACGAGACCCGATGCAAATTGGTATGTGTTTCGTATGTCTTTCGTATGAATAGCTTTATGTCATATGGCAAAAAATATGTTATACTACATACTACTTACAAATAACTTTTTTCCAGTAATACCAGCCGTGAATATTTCTTTGTGAAAGTGTGGTATTTAACTAGATTAGATTTATTGTGGAATTAAAGCCGGATGTCATCTTCGCAACTTGTCTTATAGCATTCACAAGGCTCATAATTAGCTCATTTCCTTGAACTATATTGATAAACATCATTTCAATATAACGATAACTTTTCAGCAACCATGTTGACTTATATATCTCAAACATAACTTTTTTTTCGTTTAATGAATTATAATGTGTTTTTACTTCGGATTGATAATATGCTGAATTTCAAAATTACATGATACATAATTGTTGATGGCTGAATACTTATTGATTATTCATGAAATGCCTTAGACTTACGTGTATTAAAATCGAATTCAGCATTAAAAGTATCACTCTTGAATGTCATTATCTAACTACTTACAGAACAGTAGTAACATTATTGTGATCTTTATTGACAAAAGTCCTTAAATCAAGATACTTTGGACATGATTGATGCTTTCTTTTAACATTGTGCTGGTATGGCTTTAGTATGTAAAGCATACCACACTTGAAATAACATGCGAAAAGCATACAAATATATACCAAGATCATACAGAAATATACCAAAAAAATATTTTGGTATGCATCCTTCGTATGTGATTGGTATTGAGCGATTTACAGTGTACGTGTGCTTTTATCTTGCATCTAATCGGCAATGTATGTGAGAATGTGGTTGAATATGGATAAAGCTGCTCAAAATGTTTGTGTTTCCCGACATTAAGAGGCTCGCCAAATTTAAATGTGTTTAGCTTTATAGACAGGGGTGCATGAGAATGAAAGGAAATGACCTGAAGGCTAAAATCTGCTAAAATCTGCATCCCACTGGATTTACAGGCGTTTTTCTTTGATGCTGTCTGACAAGATGAGGAACTCACTAGAACTCGACAGACGTGCCGATTCGCAGTAGGCATAGGCTGAGCATCATTCTGTGAAAGTCTCAATTTCGGCCTCGTTCCCTGTAGAAACTCGTTCTGACTGTCGGACTAGATGCAAACCAATGAAATGGGTTGAGCAGACGGCATCCCACAATTCACTCAAGGGACGGACTGTTGACTGACTTTCCGAAGTTAAGATTCGGATTGTCATGCTTGCAATAAACAGTGACTGATCATTTATGTTGAAGAGCTTCATCAGAAATATATGATACTTGAAGGATCACCAAAATCAACGTGGGATGTTACAAAACTTCAGTCGATTTTATCGAAATCATTTTCATTCAATTATTGGACTTAACTGATAACATTGTTTCTACCTAAAGTGACCATGTTCGTGAAATGACGATTTCATTGGATAATTGACATGTTGATTTTCGACCTCATTGATTCGGTTACTTCTAGCCCACCCTGTGCTCTTTTCTAACTCAGGGTCTGGACAGTGAATGAGGATGCCGAATTTCGTGGAATTGATGTTAGCGAATTTTACTTTAGGGAGTTGAATTAGCAAATGTCAAGCGCAGTGGCCTTACGGCATAATGTTCGCTCAAAGTCCGGGAGATCGGAATACGATCCTTGGTTGATATTGCATTGATATTGCTGTCTGAATACAACTCCAACAAATTACATGGGAATTCATCAAATTCTTTCTAATTTTTCAAGATGCGCAATACTATTTCCCAGTTTATTGCAACAATTGAAAATGATTTCAAGAGCAAGTACAAATGATTATATTGGCAATTTGACAGGACAAAGCTTACTTTTTCCAATTGAAGTCCAATTCCTTAAGTCCAATTTAATAACTTATGTTTTCGTCTGATGTCGAACATTTCAAATTCCTTGGTGTTATTCTTTCCGCCGGCATACAATGGAATATGCATGTAAACTAAACTGTTAAGAAGGCATATCTCAGAATTTTCATTGTGCGTACGTTTCGACCCAGTGGTTGTCAAAATGGTGTAATTTTTCTTTCCTATACCGCCTTTCTATGTAGTGTATTGACATATGCATTCCCGTATTTTTGTAATGCACTGATTACTTACTGCTTGATATTGCTCGCATTGAAAGAAGAGTTTCCAGATAATTGGCTTTTCTCGTGATGAGAAGAAATCTGTTTTGAATTCTGCGAACAAAATATGTTTGAAATTATTTTGTTCTATTGAAAAATGTGATGCTCACCCACTTAGGACGTTGTTCAGTGTTCGACCCACATAATTCAAAATATGTCAATGAGATCGGCTGGTACACTTCAGCCACCTGTCACAAAAACTGTTCGTTATAGCAATTCTTTCATAAAATTTTGTAAATAATTTAATTTTCCTCTTACACTCGTATTTTCCTTTTTATGTCATGATCTCAATAACCATTGCATTTCTTTACTGAATTGTCATCGGATGTTTAATTTGTATGGTTCGCAGAATTGTATTTGCATGCAGAAGTGAACAAATAAAGTGATTATTGTTATCATATTATCTTTTTGGTGATAAGTTACAAAAAAGCGTGCCATAAAGTATCCTGATACCTTGACATGCCTCGCTTACAAGGTAACTACTCCACTACTGCAACCATTTAGTCAGATGTCAAGGTACTGAAACAAGTCATGTAGAGTTTACATCAACTTAGTCGGCAACCTTCGGCCCGCGACTCCTTTTCAAAATTGCCTTCATGTGCGCCCTACAAGATCTGCAGTAGTTTTTAAAACGTATAGTTCTTTATACCTATATTAGTTCCTCGTTTTTGTCTTTTTTACGTTGAACCAGGTAACACGGTTGTTGCATTCGGGTAGTTCGCCTATGCACTCCTGTCGATCGTAGACCTTAGCTGCAATCAGTTCCATAGCTCAGAGAAAAGACGAGTGACCATGTTTTCCTTCATCTTCCTCCTCGCTTCCCCCTTCAACGGCAAGTTGGACAGCTTTCTTCGTCCGCAACCTACTTCGCAGAATCGGAATGCCTTCTATTCTTCTTCTTCCCAGATCGAGATCTTTCCTCCAGTGTCCTTTTATCAGCCTCACACCACACATTTTTCACGTATATACATGAACCACTTCACGTATATCTTCCTCATTAACAGAATTCAAAAGAGGATTTTACAGAATAAAGTCCAATTCAATATCACGTAGACTTCATTAGAAATTTTGAAGTGATCCTTATCAAAAGTTGAGTAGTATATATAGCAATTCACATATGCTAGCCTATATGTATAGATGAAAGTCACAATAAAGATTAATTTTAAAAGAATTAGTATCCTCTGGAGTTGCCGGTCCGTGAGATGGTTAAACTTGATCTAGTGGCCTACAGGCTGGCTTATGTTGCCGACCCCTGACTTAGTGACTTCTTTCTGTGGCGCGAGGACATATGATAGCTGAGAAACAGTGAAGATTATTGCTGGGTTAGATAACATCCTGCTTTCCCTTACTCCAATTCCTTCGAGCTGATGTTGAGCTCTGGAAATACAATAAATAAGTCACTCTGTGCTGTAGTTTAACTTTGTGACCCACTTTGTTTAACTTATTGCCGGAACGTAAAACACTTTACTGCCGTCAGGTGCCAATGGGCCGCGCGTTTTATGATCACATAACAGTCAAAGATGAAAATGGATAATACACATAGAGGCGACAATGATCCAATCTCAGCGCATGATCAGTTGTAGTAATTCAAAAGATGAATTTAGAATGTCAGACGGTATTCTGATTGCTGAAATAAGTCTAACAGCGAAAAGTCCCAGAAACGTTCGCATACGTGCACAATCGCTTTTGAGTGAAAAACTCTCTACTGTGCTGAATACAGTGATGATCATGAAATGTGGACCACCTAAATTTTACTTCATTAAATGTAATTTTATCACTTACAGATGCAAATTTGACAGATAAATAGAGGTAGAAATAAAATGTTCTTTGTTGTTCAATAGCTCTGTAGAGCAAGTTGGTCCTTAATTATAAATGTCCATGGTAAGTTCGCTGGTGGCCATTAATACTTCGTAACCTCATCAGAAAGTTCAATCACCTGTCGAATACAGAAATGCATGCTTTTGATCAGGCGGTTGATTACTTCTTGATCTAAACCCTCCCACTCTTGCCGTAGCAAAGCAGACCACCTCCAAGAGGAATTGATCACCTCACACCGCGCTTCAGTAAACTCAAGACATTTTCAATGGGATTGAGGTCTGGTGAGCAAGCAGACCATTTCAAAGTTCGTCTGAGGGTTGAATTTTGATTTGAATGAATTAGTGTCACAACTCCTGTGAGGAGTGGCGTTGTCGTCCATGGATTTCCAATCGGAGGAAGGATCACTCAATTGGGAGGACAATGAAGGAATGTGCCTTAACAGAACATTCATATATCCATAGGAATTCATCTCTAAATTCCCTTTGGGTATGGAGCTCAGTTCGGTCATTCATCCATATCGTAGCACAAATAAGCAATCAATCTTCCACCTCCTTGATTCGCAGGCAATGTTAAATCATCAGGAGAAGTCATTGAATTATTCATCAAGAAATAGTTTGGAAATTTATATGTTTTCACATTTTTTGTTGTGTATATCTATTTAATCAAAAAGTTATGGTCAACTGATATTTTGTTATCTGTAATCAAGTGTTATCTGATGCTACATTCAATCCGTCTTGAAGATTTCAGGCATTCAACAAGACACTGTTTTGCTGCAATTTTTCACTATTTTTTGGCGACTATCGCTAAAAAGAGACTTTTGCTAGGCCAGCATGTTATTTTGCAATATGCAATCTCTCTAATGCTGGTCTTGCAGATTATAACATGTTATGAGACGAATCAATGAAATGGATATTGAAAGTGCTCCCGGAAGCTGTTCCATGACAATCTGCGCAGAAAGTCCAAGTTTAGCATTGGAAATATTATTAAGTCAATTTATTGTTCCAAAGACAGTAGGCAAGTTTATTTCCCAAGTCTTCTTCATCACAACAGTGCAATTGGAACATTGACAACAACTTTTTGGGCGCATTCAAGTTTTTATGATTAATTCATCATTCGTGGCTGCAACAATTATTATTGTAATTCAATCTAATTTTATCGATCTGACAAGGAAAACAAAAGAAGCAAGTTTAATTTTAGCTTATCTGCCGTCAAATATTGATATGCAAAGGTTGTTTTATTCTGCTTGGAGCTGATTGAAGAATGCTTTTAGACATCATCATAAAATCAGAAAAATAATTCAATTTTTCTTTTGATCGTCAGAATTTCATACCACCCACAGGTCTGAAGTGTCAGGAGATGTGTTGATTGTCAATAATACATGCTCTAATTTAGAATGACATTTTCAATTATGTTTCTAATCACAATGACGACTCGTGAGTTTTGAGTATTTCATGAAGTTTCAGGTAAATGATTTTGTTGTTTGAATTGTCGGACCGATTCATGTCCTGTTATTTACCCGATTTGTCACAATGGTGACCATGTTTCCGTTGCATTTGATGAAGAATGTTCTTGAAATTGTCCATCAGAGGAGAATTTCGAAAAAATTCATTCGAAAGATATTCGTTGCTTTTCTTTAAATAACATGATTTGAAAAAGCCATTAAGCCGTTGTAAGCTTTACATGGTGAAAAAAGTGAATAACAGTTGAAAAGAATATCTGATGTTAATTTTTGGTATTTGAATTGTTTTTTCAGTCTGAACAGAATGAGTCCGATTGATGTTTGCTCTGTGACTAGCTGATGTGAAGTCATCATTCATCGAATTGTGACGTCATATTTAACCGATACTAACGGCATTTTTTCGTGATATATTACACTGTAAACCAGCACCTGCTAAATCACACAATAAAGCAATACAGTATTCGTTGCTAATAAAATAATCCTATAGGAACCCTAGCACACTGGGGCTGTTGTTTCCTTTAGTATGTCCTAAAATTCTAGGATGCAGGTTTCTTCGATTTTAGGAGGTGACACATTACAGTGTGCTGCAAAGTTTGCCTGTCATTTCGCTATACTGTCTTTAACGGTAAACAGCAGGGGCTCCCAAAATCCGAACTATGGCATCATTTTCACGGACCGCAATGATCTCGTGATGAACACGCCACACACATGATTTCCTTGTAGTTCACTTCGTCATCAATCACTTTCCTTCTTTAAATGTGAATCACAGACCACATTTAAATCAGACTTGAGTTCTATTTGTGATCAAGCGCTTTCAATTTCATGTTTTGCATCAATACTTTCTTAGTGGATCTTTTTTATAAGAATATTTCATAGCTTCTCTCATTTCAGTGCTTTTCTTAGTCAAAATGCTGGAAGCTGTAACTCAGTTTTGTCTGATAGAGCGCTAACATTGTTCAGCAAATTCTTAACTTTTTTGACTATGCCGTTGTATTCATATGCATATAAAATCACTTTGAGATATCATCACAATCGAAGATCAGTACGAATTGTAGGTAGAAAGATCAGTGCAAAGCCTACATAAAATTAAAAGATTTTAGGTTTAATAAAATGATGCTTAAAGATAGCTTCAAATTACTACGAGTGAATTACACGAGTTGTTGTAATATTATATTCCCTGTTATTGTTCTGTGCAATTTTCAAGCTTACTAAATGTAAATTAAGTCGAACCCATAGTGTACGTATATTAGGTAGAGCAGAAACTCAGCATTAATTAAATCACCACTGTTTATACAGCTTCGACTTTATTAAATGAACTCGAGTTGAGACCCAGTACCACATGTGAGATATGCAAAGTCTTTATACACTTTTGGAGAAATTGGCAAGGTGTTGACTGATCATGATAGCAATACATTAGGAATGAAAGTATTTTATATATCCTCCGTGTCATGACAACCGTAATACACTTTGGTAAATTAGCAATTCGATGGGTTGCTATTACTTTAATCAAACTTTAATGCACAGCCTTAATAATAAAACTATTTTCTTAAGTGTGATCATATCACAAAACCTGCCACTGAAACAGAAAAATATCATTATCGCAGGCAAAGATCGTAATTAAATTTAAAATATGTGAATAAGTCCACAGTACTATCTTGAATGTGAGAATCCACAGTGCTTCAGAAATGTGGAATATCTTCCTTCAAAAATGTCCATACCCACATATCTGTGAAATGAAAAGTGTGCTCTACAAATCCATGTAACTGCAAGTTTAATTATAAAGAAGAAGGTTCCAGATACCTAAAAGAATTCAAATGATTAGGAAAATAAATTGAGCTACTTATGTGTGCCACTAGAAAAACAATTTATAAGTAGTATTTACAAAACACTTGTATTCAATGCTCTATTCGGTGTTCATAAAGATTGCAGAGTGCCAGTTTGCCTGGGCATTGAATAGAAAGATGTCCTCAGACTTGAACAATTTAAGCACAACAATTCCTTGGCAGCCGTAGACGCTGCGTTTCGTCCTACAAGGGCCCGTCAGTACGGCTCGGAATGGCCGAAGCTAGCTTAAAATATCTAGAATGGCTGAACAAGCAGAAGGACTGCACAACAGACTGCTCTGCATTTATTTACCCTGGCTTTGCCGTGCGGTGTGGCCTAGGAATTGTTGTGCTTAAATTGTTCAAGTCTGAGGACATCTTTCTATTCAATGCCCAGGCGAACTGGTACTCTACAATCTTTATGATTATCAGTCGCACGGCAAAGCCACTTATAAGTATATGTGATCTGAGAAGCGAGGGTCTCTAGCACTTCAAACCATCGCCTTTTACTCTTTGAGCAGTTATCCAATCTGCATGAAATTTTACTTGTAGATAGAAAATGCACTCATCTATTGGCATCGGATATTTTGTGGTGATTAATCACGTTTCAAATGTCATCGACAATTTTAAGATCCTAGGGTGGAGATGGCTTATTAGTGCCGAAATCCATTGTGTTAATTAATTTAAGAATTAATTATGAGGATTATAATATGAATGCAGCTATATTATATTACGCAATCACAGTATGAGGATATCTGATGATTGTAATATTAAGTGCACAACTCAATTCCATAGATCCATGAGCAGCCAAATCTTCAATCGTATAAGAAAACTGCTTTGCGATGAATGCTCAGTGTGAAGAATACTGATATGAAAAATTCGAACATCATAAGAATGTCCTGGCATTGATATCTACAATGTCATAAATTTTCCTTATTGAATCAAATGCAATTTACACTAGAGTTAACGAGAAGGGAAACAATTAACGCTCAATTATCAAATCAATCAACAAAGGACATCTTTGTATCTCATTTCTGTCAATCACATGCGCCTGAATTGCTTCTCCTATCTTTCTTATTGTTGTGTTGCTTGTATACACAGCGTACACCGTCAGTTATTATTGTATGAATTGGATTATTTTTGTCTTTTGTCAAAACAGAAGTCAGCGAATTTCAGTATTTCCCGATCTTTGTCATCATATCAGTAAAAAATAGTCACACGAATGCTTCCAAGTTAATTTGCATTTGGTTAAGTTGGTCAAGTTAATTTAAGCAGCATATTTTGAAAAAAACAAAGTTGCCAATCTGCTGTATCAAGATTACAAAAGGTTGCACATTTTCACCAATATGACGGTACACGTAGAAAATGATTTTTTTAAAAGTTGCATACCTATATCAGTGTTAAAATATAATGTACTACTGTCCACTAATCTTTTTTTTGTTAAAGCTTGGTTTTGACGCTATGATTTTGACGTTAAAGGGACGGACTATAGGTTGGGGGAGCAACTTTGGTGATGCTCAAATATATTGGAATCTTTCAACAAGAGCATGTCAAAACTCTAGATTCCAAAAATCAAATACAAGTACATGAAGCAACTATTAACACACCTGTAGTATAAAAGCATATCGCAACCTTATATCTGATTATAAGCTTGTCATTGTCATTAATCTCAAATTGTAAGGTTACCTGAGGACATCTAGTTATTTCCAATGAATGATAAGTTTAAAAAAATGTACAATCGATGGTTGCTCAGAACCATCTAGCCTGCATGTCGCAACATTTTTTACCTATTTGAGGTATTCGCTTCAACACCAAATTACAAATTTTGGACACACGCACTGCTGTTGAAGTGGCCGGGATTAACTCACGTCTGCCAAAGTGTAATGCGTCCGTTGTAGACGATTTTATTCGCTTTTCTCCAGTTGAAGCTGATCGCGAAACACCGATTTATTGAAATTTATTGCGTAGTCGAAGACTTTCACCTGAGATTAACATGTTTTTTGCTTTTCACATATTTTTAAACATTAATGCAGAGGAGTTTGCAGTATATTTTGAATTAAGCGGCATTTAGACAGGTAGGGTCTTTACTTGATGCATTTTATTTGAAGAACTGACAATTTGCATCATCTTATCCAGCATGATTGTTATTGTGCATCTTTGACCCACCATAACTTTCAATGTAGCTTCAATTCTCAATATTATCATCGGGCTACCCATTTGACCATCACATCATACAGCGCCGAATTTTATAACAGTCTAATTCAAAGTGATAGAATAGAAATTGTGGATAACATACAAACAAATTAAGTCAACTGGAAAACTGAAGAGAGAAAATGCAGCAAGTGTCTCCTCACGGTCACTTAACTACAGTTTAAATAAAGACACCCAACCCTCGTCATTTTGCGGCTATTTTGTATCAGTGTAATCATGTGAAAGGGCTAGTTGTTGATGTTGTTTGAATCTATTGTACATTGATCATCGAAGTTAACAGATGCAATGGACTATATTAATTTAGAAGAAGTGTATACAAACAATTATTTTACGTATATACTAAGTCGATAAACAATGCGCGTGTATGACACTCCCTGAACTATTATTGCATTAAATGATTATCCTCTGGAAAGGGTCAACCATGTGTCAGCCTTAGATCAGAATGCAATTATACTATTCGATTTATCTGCTCATTTATTACAAAAATATCTATAAGATCAAAGTGCTACGAGTATTGCTAGAGAAACTTAGTTACACAAATATTTTAAGTACGATATGATAACCAAAAGGCATGTAAAGTTGGAAATGATCATTAAGATATTTAAGGTTGAGACATTAACCGCAGAATTGATCAGAAAAAGCGGACCACATACGAGTAGCTTAATATTATACAAGGGTGTCCGTAAATTCGCTTGATTTTTAAATTGCATATCTACATGAGAAAACAATAAACTTTTACGTCAAAAATCATGTTATATTACGCAACATAGAGGGGAATGTACGAATCTAACAACAAGAAATGAACATTCGATTGTTTAACTGCTTAAATTTTACATTCTGCATGCAGTCAATTTTGTAATGAATATTACACGTACAATTATAGTTCTTAAGCTTTGGTGAATTCATTTCAGTTTTAGTGAATGTTTAAGTCAATGAATCGTATTGTCAGTTATGTCAATTATAACCTTACATAGGAGACAGAGCTTAAAATTTTTACCTATTCAATTCTATGAAACTTTCATCACAAGCCCTGACGACATGCTTAGTCATTGATTGATTCATATCGTATCATATTCAATTGAGAACATCAAATTAGTCACCTTTCATGGCATAGAATTGCCATATTCCATATCTATGACGTGATGTTTTCGCTAACCAATGACAAAGACGTGTGTGTGTCAAGCAATAGTTAAAGTCTGTATCATAGAATTTCCTCATGCTATGTTCGAAATCTCACTGTGAAGTGGTACGGTCGCTGCCTATCTTATTCATAATGGATCTTCAGAAGAAAATATCATCAAAAAGTTTGAAGAAACTGGCAGCGTTCATGATAAACCTCGCAGTGGCCGTCCTACAGTAGATGACTTGCCAATTGCAACTCTGAATCGCGTCGTCGAGGAGACTATAGTGATGATCATAAAAAGTGGACTACCTAAATTTTGTCTCATTTAATGAAATTTTGTCAATTACAGATACAAATTTGGCAGATAAACAAAAAAAAGGTTGTATCAAAATTTTCTTTGTGGCTCAGTGACTCTGTAGAGCCAGTTGGTCCTTAAAAGGGCCAATGGTACGCTCGCTGGTGGTCACTGATATTTCGTAACCTCACCAGAAAGTTCAATCGCTTGTCGAATCCGGGAAGGTGTGCTTTTGATCAGGCGGTTGATTACTTCTTGATCTAAACTCTCCCACTCTTGCCTCAGCAAATCTTCAAGTCGAGAGAGACCATCTCCAGGAAGAATTGATCGCCTTACACCACGCTTCAATAGACTCCAGACATCTTCAATTGGATTGAGGTCTGGTAAGCAAGCGGGCCATTTCAAAGTTCACATGCTGGCTTAAGCTTTGAATGAATTAATTACACAACTCCTGTGACAAGTGGCATTGTAGTACATGCTCATCCAGTGGCAATGTTGCATCGACCACTTCAGCCTCAAGCTCTTGTTGGTTGGCAGTCAATTCGATCACTTATGGTCTCTTTCTTACCAATCAATCGGATCGTTTCTTATCCTATCTGTTCGAAAACTTGTCTTTCTTTTCCGATCGGATCCAACTTTCCTGGAAGGGGAGAAAAAAATAGGTTTTCCACCTTTGGGACGCTTGCCGGTTGCTTTTCGGCTAACTAGCCGTTCAGACTGTCCTTCTGACAGAAGAACAGAAACCTTGCCCTTCAAAAACACTTTCACAAGATTCGAATCAGTCATCATGACATAAGATGAATTCAAAACCGAATGGAAATTTTGTTAACAACTTATCTGAGTCAACTCTTTGATCTGGCTCTTCAGACGTCTAGACACCATAGATATTGAAAGCCTGAAAATGACCAGTACCAGAAGATTTAAACAACTTTTCAACAATCAACAGAAACAGAAAATTATGCAATGAATTTGGGACATCACGGTGCGCACAGATCAACTTTTTGGGAAAGAAAAATGTCCATAAAAACGGAAAGTTGATTCTAGACCAAGAATTCTGAACTTTTAAGTTCGAAAATCTTTCATCTAGCTATTCAAAAGATAAGCCGATTTATTGATCAGTATCGATCTGATTGACTATTGGTGATTGATTTTGTTGAAAAATGTTCTGAAAAATCTAGAAATGCTACAAGAATGAATTATAACCTAATTTGCAACGTAGAATTCGAATATGGCATCAAAATCTTTCGCTGATGAGTCAATATGAAGATAGAGGCAAGATATTGATCAGTATCGATCAGATTGATTGGTGTGATTGATTTTGCTAAAAACTCACCTAGGAATGTCGCAAAAATGAATCCTAGTCTAACTTATAACGTAGAATTCGAATTTTACATCAAATTTATGCCCTGATAGGTCAACATCAAGATAGGGACAAGATATTGATCAGTATCAATCAGACTGATTGGTGTGATTGATTTTGTTAAAAATGCATTTGGGAATGCCAGAAGAATAAATGCTACTACCGAAAATGGTGCGTTGAATTCAAATTTCGCTTCCAAATAAGCCGATGATGATTCATTATGAAGATAGATACAATATATTGATCAGCATGTGCATCACATAGTAAGTTCAAGTTAACACATGATGAAAGTCTACGAAGAGTTTGTTTACTTTGTTTTCGCAGAGATAAGTCATCGATGAGGCTTCTCACGGAAGATAGTCACAGACTAATCAATGAGTGTGTCTTCTCTGGTTATGAAAAAAAGAGGACAACCGTCTTCCAAAAGCAATTTGTGGTACATGTCGAGTAGCTCTGTCCGAGTTTTCTAATGGAAAATTTAGTAGACACATTGATTTGTTCGATCACAGCCTCATTGGGAAAGAAGCCAACTATTACGCTACCAGATCATCATCGATAACAACTGATTGTGAATGCCTTGTATGCGCAGCGGCTCATTCAAACTGTACAGTCAAGGATTCTTCCACGAAGAGAATGAGAGGGCGGCCACGATCGTCCTCACGAGCTGATGCAGATATTCCAGATCGTATCAAACTTTGTTCATTGTGTCTGTCAAAAATAGGACGAGGACTCAAGCACATCTGCACTAGATCAACTTTGACGAATAACATGCGATCAATTATTGATGACTGTCAAAACGATAGGATGGCAGAGCAGCTCACTCATTCTTTCATGAAAGACGAAGAAAACATGACACCAGTAACTTCACCTAGGGGTGGTCGACCTTTGATGTTATGCAAACAAGTTAGTTCAGGCAGACCCGGTCTTGACGACAGTCCTTCCACATTGACTGATCAAAACATTTCTAATATTCAAAATAATTTGAATCTGAGTCATAGAAAGACGTTGAAACTGTGTTCCGAAATAAGATCTGTAGACAAGAACATTGTAGAACAGAATGTTTCCAGACATTTGACAGATATTGACCGATCTCTCAGCGACTATTTTGATGTCAAACCTTTAGACTTCAAAAGAATTGAGCAGAATGTCGTTACACAGACCCAGTCACAACCTGCAGTCTATTGCAAAGACATTCTAGGACTTATTCAAGCAGTCTGCTGTGAGAGAGGACTAGACAAACATCACTCCATGATCAAAGTACTCATTGACGGCGGCGGTGGTTTCCAGAAGATTTCGTTGACAATTTCAGACTCGATTCAGCAGACGTAGTCATCAGACTACTTGCACACAGGTGTTAAAAAGTTGATCATCGTATCAGTTGCTCCAAACGTCCAGGAAAATTATTCAAATGTGATGAAGCTTTGGATCACGTCAGATCTTGATCGTCTCACCTGTAGTGATGACATGAATGTCACAATAGCCTGTAATTTGAAGCTCGGCAACTGTCTTCTAGGTCTGATGAGTCACGGCGCCACCTACCCGTGTTGCTGGTGTAATTCACATAAGGATTCTCTGATAGAGAAAGGAGAACCAAGAACTTTTCAGTCTCTCAGAGAAAAGTATTGGCATTTCCACGAGGATGGAAAAAATCCAAAAAGATCAAAGCATTTCGAAAGCGTGGTTCATCCTTCGATAGTAAAGCCAGCGAACCCTGATTCTCCAATTTTACTGTTATTGCCACCCCCTGAATTGCATTTGCTGACCGGACCTTTCGGCACAATCTTTGAGGCAATCCTCCGTGTTTGTCCTCAAGCGGATGCTTGGTTACAAAAGTGTCATGTCCAGAGAAATCCTCAACATGGAGGCTGTTTTACCGGCAATTCATGCATGCAGCTACTGAACAAAATTGACGTGCTTGCTGCAATGTGTCCCATCACTTGCCTTCCACATGTGAGGACTTTGCGCTGTTTTCTCCAGGTAAGAAAACATCTCGAAATTTCATGTTTCATTTACGTCATGTATATCCTGATCAATTGTTGCAGATTGTCAACGCTTGCTATGGGACAGAGCTACGCGAAGACTTCCGAGAACAGATCGATCGATTTGTAGAATCATACCGGGATCTCAACATCAGGGTGACGCCAAAAATTCACGCCGTGATGCACCATGTGCGTGAGTTTTGCACGATGACGAATACAGATTTAGGCAAGTGGTCGGAGCAAAGCGGCGAGGCTGTTCACTATGACTTCCTGAAAATATGGGAACACTACAAAAGAAAATCAACTGGTCATGATAAATATGCGCCGAGACTATACAAAGCTGTTTGCGCTTACAACGGGCGCCATGTATGATCGCTCAATTTACTTTTATTTTTGTTAGTTTAACAATACAACTTTGTTGACACACGCTTATAGTTCTATTTCTTGAATTCTACATGTACATCATTTCTATTGCACATTCATTTATACATGTACATTCATTTCTATCATTTTGTGTTAGTATTCATTTGACATACTGTACAATGTAGTCAATCACTCCAATAAATCAGATCGATACTGATAAATATCTTGCCTTTATCTTATCCTATAAGAGTGCGAAATTTGAATTCAACGCACCATTTTCGGTAGTAGCATTTATTCTTCTGGCATTCCCAAATGCATTTTTAACAAAATCAATCACACCAATCAGTCTGATTGATACTGATCAATATCTTGTCCCTATCTTGATGTTGACCTATCAGGGCATAAATTTGATGTAAAATTCGAATTCTACGTTATAAGTTAGACTAGGATTCATTTTTGCGACATTCCTAGGTGAGTTTTTAGCAAAATCAATCACACCAATCAATCTGATCGATACTGATCAATATCTTGCCTCTATCTTCATATTGACTCATCAGCGAAAGATTTTGATGCCATATTCGAATTCTACGTTGCAAATTAGGTTATAATTCATTCTTGTAGCATTTCTAGATTTTTCAGAACATTTTTCAACAAAATCAATCACCAATAGTCAATCAGATCGATACTGATCAATAAATCGGCTTATCTTTTGAATAGCTAGATGAAAGATTTTCGAACTTAAAAGTTCAGAATTCTTGGTCTAGAATCAACTTTCCGTTTTTATGGACATTTTTCTTTCCCAAAAAGTTGATCTGTGCTGACTTCCTAATAATACACCAATTTCGACGAACAATACATCAAAAGAAAGGTCAGAGAAAGCCCTTTCACCTTGTGTTTGATTCACTGTTATGCTCACATGTTTTCACATAGAAAATTTGAGATTTTCAAAAGTGAAGATTTTCACATTTTGACCTCTGTCCACCTTAAACAATGGCAGATACAAATATACGATGGCTCATTGAAAAGCTGAGAACATGAGTTCTTGAATGGTGTATAGCTTATCAATGTAAAGTGCGATTGAAAAGCAGGAGAATCGATTGAAGTTTGACACAATTTAGGTGGTTCGCTTTTTATGATCAAGCTAGGAATCAAAATCAATGCTAGTAGTCACGTCAGTTTGCAACGTGGCTGAAGAGATTGATACCATTTCAAAGACTAGTGTCCACAAAATTCTTCGGCATGAATTAAATTTAACCGTGCAAATTACAAGTCGTGCAAGCACTTGAGCCGGCCGACAAGCCAAAGCGCTGTGAGTTTTCGAGATGGCTTCTCGACAATCAGAATGTAGTTGATGATACTGTCTGGTCTGACGAGGCGCATTTTTCACTAGATGGGATCTTTAATACGCACAATTGCCGCATCTGGTCAGATGTTAAGACATTATTATTATCATAGCGTATGATGCAACAAATCAGAGTGAACTAAACATGTTAGAAGTCACTACGTGATAGGTAGGATAGAAGGAGAAGTTGTCAAGGTCGTTGAGTGGCACTGCATGTCCCACGGCACTGCTGGGCAGTGCCACACTGACATGCTGGGCAGTCTGGATCTGGCCATATGAACACTTGCCGGATGTCACACATGGTGGCCACAAAATGGCCCACTCCGGTGCGTAACCGGTTGAGCTGCACCCAGGCCAGTCGTGGGAAAACGTTAAGCCATCAACATGCATTTCAAAATCCCTTCATTGATCTAAGTTACGTGTCTGGATGGGATTTTCTTCTTATTTTGGACTACGACTTTTTTCTTCTCCAACACAGTGACAGCTGATTCATATCTCCAGATGCATAAGGAGCACGTGCGTCCTCAATTTGCGCAAATTGTCCTCCTGTATATTTATGCAAGATGGTGCCTCACCCCACTTTGCAACAAAGGCACAAAACTTCCTCGTCCAAACATTTGGTAATCGCGTGATAAGTCGAGGATGTGACCGAGAGTGGCCTCCACGTTCACCTGATCTGAATCCTCTCGACTTTTGATTCTGGAGATGGATGAAAGCGAAGATTTATGGTAAGCCACAAAGCCTGGAACAGTTCAGTGAAAAGATCACTGACATCTGCAATGAAGTCGCACGCGAATAAATTGCCGCTGTTGTTTTTAATATTATTCGGCGATTGACTGCAGTAATTGATTGGCGATCATTTCGAACACTTTGAACAGTTTAATCATCAAATATTGGCTTCTTATTGCTAGATTCGTAAATTCCCCTTTATGTTGCCTAATATGACACGGTTTGTGATGTAAAAGTTTATTGTTTTCTCATGTAGATATTCAATTTAAAAGTCAAGCGAATTTACGGACACCCTATGTCAAACTTTAATCGACTCTCCTTTCCGAAGCTTGTGCTCTCTGCTTTTCTATGAACTGCTATATATTCTCATTCGCTATCATTAAAGGTGGATAGAGGTCAAAATGTGAAAGTCGCCTATTTTAGTAATCGCAAATTTCCATTATGAAAACATGATAATGAATCGATCATATACCGTATTTCTTCGAATAATAGCTGCAGCTACTATTAAAGCTGTACATTTCAAGGGCGGCTATATTATTAAAAAGTCCCATGATCAGTAACTTGAATGATGCGATGAGATGAACATTTTGACTTGAAATTGATTTCCTTGTTCACCTGCTGACCACTGGTAAATTATGTACGAGCATAGAGCTTGATTTTGTCGGTAGTGGTATGGATAGCTAGAGCGGAAATTCAGCGAAATTCGCGGTACCCGGTACACGAGCAGAACTTATTAGGCGGGCACAGTTTGAATAAGAGAATTTGTCCATTTTCAACCTAAAGTCGCTGTATATTCGACTCAGGTACTCGTACATTTCTGGTATCTTCATAATCTGAAAGTTCAGCGTATTGAGAACAACTTTCGTCCATAAGCCATGTATGTCAGATAACTGGGAATCTGATGAAACATGCGCATCTTATGACTCTATTGAAATTTAACCTGTATGTGTTGTTGATTGGACAATTTCATTAGTCTCACTTTTCAAATTTCACTGTACAACACATTTAATGTACAAAGCGCAATTCAAAATTTAAAATCACTAATACTGACAAATTTTCTTGAAATTTTTGAAATTTGACCGAATTTATGCTCTTAATCTCCGCAATGATAGCTATTGACGATGCCAAACTGGTTGAATACACTAAAAGTTATTTGTGAGAACAGAAAATAGACTGATTGGATTGATTTGTGCAAGGAATGTAACTTAATTAATCATTGGCCCATATGAAATTTGGAAATTTTCCTTCAAAAGTGAATATCCCAATTTTTATCATTTTTGTAGAGAGTGAGCGTGAACAAGTGCACTGATATATTTTGTTATTTTTGCTTAGTACGTCGCCTTCATGGCGTGCAGTTTACATTAGTTCTGTGCTTTTTTCTTTCTACCAGGTCGGTCGGTATTTCCAAAATTTACTGCGGTTTCGGCTCAGTTTCGATCTTGGTTTTTAATATGTTCAAAAAACGGAAGTGATTCATGATATTCTATTCCGGAAAATTATCGCTGTCGTGCACGCAAAATACGACTAGAAAGTGACACTGGTGCCACAAGTGAGCTTTGATAAATCAGAACGCGTGTAATGACATCACAAAGTACACGTACATAGAGGCGGAAATAACAAAAGATCAAGAAGCAAATGAGGTACTGCATATACAAATAAATTGTTTATCAGAAGTTGACTAGAATGGAAATTGACTCAAGCTCGCGGCACAGTCGGGGAACTCAGTTGGGGCAACTTTGAATCACTTTGAATCAGGGATGAAGAGTTGGAGATCTATCAAATGATAATCCTCCCGACGCCGGCCTATAACTAGACCCGAAATATAAAAGAAATTATGTATCCTCATGTATAACCGTCACTGTGTTGCTATCAAATTTCTCCGTCAAACAAAAGTACAGAGGCTCTCTCGAAATAAAACAAGCAATACAGGCAATGATGAGATCCCATCGGCGGAAAGGAAGCATCTCCATTCACCAAGCCCTACTTAAGGTTGATGTTGTCGACGCCATCAGGTTCTTAAGAATGAATAGTGGAATGCTGTGGTAACTTATGAATACAGAATTTTCTTCAGTGTTTTCAAACTTTGTCAAATGCCAAGCATTAATTCAAAACTGTGTATAGTTGATGCACTTTCTCTAGAATTGATTGATGAAAGTGCAGCAATGATCACTAGATATGGGTTCAGGTAGACCCATAATGATCTACGGTGTAGGTTACCATTTAAAAAAAACTAGGTTTGCATACTCGTACTTACTACCCGAAGTCGGAGTCCAGGACTCCGCATCCCTGCTTTGATTGATTCTTTACTTGCCTATGGTTTAAATGCTATCACATGTCGGGTGATGGCGGAACTTGGCGGTGATATGGAATCCAAAAATGGAATTTTATGACTCACATCCGTATTTTGAACATAGTAGGCCTATACAATGGTCGCACCATACCAAACATTCAAATTTTGGTTTTTAATGCTCATTTCAATGTCCCGTGCACACTAGAACATACAACTTTACGATGCATAGTAGGCTACTCTATATTAATGGAATGTGCGTGTGTATTAAGCAATGCACATGTACGCTTGAGAGTACAATGCGCAATACATACATAATTCATTTTTTTAGCAAATTTAGTATATTCCATATTCATTATGTTAATGTGCCGGTTTTTATACACGCCTTGTCAAAGCGATATGCATTGAAAAAGCCATAAGCTCAGTTTACACAAAATGTTCGGATTACATCATAAAGCTATCATCAATTACTCAAACATTATCAAATTTGTGCAATATATTATAACATAGAACAAGGTCACTTTTCTTTTCTTTGTCGCAGATGCGACATGGTAACCCATCAGCAAGTATTGCACTTGCAATTCAGAGCATATGAAAATTGATGTACTGTTTGAATACTATTCGATAGTCAGAAGAATAGAACATCTTTTTATGCTGCAGTGTATGGTTGATGTTCGATCACTTTCGATCAAATCAAAGAAAAAATGTGGAAATCAGTGATTGAGTGTCAAAAATTAATCAATCATTATTACACATGAGATAAACTCCGTCAGAACATTGCTTATCTGAAGTTGACTAGACTCAAGGTGGTGGCACAGCTGTGGGAACTAAGTTGGGACATGAGCTTTAAAAAAGCCTGTGATAAGCTGTGAATTACACATGCGACTGATTCTAGCCCCATGACGCCTCGTTCGTTGATGAGTATGTCTAAATGAAAATGTATGCGAGCTTTGTGCCACTATTGTAACCTTATATAGCATCAAACTTAACTTGCAATCTAGAGGTTTTGTTGTTATAAATTTCTGTGGAAAATCCAAATTGGAAAGTTGAAAGTACCAACAACAAAAATTGATTTCAGAGCTCTAAAAATTTAGAGTCGCCTTGCAAGATGCATTAAAACAGCTTTCATTCTAATCCATAAAGGAAATCTTATTAGCATTCTCAAATTTCAGTGCTATCTTGGGGGGGGGAATGGATCATCGTATTCGTCACGTCCCCCATGAATACCAAGGAATTCCTCCAACCAACACGCCGAATCTTCAAGATCCCGGCAATAGACAACTTACCAATACCGATACCCCGCCCGGTCCGGCAACTTCCTAGATGTCGGCCCGGCTATTCGCATCCTAACCATCAACGTCGAAGGCCTCTCCCATGCAAAAAGAGAACTATGGTACTGGGCTCCTTTTGTATGAAATAAAAAATCGAAGTCCTCTGCCTTCAAGAGACACACGTTGAAGATCATGTGCCTGTCAGGCGTTTGGCAATTTCCAACTTCGATCTTCTCAGCTGTTCTGGACACAAGAAGCATGGCAGAGCGACATATGTACGCAGTGACATATCTGATGCAGAGAGTATCAACATCAGTGCATTCTGTGACGCAATTCTAGTTGGCAGCTACAAATGACGAATGTCTACAAGCCTCCGCGAGAATCATGGAAAGCAGTTCCCCTTCCTGCCGACCAGCACCCAGCTATATATGTGGGAGACTTCAATAGCCACCACGCAACCTGGGGCTACGAGGCAGAAGACAATAGCGGCGCATGGCTAGAAAACTGGGCCTCTCAAACAAACTTAAGCCTAGTAATCGACCTTAAACAACGCAGTTCTTTCCACTCAGCACGCTGGAATCGAGACTACAAGCCAAACTTGCGTTGGGTCACTGTCCTCAACAACCAACCGCTGCCAGCCTTGACAACGGTTCTCAACAACCTCCCAAGAAGCCGACATTGCCCAATTCTCTTGCATGTGGGGATCCAAATACCTCTCTTGGAATCTCTCGTAAAGCCGGGGTGGAATTTCCGCAAAGCCAATTGGAGAGAATACGCTGCACATCTTGACAAAAGTACTGTGTGTATCCCACATAACATCCTACTGTCAGAAACTTACTCCGGGTTCAGTAATGTGATCTTCACAGTGGCTAAACAAAGCGTGATTAGAAGAGTCAGGCCCCTGTGCATGCCATGCCTCGACAACGCCTACAAGGAGCTTCTTGATGAGTACGAAAGAACAGGAAATTCAGACGTTGCTGATCATCTGATAGACGCTCTTAACAACGCTCGTAAGCTACGGAGGGAAGAAACAATAAAGGATGTCGACTTTACTCATTCTAGCCGGAAAAGCTGGAACCTTATCCGAAAACTCAACAACGCACATCGAGTACAAGGGCAAGCGTGAAGCACTCACTATCCCGTCGCCAAACGCATCACAAATCTAGGAAGAGCACCTCTCCAGAAAGAAGAGATAAATGGACTGTCAGCAGCCAATGGCGCTTGTACAACCAGCAGACGACGAGAGATGACTCCAAAACTGAAGATTTCACAGTGGAAGAGCTAATGACAGCATTGAATTGTCTGAAGAACGGGAAAGCAGCAGACTACGACAATGTCTATCCTGAATTCCTTAATTAAAAATGCAGGTACAAGGACAATTAAGTGGCTCACACAGTTTCTAACGCGCTGTACCAGAGCATCCCAAAGCAATGGAGAAAATCGAAAATCATCGCCATCTCCAAGCCATGTAAAGACCCGTCTTCCGTGGAAAGCTATCGTCCGATTTCGCTGCTGTCCGTGACCTGCAAACTGTTAGAAAGAATTGTTGTTTGCCGAATCAGTCCCATCGTCGATAGTGTCCTCCATGTTACCTAGGCTGGCTTCAGAAAGGGAAGGAGTTTCGAGACCAGGTACTGGCCCTGAACACACACATAGAAAATGGTTTCCAGCGCAATCAGAAAACGCAAGCAACCGTCCTAGACCTAACAGCCGCCTATGACACAGTGTGGCACAAAGGCATACTGGTTAAACTTCCGGCGCATCTTCCGAAGTGGACAGGAGTGACTGTGGCAACGGTTCTGCCGGACAGAAGATTCCGTGTCCATATAGGAAACCAGTGCAGTACCTGGAAAAAAGCAAATCAATGGCCTGCCACAAGGTTCAGTGCTGGCTCCCATTCTATTCAAACTTTATATGAACGACTTACCGCTAACCAAAAGTAGAAAGTTCATCTATGCAGATGATATCTGCATAACCTATCAAGAAAAAGATTTCGACCGCCTGAATGAAGTATTGAACGCGGACTTGGTGCGAAAAGCCGAATCCTGCAGCCTATGGCGGCTTCAGCCGAGTCCCTGGAAGACGGCTTCGAGCGTCTTCCACCTACATAATGCTCGAAAGCATAAGGAGCTAGACATCTTTCTTAACAGTAGACGTCTAAAGCACGATCCCAACCAAGTATACCTTGGGGTCACATTTGACAGACCATTGACCTACAAAGTCCATCTCAAGAAGACCGCAACAAAGCTCAGAACTCGTAAGAACCTGCTGAGTATGCTTGCTGGTGTTGCTTGCTCCGCACAAAGTATTGTTCGCCGGTGTGGAAAGACTCTGCCCACTGTGCTTCCATTGACACGTAGTTGAACCAATCCATGCGAACGATATCTGTGATTACTATTGATTACGTCCACCAATGATAGAGAGTCTATGAAGTCAATGACAGAATTATGACAGTCAAACCTAAGGTTCAAACCTACGTCGGGTCAAACCAAAGACTATTAAAATATACACACTCTGCATTCTTGCTTAATACTCAGCACAAAGATGAGAGTGATATAAATGAAAATCGGCCACATAAAAGATCAGTGCATCGCCGAATGTGCTTCCGAGGAGGTACAAGGAACATTTTTATTTATTTATCAAAGCCGTCGATGAGAAAAGACCTGATGCCCATCTCCAAACATCAAAGATCCAAAGAAATTTTCCTTTTCTGACAAGTCCGACGCTCGAATGGATTGCGGAAGAAAGTAAATGACATTTCTACTCAATCCAACATGTGACCAAATGCGCATCCGTAGATGTGTGATGACAATTCAAGATTTGCAATGTTGTGATACTATCGGTAGCTTACAGTACTTATGCAAAGCTACGTGGCATTACAACAATTTTCTTATTTGTTCTGCCCATGATTCCTATGCAGTAAAGCTGCAATTACATACATTACACATCCAATTACACTGCACTTCATCACAATCTGGTGATTGAAAATGGTTCTCGCACAAAATGGTCTTGATGAAACTGACCCTGAGAAATCTTCGAAACAAAATTTAGATGACAGAAACAGAACCGTTCGCAGGAACATCTAGAACCTTTGTTTCTTTTAAAATCAGCCGAAAAATCATTAGACTAGACTCAAGCAGTTTGAAAGTACACATGACTCCAGGAACTGTCAGAGAATATGGCTTCCCTGGCAGAAATTTTAGCTGAAAACGTTTCTGTTATTCAAATTTCATTTCGAAGCATCCCTGCCATGCAGTATGTATATAGCAAGTATTGTCGACTCAAAAAGTATCTGTATACAGTAAAAAAATTTATGTGAAGAGACTCAGCCTTTTGCGGAGATTGCGTTCCTGCGGTCCAAAAAATTATTTGAGCAGTTTTTATAAAACTTAAATTTTTGCAAATTTATATATTACCGACATGAAGCCACTTTAAAAGTAGTATGAAACGTGTTGGATATCAACCCAACTGTGTTCACCTCGAGTTAATTTAATAAAATCGAAACCGTATGCACATCGGGCATTTAATAAATGCTGAGTTGCTACTCTACCTAATATACTTACTCTATGATCCCTGTGCAATACTACCGGTTTCTGCGCCATATTGTTAAAGTACCACTTTTACCAGGAATCGATTAAATGCGTTCTTTCGTAGCTTATGAAGTCACGAATTCGAGATGGTCCTATACAGATTTCAAGATCGATTCCGTGGATGTAATGTAATGTACAGTTTTTATGTGTAATGAAGAAGAAACTTTGTTCATAGATATTTAGGACTTCTAAGCGTCATAATCCCTGAGATTTCAGTTACCTCTTCAATAGCATCATAGCGAAAATCAACGTTTTCTTTATCAGGTGTATATCATGTTTTGTGGAGTCAATGAAAACAGTGGACAATGCAATATCATTACTGGAAAATTCAAAGTCGACAAGTTGAATTTGAACATGGACTTGTCTGTCAAAATGCATTTGATTCATAAAATGCTACCCGTTTGCGTAAAAAACACAATTTCTAGATACTGTTTTTGACTCAATGACTGCAAATAATTAGTATTATTCTACACAGCAGATGCTAACAACAAAGTTGCACTTAGCTGTGTCCGCCGATGAATTGCTTGCTTTTTCTCTAAACCTTACATCTGTCAGTCATGCTGCGAGATATAAATCTTAGCCGATGTATATTATGAATAAGACATCAATGACTGATATTTTTATGAAGGGTCCTCTATCATCGATTCAAATGAGGCCTAAGCTTTGCTATCATCAATGAATAATAAGCAGCTAAAAATTTGATAAAATTGTCAGTCTGCGTAATTAGTACATTTTACGCATTAGCTATCTGTGGCGTTGATCTGCACACCGTACTTGGATGGCACTCTGGACATCTCAAAAGAAGGCAGTGCAATGATCAAGTAATTTAGCTACCTACAATGGAAATGTTCGCATTGCTATCTCTGTAAGACATACCCCGTCACCAATCCGGTCACCATACCCTGCGCGAAAAATATGCTAATTAGAATGAAGCACTGCGGGGATGTTTAATTAAGAAGGCCTTTAATAACAACTTCAGGTAATAATTCCAGCATGGATGGATGGTCGCTCTGTCAGTGACAATGGAGGTTCTCCTAGGTAATTCCTCATTTTTCGATTCAATGACTTGTCATACAGCTGACATTGTCTCATTAAAGACGCCGTTTTTCCATGCGGCCGGAGAGACATGCACATCAGAGTTGATTCTTGAACCTGTTAATCGATCTCCTATCCTTAAGAGACCAAGGCAAACGAGTGCAGTTCGAAGCCCACTCACAAATCATACAACATAGACAGTGATCAAATGCATTACACAGAAATTCCAGGTACAGAAGTACCGCAATAAATATTCGAACAATAGACGGGCTCAGCTAGTCATGTTTGAAGTTTTACACGAATCCTTCACAGATTGTTTTGTGGTTTTTTTCAAAATTTAAAAACTGCTTATAGCAGAGATGAGAAATTGAACTTAAAAGCATCGATTCGGATAATCGGATCGGAATAACCACCGCCAAACAGATCGGATAATCTTAATAATTTTCAGATGATACTGATATTCTGAATCAATTTAAAGCTACTATTCAATTCGACGAAGTAGACATCTGCCTTTTCGCAGACAATGAATGTCATTTGATCAGTCCATTTTCACACTTTCATCCAAACACTTGTGATACACGAGTCTGAACAATGAGTGACAGGTCGAAACTAAAGGCGACATGCTACAGTATATAAATTGAGTGCTTTGTCTCTATAGAAACTTTGTTTTGCTGAGCTCCTACATATTCTGATTCTACCCCGTTTGCATCGACCGTTGAAGGCGCAGAACGCCGAAGTACCGTCCATTTTGTACATTTTAAACGCTTATATCTCCTGACTTGTTCTAGAAAAAATCTCTATTTCTGTAAGAAATTATAGTTTAATTTAACCTCGCTTTTCAATGAGTTGATAATTTATGTACTGAGTATTTTAGTAATAACTGCATGTAGACTTACTACATTTTAGATTTCTTATTACATTAGTTGTAAATGTGCTGTGCATTCCATAGAAGCTTTGATTACCTTCGAAATGTTCCTCTCTGCTCATGTAGACTACACGGTCAGGTTTGCTTGGAGCCCTATTAAGAAATTTGTCAAGTACATTCAATAGCTTCAGATTGTTATCAACCATCATTTTCTTCTGAACACCAGTGAAAATCCCTATTTAATGGAATGGAAATCCCTTTTAACCCTCTGATGCATAACCAGGGTCCATCTGACCCTGCAATCTACATTTTATGCTATCATTTAGTGACATGTACCTCTTATGCCTCAGATCGTGGAACATCATCCAGTATAGAATAACTAATAACCACTATTATATTGATACTCGCTCCTTAGTGATGAAAAATCAACATGTCTCATTAAAAAGATAGAAGGGTCAATTGGACCCTGGTTATGAACTTCAAGTGAATTGGGTTAAAACGACTGCTAAGTCGGTCATTAGAGGTGCACAAATAGTTGAGTGTCTGAAAATAGCCAATCAACATACTTTCAAGTAGCACATCTGATACTGAATAGATGAAACAAAAGTGTATATTGTTCATTGGTCTCACTAAACATACATGTAGGCCCATTGTAGGCCTCCGCACACATAGAAACATGACCTGCGACATAATCTAACAGTTCGAATTAGAAGAAACATGTGCTGAAAAAATGGTTCTTGGTCGAAAATATTGACGGGAAATTCCTCTTGCATTATCACAAGAAAGTCATCAGTTCAATTCCTTGATGTTTGATTTCGATGGGATTTCGTCGATTTTCAACAATTCATCGGAAAAGAATAAAAATACAGTAAATTCAGCTAATGAACGAATATGTGGCTATTTACTCTATTTGCTAAAGAAAGTGTAGATTTTCAACTAAAATGCATTGAATCGAGATTCGTGGACTTCTTGGACATCCCATGCGAGCAGACAATTTTAGATGAAATATGTGTACATGTATATAATGAAGTTCATGGCTGCACTTATTGTTTGAAAGAAAGACTGAGGCCGATGGTTGGAGTTATGTAATGCCTTCCATGATTTGATTGATGTAATACTAACCATGATTTCAACTGTATTAACGCTGTCATAAGTTTTTTATGTGATCATTCCTTTGTTATCTGCCTCCTAATTCCAATTGAGTTTCAAAATACTGATAAACGAAGATCTGTAAGAAAGTTTTCATATATATCCTTGTCACAGGGTCAAATGGACCCTGGTTATAGAAGAATTTTATGAATTAGCTCATGCATCAGAGGTTTAAATTACAATCGAATCAAATAGTCGGATAATCGCAAGTGGAAACTTAGTTTTTCAGTAGGTATTCGAATTAGACAATCGTATCGAGTTCCGAACTGGTGAAACCGACAACCGAATCGTACTTCCGATCGTTAATCGGATAACTGACTTCAATGCTTTGAATTGCACCCACCTCTGAAAACTAAACTGATATTTTCATTCGTGACTTTCAATTATCCGGCAATTTCAAATTTTACCAAAAATCCTACATTTGGTAAAATTCCTTTCACCAATTCTGAAAAGTAGGCATATTTCAATAGTTTGAATTTTGCCACTTTTTCAAGCTTGTTGGCCCTATTAGCATGATAACTTTCAGTGAATAAAGTGGAGAAATTTTTAGTATCAATAGAGTGTAGAAAAATGATTCAACAAATTATCTCATGATTATATGCTACACCATAGACGTCGAATGGAGGCTTCGAAATTTTAATATTGTCATACTGCTTATTGAACACTGTAGTAGTAGCAGTAATCAGAGTTTCTCTATAATCATGTAGACAACGCAAATTTGAGTCGGAGGCTTCAAAATTTGAATTGCTGCATGAAGATCAGCGATTTAGAAAAAATTATCAATGTTGAAAATGTCGCGCTAAATATGTTGAGCAGTGGTTCTCAAGTCATTTGAGGATGTGAATCATCCACCCCCCCCCCAGCACGATATTCACAAGTTGCTAAACCTTTTATTTATATATGCATCAAATGACAGACGGAGGACTGCGTCGTAAAGGCATCTTCCGCATTCATTTTTCTCTCATTATATTCAATGAAAACAAGTGTCATTAAGAAATTGTCGATAAAAGGTAAAAGTGTCTTAGAATCTTTTTTAAAAAACTGTTAGTGTGATTCAGATTTTACATTAAGTGAGCTCCCAAGCGAGTAGGGGGTCGGAAAATTATGAGTCAATGTATGAGACGATTCCTGTCAAAATCTGGGAAAATCTGTAACATCAAAGAAACAATCAAAATGATTTGAAGGATGAACTTGAGGGTGTGTGTCGGCCTCCTGTCCTGGCATTGCCTCCCTGCGCTGCGATAGCTTTCACTTCTCTATTAGCAGCTGAGTTTATACTCTGATGTACTGTTCTCTACAACTGTGAAAGCGGCTCGCTACTTTGAAGTTTCTCCTGACACACATTTCCCGTCTCCCACCCGCAAACCGGTAAGCTGGGACAGATGTCTCCTGAGCAGGACTTTCCCACGACCATTGTCTCCAGTGTGGTCCTCAGCCAATGTGTGATCTCTGCATCAACTCATTTGTCTGACCAACGACGATGAAAGTTGAAAAAAATGGACGCGACATTTTTTGCCAAATCAAAATGGAAAGTGTCTAAACTTCCGTGCATGTATTCAGAAGAGATAAACATGCCGGGTAATTATTGTTTCAACTAAATTATAAATTCAGTTATGAGAGCTAGCGTCAGTTAGGATTTCATGGATGACGAATCTTTTCAAAAATGCTAGTGTCCCATTTACTGGACTCCAGCGATGCCAAACATATTTTGTTTTAAAGAATCTGCGAAAATGGTTTTTGAGAGGGTTGAAATAATTTGATAATACTTTGTTAATTATTTTCAAGCGAATTATAAACCCTTAAAAAATTTGTTTGCTGTGTCTTCGCGAATAGAACCCGCCCTTGAAAACAGCTGCTCTAAACGAGAACCCACACATCGTGTAATCCGATTTTCATAAACAGGCCGCACATAAAATTGATCAATTAAGAGTTTTTCATGAGTTTTGTCATAAATCTACTGCCATTAGTGTGTGACTGCATATAAATGTGCAGTTTTGTAGTCTACAGACGTCTTTTAATTAACATTTGACATTACTTAGCAATTGGGGCAGTCCGAGACGAGCTTTGCCAGCCGATCGGTCGGTCAGTTTTAGGGACGCCGGCCGCCCACCCGGCCCGACTACTCATTGCGCCGACCCGCCGGCTATTCTAATTAGGCCTTTGTCAACTGTTGACGACATTCATTGCAGAATAAATTGTTTTGTCAATCATAAGAATTGCAACATTGTAAAATCATGCAGATGCAAGATATTTCATCAGCACCTATATGTATGATATTTGACCTAAGTATTGCGAAAAGTTTCTTGAACATTGATATTTTTAACTTATACATGCAGTTTCTTTAACTTATTCCGCCGGCCACCGTCCCAGCCCCGACCGAGAGGTTTTGACTACATGCCACTTTCTTCAAGTTTTTTGTCTTCAGTTCACAGTTTACCTTCACGTGCTGACAGAAGTTTTACTTGCTTAGTTCATCATATTTTTAATGGCTTGCTTGTGATTATAATTCTGCACGTGCTTTAATCGCGTTCTGAAAGCTCGGACTGCAACAATATATTGTCATTAAACAATTATTCTTGTGAGAACCATAGAAATCCGACATTTTGCTTTGTTTAAGTTGGTAAGGCTAGAATGGACACTATCTGTTTGTTGATGGAATTTTCAGCAGCTCGTTTAGGTGCCGATCCAAGTCAATGTCACTAGATCCTGGGCAATTCCACATAAGCATCAACATCGACGTTGAAATTTTTAATTGAGATTTCGATTTTTATGTTCATCGATTGTATCGACCAATACCCAAAATCACTAGCATTTGATGATGAGCTGAATCTACAACCGCGCTATTTGAAATGAGAGGAAACTGTGGTATTATTGTAAAAATTGGTCCACAATTTTGACTCACATGGTTGGAGTCATACTTGAACGGCAGATTTCTAAGGAAAACGATGAACAATAAATTCGGTCCTCCATATGCTGCGGACTTTCTCAAGGTAGCATTTTGGCTCCTTACCTATTTGCGGTCCTTGTAAGTTCTCTATCTTGTTCTAGCTCGAAATGCCGACCGATAAAATATGCTGACGATTTGACTTTAGTGGAGGCTATCGCTACTACGTCGGGGGATCAGAGCGGTCAGATATCAGGAATATATAATTGGATTGATGAAAATGGAATGATTCTGAACAAACAGAGTCGACAGAGTCTGAAGAGTCGACAAATGGTCATAAGAAGCTTAAGAGAGGCGCACTTGTCAACTCATGATGACATTCAAATCGTATCTGAAATCGTCATTTTGGGAGTGAAATGATGCAGTGACCTAACATGGAATAAACATTTTGCGAATTTGTGTAATCATACTAATAGAAGATTTTACGTAATGCGATGTTTACGAGGCACTCTCAATAAACAGGAGCTTCTGAGGACATGTTCCACAAAGTTTGCCGCATTGCAACAAATACCTCCTTCCGAAAACCTTTTCGAAACGAAGAAACAATTCTTTCTTCCGCTGGGCCATCCGACTTTTGAACAACTGTAAATATTGGATTGATTTTTGTATGACTTTGTGAACATTATCCGAAACTTTGCTATTTCTTGTCTATTATTTGTATAATAGCTTTCCATTAATCTATGAATAAAACACTTTACTACAACTACTACTACTAACTGTAAAAAGTTACATATTTTTCTTCACATTTGAAATATATATAAGAGACTTTTGCACTTTTCAAATAAGCATACAATATAGCATTTCCAGGTCGTGAAGTTTGATTTTGTGTCTCTATCATGCATCTCATAAGACTGTCATCTGAAAATGGTGGTTAAGTTGCGAGCGTTCGTTCCGCTCAAAGTACCGCTAGTTTGTCTGTGGAGTTAGCACAAGCACATAGAAAGTTAATACCTCGGGTATAAAGCGAGTTTTAGCGATGCACTCCAGTGCTGCAATCAATTCTCCGAATAATTGATTTCATGAATTATCATATTGGATTGAAATTCCAAGTGTCCGGTGCGTAACAGAATAATCTTAGAAACTTAGTTTCAGCTACAGGCATTGCTCCCACAGGAGTTGATTGACTAAACTTAGTTTGTTTTTCTAATCTCTAACATTATCTACGACAAAAACTGTGATATCGAGATTCAAAGCGAAGCTGTAAGCAATTAGTAAATATAAGATAGAGTATCTACAAGGAGTGAAGTCGGCCATGGTTGTAAATTCTTGCCGAAAGTCGATAAAACAAAAATTATTTTATCAATATTATTATATATTTTGTGAGACATGATAGCAGCCGTGGATCTTCACGAAGTACCGACACTGACAATGTGCTGGTGCCTAGCTATAGTCAACCACATGAAGCCGCCATCATTTAGGCACCGTTGTCATAGCAACGCAAATCCACGACGTGTTTTCATTGTGCATGTCCGTTTTTGCCCTTTATTATTGTAGTGTCGGCTTTCTATGGTCACAATCAGAGAATCCCTACACCAATGTGGAAAGTCCTGGAGTAAATCGGTAATTTCAAGAGTACTTGTTAGGGTCCTCAATCCCGGGATCCCGAGATTTGTTAACATGTTTTTCGACAGCTAGGGTGTATGAAAATGGAGCAACAAGGCTCATCCATCCGTGTAAGAATGGACATGACCGCCTGTGAGTCATCTACATGTGTGCTGCACAGATGCAATGCGTGAAATTTGAATGTTTACGCGCTGCAAGAACTAAATACAGACTTCTCACGTATCGACTGTCAGTGTGTATCACTTTTTCATACATTTTCATCATATGCTAGAGTTAATTTTAGTGTATCTTTGTGCATTATGCCAAAAAGTATTTACTTTCATTGATATCAAAAATAAAACTATGTTCAGGCGGTCGAGAGAGGGAAAGAGAGTGAGTTATGCACACAGGTGTACCGGTAGTAATATACTCTATGACATTAAAAACGATCCACTTGATATAGAAAATCTCAATGGAAGCGGACGACTTTTATTTCATACTGCACTGACCAGGATGTCTATGCATCAAATTTCCATGCTAATATGAAGCAGCTGTCCATTGTCGATATCTTTGGCATAGTTGATGCATTTCAAATTCGACCTTTTATCACTATCAAGCAATTCTTTCTGACTAAATTTTGAAGCAAAAATGTCGCAATCAGAGTTTGTAAAAGGAATGGCTGTTCGAATGCTACGATGTGGAAAGAGTTGTAGGTTTGTTGGACGGAAGTTGGGTGTGTCACACTCCACTGTGAGCAGGTGGTGGAGTCGATGGGACAATGATGGAAATGTTAAAAGAAGGAAAGGATCAGGGAGACCGAGATTGACAAACAATGCTACCGATAGGAAGTTGGTTATCTCAGCAAAGCGCAATCGCTATAAGAGTGTTCCTCGACTGGCCATCAGCTGGAAAGCTGCAGCAGGAATTGCATGCAGTATACGAACAGCATATCACCGTCTAGCAGAAGCGGGCCTGAGGTCATACCGACCTGCTGTAAGAATTCCTCTAAGTAAGTAATGCGAGAATTTCACACAATGACATTGTTTCACTGCCAATTTTTTTCTCCGCAGGTCTCGAACACAAGCGAAAGCGTGTGGAATGGTGTGAGCAGCATCTGTCGTGGAGCACAGAGGAATGGCGTCAAGTGATGTGGACGGATGAATCCCGTTTCACTTTGGATTTTCACGATGGTCGCATTAGAGTGCATCGAATGGTTGGTGAGAGGTATTCACCCTGCTGCATATCTGAGCATGACCGCTATGGTGGTGGTAGCGTGATGATCTGGGCCGGTATCTGGTACGGAGGTCGAACTGTCGCAGTCATTGTGAATGGGAACTTGAACGGAGAGCGATATTTATCGAATATCATATCTCCAATCGTCATCCCAACGGTAAATGAACTCAACCTCATATTCCAGGATGACAACGCTCGACCACACAGAGCACATTGTGTAACAACAGCGATAGTGAGGTCTGGAATTCGCATCCTCCATTGGCCTTCACGCTTCCCGACCTGTCTCCGATCGAACATGCTTGGGATGAACTTGGTCGGAAAGTGAGAGATGCATATGATCATCCGCCATCAACACTGACAGCTCTTTCAGAGAGACTCATCGATCAATGGTCATTGCTGGATCAGGAACGGCTTGATCATCTTTGCGACTCGATGCCGATGAGACTTCAAAGCTGCATTTCAGTGCGGGGAGGACATACTCGGTACTAATCTCTCCCATTTATTCAAATATAATGTCTTATATAAAATGCTATCTTATAATTCATGAGTGTGAGTGGATTAAAGTTCATATATTTGAGTGGAGCATTTTTTATGTCAGGCAGTATATTTAATTAAAATTTTAAGCGATTATAATACAATATCGGGCTTCTACCAGACGTCACAGAAAGTCGCGGACTTTCCTTTCGATTTGAAAATCACATACCAGGTTTTAATGCGACAACGTATATTGTGTGCGATGACCATGTCTACATATTGTTATAGTTTCTGCTTCTATGTGAAAGAAAGTAAGTCATGGACATTTAAGCACATGTCTCAATCCCGGGATCAGAAAAAGTCGGAATTATGAAAACCTTAGTGATTTTGTTTCGGCGCATTATTATAGATTACAGATATTTGAAGCGTGTTATAAAATCTGATTGTTGACCAATTTGTTAAGTCTGACATTTTGAAGTGCATGTTCGACCTCTTTCTGTCAGTTTATGTACAAGGTAAGAGTGGGCAGGAAGTCGGAACCGGTGTTGAACGCAGGTAAGAATTAAGTCCGTATCAAGGAATCGGCATTCTATCTTGACAACATGTGGCGGCCTGGCAGTGCACATAATCCTGGCCATTGACACATTGTCGAAGGCTTACATTAATATGTTCCTAACTGGGAATAAAAGCTAAGGTTGAATTTGAAAATTATCTGAATATCACTTTGCATGTTCTCTCAATTTAATCATTACAACTGTCCACATTCGGGGAACGCAAGTCATGTTTCAGATGACAGTCGGCTACGATTTGTTCCCATCGTTCACGGCTGACAAGATGGTCTGAGGTGGTCATGGTCGCGATTCAAGCATTAGTTAACGACTGTACACATGTTTCCTTTCATTGATGATAGAAAAACTTGAGATGACCTCAAGGGGGCACAATGTAATTCAGTCTTGATGACATTTGATATGGTGTTGCTACACGGGTCAGTTGCTTATTAATGTCCTCAGGTGTGACAAAATGCTTCAACTGCTGTTTGAAGAAAATATCCAACCGCAAAAGTAGGAAATTGGGTCAGACGAAAATGTTCTCGACAATGTGGTCGCATTCCCATCTGTTCATGTGGGGGCGGTGATGCCGGTCAATTCGCATTGTTTGAAAGAATAGTGTACAGCACGGCTGCCGTGGAAGAAATTCGATGACTTCCGATTCCACGGAAAATGCATGAATCAAACAGATGCACGAATTGCCACCATCTGGCATATTCACCAATTATTGTCTAATTGGTAGGTTTTCAATATAGTGTTAATTATTCTGGACATTTTTTATACTGCATGTATATGCACTTACAAGTCGTACAGTTACGTGGTGACCAAATATGTAAGAAAATGTGCATTTATTACATGCTGTCATGAAAATAATTGGAGCAAGGTTGAATTTTTACAAGCTGTTTTCGAACTATGCATAGCTATATTCTACAAATAAAAATGCCACAAATGAAAATAAAAGACGGCATTTGAAAAATGCTATTCCACAAATATAAGCACGTTTGTGCGCACAGAATATTTTAGTACGTCTTTATTTTGAAGAAAAAAAACATCTCCTAGATTAATGCAGGTTCCTTATAATATCCATTAATATTCGCACATTGATATGACACGTCTAGTTTGAATAAACTTACTTTATAAAACTTTAACCGTCAGAGACCTGAGCTTTTTCACATCTCCTGAGACTTGAGACCTTTTACAAATTCTTAGATTACCTGCCTAAATCGATACCAGATCACTAGGAAAGTTGATTTTCAGTAAAACAATGATGTTTGCGTGTAGCAGGTCGATATAACTAATATTTTGAGTGTCTTTCAGTCTTCTCAGCATACACATGCAAAATTATGGTGTTTTTGTATTTCAACGACATTTAGCACAGTATCAGTTGTACTAAGAGTCGGTTTTACGATGTTTTCTGTCGCAATTTAAAAGAAATTGTTTTATTCCATGCAGCAAAACCCTTAAATTTGGCCACTTTTTCAAATTTATCCATACCAATTGGAAATAGTTCTAAACTGAGCCGTACTTACTACCCTTTTAGACCCTCAAAACAGCTGTGGAGATCTCAAACTCATCAATTACTCCTGTGAAAACTTTGCCAACAGTCTGTTTTGAGTGTTCAGCTATGAATATAGTGATAGCTTTCATTTTGAACATTGATATATGCTGATTTGTTCATGTAGGCCAACCAGTCATGCACGATCATGTGCGAAAACAAAATATTCACATTTTGCGACCTTCTAGCATGACGCACATGTGCGAGCATGATGCAAACATTGAATAAATGAATTTCACTCATTATGCACCATCGTGGACATGCACAAAATCATTTTTGATCTGACATTGAAAATTTTGTGATGGGAATTTCTACACCTGCTGAGACCTGAGGGGGTTCCAGTGCACCCCTTGTTTAACCTACCATATTTCTACTGATTCAATTGAAATGAAATATCACATGTAGATTCATTGTCAAAAAATGATGATTTTGCATGGGCATGAGCGGTTGTTCTCAGCACAAAAAGTAAAATAGAAAAATATGGCTCCGGCCCACTGCACCCTACCCCCTCAGGTCTTTTAGATTTAATTTATACGAATGAGAAGTTGTTGGTTTAATATGATGTGACACGCTACAAAATTTGCAAGTATTATTGTCGCATCCAAATTCAAACAAGTTTATGACCAAATAATTGAACAGATTGCTTGGTGCAACAGTACAAGATGAAGAAGTCACCTTTTACATCGCCGTGGAGGAGTGCTAAGTGAGGTAAATCAATTTCATGAAATAGAAAGAGAGGATAAAAGGAGACATCAAAGGTATCTGCATGCATAGATCAGAGGTTTATGATTATGCAGCCTTTTGTATGGTGCGGGTTGTTGCTTCAATTGGTATATAGCGTCTTTTTACTATCACTCGCCCAACTATGTAATTCGATTATTGACAGCGTGGCATCTCTTTTATTGCTAATTGCGAAGAATGCATTTATGTCAAAATTGTCTAGTTTTATGATTAAATGAGTAGAATGTGCAGTATTCTCACCTGTAACAATCACAATTGATAGTTAATGCATGCGGACTTCAAGTCCAAGTGCAATAACTAAATTATTGCATGATGAAACAAGACAAAGTGCTACAAGTGAATTAGTGCACCGTGAAAACATAAAATACCACTACTGCATTGCCAATTAAAATGTCTAGTAAACGCCATATAAAATTGAGATGAAAGTGATTGAGTATAAAATTCAAATTATCAAGTTCTCAGATAAACTTCTCAATCCGGGGAAGGGGGCATAAATAACAACTACTTAGTTGCTTTATCCATTGACGCGACAGTCGTTTGTATTTATAGACTGCATGGTCAATTCTGTGTCCAGTTCGAGCTTTTTAGTTTGCTCATCAATGAAATGGTGATACAGATGCGATGTACAAGTGATCTTTCCAGAGTGTCCAGTGATTTTTCCATTAAGTCCGGCCATTTTCGCGGCTTGTGGGAGAAGGCTTGAAATTGCATTGACGCCCAAAGGAGTCTTTCTAAAGCGAAGTTGACTACGATATACGTATGTTTGGAAGGGCTCGACGATGGAAGAGTCCTTCAAAGATTTCATTTTGTTGTAAACATTCCATGTAATGCTTTATAATTTTATTCAAAGGATGCTCATTTTAACTATGTCACGTTTTAGATAGGAGGGAAAATATCTTGTATTTCATATAAAATTTATACTTCTTAACAAATAAATATCTATTGCAAGAGAGCGCTGGATGACTCCAGACTACATGTACATAGAAAAGAGTAAAACTGACCATGAAGGTGGCATTATGGACTATCATGGACTCCTAGATATTAAATCTCTACTATCTATGAGTCCATGAAGATATGACATTATGCTTTATGTTGGCTAAAATATCAAATGAAATTTCGCAGTTGGAGTCATCTAGCGCTATCTTTTTTAATACAAGGAAGTAAAAGTCAATAATGTTTCAAATTGTCAACGCTGAAGCATTCAAAGATTTGGGGTTAGTATCACCTATAAGGGACTTCAATAATGATCCCACTTGGACATTTGATGACAATTTTGTCACTTGCAGCTGGCACGTCCGTTGGTTGATTTTGTTCATTTTTGTTAGCTAAATTCACATTACTATTGGTTAGTATGTTTGATGTTACTTTTTGCATGTTTGTTAAGTAATCATTGTAAGTCAAAACACAGTCTGAGCGATGACCAGTCACTTTTTTTCCCATTTCTTTATTTCCGGTGGCATTCATGATTCTGGTCACCGTAGTTTTTCTGCATGACTGATTACTATATTGGTCATCTTCTCCCGCAGCCTCCATCATGTTTCGTATGGTTGCCGTTAAAGAATTGTGTCCCAGAGGTTGGTTCACAAACCAAGTGGTAGCTGTCGGCTTTGGATGAGGCTGGAGGAAGAACGCATTGGTCGTATCGTTAACAGGACGCAATGAACTGTAAAAGATAAAAGAGATTTACCAGGCACTTTGAAGGATCATCAGTTTTGAATACAGTTACATTTATATATCTACTTGTATAGGCTACCAAATCCCTTTGCCTATATATCTTATTTTTCATAGTCAGTTGATCATAATTTAATTCTAAAATGACTACGAGAATAAAAATAATAGAAAAACCATTGTGGAAACTTGCATTACTTCACAATATCGATTTAATAGAAGCTATATTTTTTTCCAACTTTATGGCAGTTTAAATTTATGATTAATTTTTTCCAATTTTAGCGTCATAAAAATCGTCTTACCTTCCAATCCAACTTGCGTTCGGCTTCTGATGTATCTTTGGATTCCGCATAGTAATAGTCGTAGAGTTTCACCCGGGTACACATCGCCGTTCTTCTTTCTAACTTCATGAAAGAAAAATTTCAATGCCAGGTTCAAAGTGACTTTGGAGATGAACTCCAATTTCTCATGACCATCGCTTGAACGGTCCGATAGAAACATAAGGTCCTCTGAACCGTTTTCTAAAATTGTTGTATTTCTTTCCTTGATCCAGTCGTCGAATACTTTTCTTGCCCAGTAGTTCTGATTCATGGTGTTTTGAGGAATGGTGGTCTTCCGTATCTTATTCAGCTCTTCAGTTGTAATAGGTGTGGCGTGTCTTTTTGTCATGATTTCTTTGACCGTGTTGCTTTGCGATGGTAAACTATCCTAAAAGAAATGCCTATCCGTCTGACCCTAGAATGACGTCCAAAACTTTGATTTTGAATGTACCTATCAAAAGGGTCAAATTTCTAGCTATCTTTGATATCTTGATTTCCAACATAGACGTCTCTTGATTTCCCAATACTTTCTTCTTCTTCTTCTTCTGTTTATATTTAGACAATTAAAAGTCTATGACTTAGAAATAGATTTCTTAAGAACGAAGCACTATGAACGGAAATCCATGGACATCTATCTACATTCTCAATTTAGAAAGGACATTTGATCATAGATAACAAACAATCATTTTAACAAATTGTCCCTGGCATTTTAACAATATTGTCCCTCCATTAACAAGCTGTCCCTCTCTCTGATTGGCTGAGATGAGCATCCTTTAAGTATGTTACAGGAGGATATCTCTATGACTGTATGGGAAATACCTCGGTGTATAACTATGTTAAAATCCCGAGGCCTACGGCCTCGGGATTTTAACATAGTTATACACCTCTGTATTTCCCATACAGTCATGATATCCTCCTGTAACCTTAACATACATACCGGGGATCCTCAGCATCGCACTGCTTTACTGACTTGCTTGAATGATGTCTATCACTGATTCCTCTCTTGCACACTTTATTGGCATAGCCAGTTAAAAGAACATTGCAGTCGGTAGAATCTAGTGTCGAAAGTAAACGGTTTCAAGTCCATATTTCTGTGTTCATCTCTTGTAAACCAAAAGATCTGCTGCAGCAGAAGTATTGTCCATTCAGTAGTGAGAACACCTCTTTCTCCCATAGTGAACTTTCTTCATCTCTTGTTACGGGATCAGCATGTTTCTTAACAGAAGCGATTCACAGTTCCGAGCATCCAATCAAGTATGCAGGGGTCTTCCTTCGCCATTATGACAAGATCGGGATTTTTGCTCTTCACATAATGACTAACTCCATGAGATACATTATGCAGTGTGTTTGGAGGACAAGGGTTTCCATCCACACTTCTTATTTCAGATATGAAATGACGCAATGCATTAGATATGACTTCCTTCTCCGATTCCGCGAATTCGTTAAGATGAAGAAACTGCCTTTCGTTCGTGTTGTTTCTCCATTTCACGCAGTCCTCATAAGTCTTTGTACAACGATTAGAGACTACTTTTGTTGGCACTGGAATGCTTTCATGCATGCTTTCATTGACGATATCACGGCCGTTAGGTCGGACAATTTTAGTTAAATAGGCATGAGTGAATAATGTTTATCAGTAGCAAAAGATATTGGCTCATATTAAACCTAGTTTATGATACATGTCATACCTACGTAAGCCTACTTGTTAGAATTTCTTTACACATGCAATGCTCAAAATATAAAAATCACTCAGTGTACAAATTGCAAATTTTCAACAAGAAAACATGTGAATATGATAATTATTTAGGCACGGGGAGAACGGCCATTTTCTGAGCTCTCTTTTGATATGCTGGTCATCAACATTGGTGAACTAGGAAAAATAGTGATGTCGTGAAGTTATCACAAAATCATGACCCTTTCGACTGAAAATGTTATATTCTCAATTTTTCATCAAAAATGTTCATGTTTGCTATCTTCAGAATCCTTGCGATGTAAGGAGTGCAAAGATGTAGGTTTTATTCAAATAAGTTCACCAGTTGTTCTTCAAACTTCTTCAGCATTTATTGTAGTTACCACTAAAGTACACAAGCAAATTGTAAGGTGAACGAAGGTTCAAAACAAAACATTAGCGAATGCATGTCTTTGTTCGATCACAGCGACTGCAAAATGTTTTCCTTGTACATGTATGCTTGTGTACTTTAGCGGTAATCAGAAAAAATGTTAAAGAAGTTTGAAAAAGAACTATTGAACTTATTTAAATAAAACTGTCATATTCGCACTCCTTACATCACAATTTCAGCAGACTATCAGTCCTTACAGAGGGTTGGGGGAGGCAAAACTTCATTATTGTTATACGGTATTACCGTCAAATGACAGCATTTTTCATAAGCTTCGCAGCAGTGTCGATCGACGAGTTCTTATTAAAATAATTTCTGTGATTATGAAAACATAATGAATGGACTAGCATGGAAGCCGGCATTACATCAATTGAAATTGTCATGCAAGAGAGAGATAATATCAAAAAGTCACCACACACATAATTCGATTCTGGATGAATGCACAGTAGGTGTTCAAAGAGCACTAAAACATAATGGTTAGACGCTTTATCGATTCACAATTGCGATCGGGAAGAGTGAACACAAAAAGACATGAAATGCTTGACTGAAGATCTGCGAACCGAGAGATATCTATTCAATGGGACTAATCAGCTGATGTCTGTGCGCCTGATACAAGGTCAACAGAAGCATTTGTCTTAGAACAATTATCATGACCAGCAAAGTATTATGAAAGACATCGTGCACAATATTGCAGATGCACCATCAAAAATAAGTAAATTAGATCAATTGATATAACGAAAGCAACAGTACTCTGCATTTTGGGAAAGCTTATAGCTTTTAAATTGATGAGAATGCTGAGGAACTGATAGACTTGTTAATGGGAAGTAATTTTCCGTCTCATACCTTTCCACTGAAAAGTCAGGGGATCTCGATAAAGTGATTATTATTAGTAGTAAGCAAAACTCCACTTCTGGACCGCGCAAGATGGCGGCCATCGCTGCGTCCCCCCCCCTCTGGCACGGCAGAGTGTCGTGGTCGGCCGCCGTGGTGCTTCGTGTCTGAGTCCCCCCCCCTCTGGAACGACAGAGGTTGTGGTCTGTCGTGGTGTGCCGGCCGGGTGGGTCCACGTTCACAACATGTTCGCTGACGTCCCCCCCCCTCTGCAACGACAGAGTGTGAGACTCGGGTGAGTTGGTCCGACCGCCTGGTTGACGTGGGCGACCGTCTAGGTTGACGTGGGCGACCGCCAGGATTAGTCTTGAGGCTATAGTGTGTGATGTTTTTGGTGCAATCTGCTGAATGTTGGGTTGTAAAATGGGTTGTTTCGAGTGGAAGGAGTGGTCGGATGAGAAAACGGAGGTCAGATTCGGATTCAGCGTGAAATTCTGCATCGGTAGGGTGAGTTTCAAGGCAATCGGTGAGAAAAAATTTTCAACATTTTTCGAAAGACGACAGAGTTAGAATTTGGGACGTTTTGGTGTGTAGCGCCCAAACGAAGCATCGGATGAGAAAACGGAGGCCAGATTCGGAATCTACGTGAAATTTTGGGTTAGGAAGGATGTTTCCAGCGAAATCGGAGAGAAAAAATTTTCGGCTGACGTCCCCCCCCCTGGACAGCTTGCTTCCAGTGGACGGATTTTGTCGTGCGATAGCTCGTTTGAAAGCTAAGAGTGAGACAAATTCAGTGAAAGAATCGGCTTGTTCCTATCTGTCTTCGTTCAAAAGTTAGAGCGGTTACAAGATTTTAGGTCGGAGCTCGCTCACCTGAAAAAATCCTAAGTGTCAGAGTGGCTTTGTATGGGTAAAATTTTGAAAATTTTCCAAAGTGTGGAATTTCGACCTGGGACCGTCACCAAAACATTTTTCATCAAATTTCACTGACCCCCCCCCCCCCCGACAACAATCTTCTAACTTTGGTTCTAGTGGACGGATTTTGTCTTACAGCTACTCGTTTGAAAGAGGAGAAAAAACTTGCTCGACAACATTTTTTGTTGCGAGTCAATCGGACCAGCCGTTCACAAGTTAGAGCGGTTACAAGATTTTAGGTCGGAGCTCGCTCACCTGAAAAAATCCTAAGTGTCAGAGTGACTTTGTATGGGTAAAAATTTGAAAATTTTCCAAAGTGTGGAATTTCGACCTGGGACCGTCACCAAAACATTTTTCATCAAATTTCACTGACCTCCCCCCCCCTGGACAGCTAGCTTCTATCTTGGCTTCTAGTGGACGGATTTTCTCGTGCAATAGCTCGTTTGAAAGCTAAGAGTGAGACAAATTCAGTGAAAGAATCGGCTTGTTCCTATCTGTCTTCGTTCAAAAGTTAGAGCGGTTACAAGATTTTAGGTCGGAGCTCGCTCACCTGAAAAAATCCTAAGTGTCAGAGTGACTTTGTATGGGTAAAAATTTGAAAATTTTCCAAAGTGTGGAATTTCGACCTGGGACCGTCACCAAAACATTTTTCATTAAATTTCACTGACCCCCCCCCCCGACAACAATCTTCTAACTTTGGTTCTAGTGGACGGATTTTGTCTTACAGCTACTCGTTTGAAAGAGGAGAAAAAACTGCTCGACAACATTTTTTGTTGCGAGTCAATCGGACCAGCCGTTCACAAGTTAGAGCGGTTACAAGATTTTAGGTCGGAGCTCGCTCACCTGAAAAATCCTAAGTGTCAGAGTGACTTTGTATGGGTAAAAATTTGAAAATTTTCCAAAGTGTGGAATTTCGACCTGGGACCGTCACCAAAACATTTTTCATCAAATTTCACTGACCTCCCCCCCCCCCTGGACAGCTAGCTTCTATCTTGGCTTCTAGTGGACGGATTTTCTCGTGCAATAGCTCGTTTGAAAGCTAAGAGTGAGACAAATTCAGTGAAAGAATCGGCTTGTTCCTATCTGTCTTCGTTCAAAAGTTAGAGCGGTTACAAGATTTTAGGTCGGAGCTCGCTCACCTGAAAAAATCCTAAGTGTCAGAGTGACTTTGTATGGGTAAAAATTTGAAAATTTTCCAAAGTGTGGAATTTCGACCTGGGACCGTCACCAAAACATTTTTCATCAAATTTCACTGACCTCCCCCCCCCCTGGACAGCTAGCTTCTATCTTGGCTTCTAGTGGACGGATTTTCTCGTGCAATAGCTCGTTTGAAAGCTAAGAGTGAGACAAATTCAGTGAAAGAATCGGCTTGTTCCTACCTGTCTTCGTTCAAAAGTTAGAGCGGTTACAAGATTTTAGGTCGGAGCTCGCTCACCTGAAAAAATCCTAAGTGTCAGAGTGACTTTGTATGGGTAAAATTTTGAAAATTTTCCAAAGTGTGGAATTTCGACCTGGGACCGTCACCAAAACATTTTTCATCAAATTTCTCTGA